>JAVXUO010001436.1:0-354938 GCA_033065855.1 Escallonia rubra | reverse complement strand
TAAAATAATAATTTCAATAAAGTAAGGGGATCTTACACTTTCATTCGAAGGAAAAAGTATTCCTTCGACTAAATCCTTCAGTCGTGAAATTGTTTCCTTCAAACCGGATTTTGATTCGACCGAAAAACATTCCGTTCGACCGAAAGGTTTTCCATTCGACCGAAAAACACTCCGTTCGACTGACTCCTTCCGTCCTTTCTTTTTCTCGATTTCAAATACTTTTCATTCGAAGCAAATAGTTTTTATTCGACTGGATCTTTCAGTAGCCCGAAGATATCTCTGCTACAGCAGATTGATTCGAATGAATGTTGGATTCATTCGACCGAATCCTTCAGAGATGCTTTAACAACCGATATTTCTAATGATTTTATTCATTCATTCGATTGAATCTCTGATTTATCCCTTAATCTATTTTTTCAATAGTCATATTCCTTCTTAGTATAAAAAGGGTCTCTTACATTCTCCCCGCCTTTCAGGAATTCCGTCCCCGGAATTAAACGTACCTTAATCGTCGAAAAGTTGAGCGTGCTTTTTGCGCATAACATCCTCGAGTTCCCAAGTAGCTTCCCTCTCTGAATGGTTATGCCATAATACCTTCACAAAACTATCCTCTTAGAGCACATGACACGTTCATCACGTTCCAGAATGCGATATGGCTGCTCCTCATAAGATAGATCTTCCCTAATTTGAACAGGCTCAAACTCGATAATGTGCAATGGGTAAAAAACATACTTCCTCAAGGTTGAAATATGGAAAACATTATGTATTTTTGACAAATTTAAACGATTAGCATGTGTACCAACTCGCTCTGAGATTTCAAACTATCCAATATACCTTTCAGATAGCTTTCCCTTCTTTCCTAACCTCAAGATTCCTTTCCACGGAGATACTCGCAAAAACACATGATCACCAACGTCAAATTCAATCTCACGACGCCTCATATCTTCGTAGCTCTTATGTCGACTCTGTGGAGTCTTAAGTCTGTTCCAGATCACTTGTATTTTGTCTGTAGCGATTTGAACGAGTTCTGGACCTATCCGTTTCCTTTCTCCAACCCCGTTCCAACAAATTGACCTTCTTCCATAAAGAGCCTCAAATGGTGCCATCTGAATGCTAGCGTCATAACTGTTGTTGTAAGCAAATTCTATCAATGGTAAGGGACTATCCCAACTACCTCGAAAATCCAAAACACAAGCTCGCTGCAATGTCCTCCAATGCCTGGATAGTTCGACCAGATTGCCCGTCTGTCTGTGGATGGAAAGCGGTGCTAAGATTTAGTCGTGTACCCATGGCCTCTTGCAAACAACCCCAAAAACGTGAGGTAAATCATGGGTCTCTATCTGACACAATAGATAAAGGCACTTAGTGCAACCTAAGTATTTCTCGAATGTACAAGTTGGCAGGTACCTCGATCGGATACTTGTTCCTTATGGCTAAAAAGTGAGCTGCTTTGGTCAAATGGTCAACTATCACCCATATTGCATCGTGTCACTTTGTGGTTGGCGGTTGTCTAACCACAAAATCCATCGTTATATGCTCCCACTTCCACTTGGGAATAGAAGGTGGTTGCAACTGTGCAAGGCGTCTCTGGTGTTCTGCTTTAATCCGCTGACACGCCAAACATTTAGCCACAAAGTCCGCAACCTCTCTTTTCATGTTATTCCACCAGTACACATCCCGCAAGTTCTGTCTGCTACATCTTGGTACTACCATGATGGACTGCGAAAGACGAACTGTGAGCCTCTGAGAGAATCTCTTTCTTCAATTTCGGATTCGAGGCAACACACACAATCTAGAATCCATACGATGAATACCCTCGTTATCCAACCTGAAGTCTGTGTAACCACCTTATTTAACATTGTCACTAACCTTGGCCAATTTAGAATCTGACGCTTAAGCCACCTTAACTTTATCTATCAATGATGGTTGGACTTCCAAATGTTCCAAATACCCACCAGAATTAGGAAATCTTACATCAATTTCTAACTTTTCCAATTCTTCCAACAAATGAGGTTGTTTGGTAAGCATAGCAGAAAGTCTTCCTATACTCTTCCTACTTAGTGCAAATGCCACTACATTGGCCTTCCTTGGATGGTACAAAATGGTGCAATCATAGTCTTTCAACAATTCCAACCATCGTCTCTGCCTCATGTTCAACTCCTTTTGTGTGAAGATGTATTTCAAACTCTAATGATCTGTATAAATCTCACACGCAAAAATCACAGCTGTTAATTCCAAGTCATGGGTAGGATAATTTAGCTCATACTGTTTAAGTTGTCCGGAGGCACAAGCAATTACCTTACCCTGTTGCAGAAGCACACGGCCGAGTCCTTGTCGTGATACATCACTATAGATAACGAACCCTCCAGATCCATATGGCAGTGTCGACACTGGTGCCGAAACCAACCTCTTCTTTAATTCTTGAAAACTCTTTTCACCCACAGAGTTTCCAGTAGGGGTATCAACATAGAGTTCAATTTCCAAGCTTCTAGGTATGCCAGCCAAATGCTTACAAAAAGATACCGAAACAAATGTGTGTGTGGCACCGGGATCTAGTAGCATAGAGGCCTTCTTATCACAGACTTTAAAGGTACCCGTTACAACATCATTTGACGCTCCAGCCTCGTGAGTCGTCATGGAAAAATCTCTGGCATGTCCCTTCTGTGCTCTCTCTGCTTATCATTTTCTCTCTTATTCCACGTCGGATCACAGGGATGCTTTGTGCAGTTTCTAGCCAAGTGTCCCATTGCTCCGCAATTATAACACGCTCCCGTATTCTTATAGCAGGGTGAGTTCCCATGATATTTCCCACATGTAGTGCAATTTCTAGTACCACTTTGAATCTACTGCCTATGCCCTGATCCACCTAATGATCTTCTATTGGCATCTGATGACGGTTTCCTTCCATTTCCAGAGTTCGATTCATTATGGTCCCTCTTCTTTCTCTTGTCTTCCCAGATGCGTAGTAGTTCTTCATGAATTTGCTCATGAAGTATCGCCCCATCCACCACTTGTGCACATGTAGGGTTATCCAGAATAGACATATGTCGCCTTATCTCAAAACGCAGTCCATCTCGAAACTTAGGTGCACGATGACTCTCGTCTTGAACAACATGCGGGGAAAATCTTGAAAGTCATGCAAATCACTCCTCATACTCCGTGATCGTCTCATTTGGATGCTGAGCGATCCTCATGAAATCGCTATCCATAGCCTCCTTCACATTTGGGGGAAAATACTTCATGAAGAAGCGGTCTTGAAATGCTTGCCATGTGAGATCTGTTTTCTCTTCTACCGTCATCATCCTTGAGGTCATCTTCCACCATTGGTCCGCCTCGCCTGTCAACTAAAAAATTGCTAACTTCACCTTCTGTTTGTCTGAGCACCCCATCACCACGAATACCTTATCCAACTCATTAACCCAAGTCTCTGCAGCCACAGGATCCGTAGCCTTTATCGAACTTACTTGGCCGCAAACGCGTGAACTGTTTCAAGATCGCAGCGTTAGCTGCAACCTGAGTAGCGTTGAATTCTAGATCATCTCCTCTTCCACCTCGCCCTCCCCGGCCTCCTCGAATTCAACCACGGTTACTCATCCCGATTAGCACCGTAAACATAAATAAGTCTTATGCTCACACACTAATCATGCACTAATCCTAACAAGCACGGAAGCTTTAAACTAACATGTCTTAAACTGGTTCTAAGAAAGAGTCTACAAAATCTTCAACCTAAGCTCTGATACCAAACTGTAACGCCCCCCACTTTGGAAGCCGTTACAAAATTCAAGTCCTAAAGTCAAATACATCCTAGTGAATATTCAGTTACACCAAATGATAAAGCAAAGCATCTCATCCAGTATAGACAAATTATCTCCATAAGATAAAGCCTTAAATGAAACCCAACCTCTTCAAAATCCAACTAAAACAAAATAATAAACCACCTCCAGATTCCATTACAAAATTCTAATTCCAAATCGAATTACCCACATTCGGGTAAAAGTTCTCAAAGAGAAACACGATACTCAGTCACGCTAACGAAGTAAATGCTCTAATTCCCCAAGCGTGACATGCCTCTAATCATGTCCACTACCAGTGGTAAGGGACAAAGCAAACAAATAGGGGGTGAGGTCGAATAGCCCAGTTTGGGGAATCCAAATGGGAAGCAAATACAGTAATTCGTATTCCAAAACAAAGCCAAAACTTTGACGAACAAGCGATAGCAATTGACAATGATGCAAGTAACGCGAAACAATATATACGAAAATGATCAATAGTGGTCAAAGACACAAATCAAATAAAAAACCCGAAGGTACAAAACGCATACCGGTGGCGTAATAGCCGTCATCAAGAGGACTATCCGAAAGCCACGAAAATTGACTACAAAAGCCACTAAGGTGACTGCAAAAGTCACTAGGTGACTACAAAAGCCTTAAAGACTCCCTTTAAAAAAAAAAGGTTGTTCATCTTAATGATCGTATACAGTTTACGAATTACGAACTCAATGGCAACGAAGGTAAACACAAGCTTAACGAAGCAATTTATACAGAAAACTCCAAAGTCAAACAACATATAGTAAAGTGATACTACATAACGAACCTTTTACCACAGCAAGAAGTACGAGATCCATTACCTTAATCAAGATTTTTGGTAAGAGATGGTTAAAGGACAGTCGTAGAATCTAGAGGGCCTTGCACGCCATCTCCACTGCTCTCTGAGTCTTAATGAACCAAGCCGAGAACAAAAAGTGGCTGGAACGGAAAAAAAAAAGAAACTATCTAAAAGAAAACCCTAAGTTGGCCAATTACACTGACACTCCCCCAGCCTTAGACACTTATTCAAAATGCACTTAAAACATTCTAATATTACGAAAATGGCACTATCTTCATTGTTTTTTTAATACTAAAATAATAATCTCAAAAAAGCAAGGGGATCTTANNCTTTCATTCGAAGGAAAAAGTATTCCTTCGACTAAATCCTTCAGTCGTGAAATTGTTTGCTTCAAATTTGATTTTGATTCGACCGAAAAACATTCCGTTCGACCGAAAGGTTTTCCATTCGACCGAAAAACACTCCGTTCGACTGACTCCTTCCGTCCTTTCTTTTTCTCGATTTCAAATACTTTTCATTCGAAGCAAATAGTTTTTATTCGACTGGATCTTTCAGTAGCTCTAAGATATCTTTGCTATAGCAGATTGATTCGAATGAATCTTGGATTCATTCGACCGAATCCTTCAGAGATGCTTTAACAACCGATATTTCTAATGATTTTATTCATTCATTCGATTGAATCTCTGATTTATCCCTTAATCTATTTTTTCAATAGTCATATTCCTTCTTAGTATAAAAAGGGGCTCTTACATTCTCCCCACCATAAAGGAATTATGTCCCCATGAATTAAACGTACCTTAATCATCGAAAAGCTGAGCGTGCTTTTTGTGCATAACATCCTCGAGTTCCCAAGTAGCTTCCCTCTCTGAATGGTTATGCCACAATACCTTCACAAAAGCTATCCCCTTAGAGCACATGACACGTTCATCACGTTCCAGAATGCGATATGGCTGCTCCTCATAAGATAGATCTTCCCTAATTTGAACAGGCTCAAACTCGATAATGTGCAATGGGTAAAAAACATACTTCCTCAAGGTTGAAATATGGAAAACATTATGTATTTTTGACAAATTTAAACGATTAGCATGTGTACCAACTCGCTCTGAGATTTCAAACTATCCAATATACCTTTCAGATAGCTTTCCCTTCTTTCCTAACCTCAAGATTCCTTTCCACGGAGATACTCGCAAAAACACATGATCACCAACGTCAAATTCAATCTCACGACGCCTCATATCTTCGTAGCTCTTATGTCGACTCTGTGGAGTCTTAAGTCTGTTCCAGATCACTTGTATTTTGTCTGTAGCGATTTGAACGAGTTCTGGACCTATCAGTTTCCTTTCTCCAACCCCGTTCCAACAAATTGACCTTCTTCCATAAAGAGCCTCAAATGGTGCCATCTGAATGCTAGCGTCATAACTGTTGTTGTAAGCAAATTCTATCAATGGTAAGGGACTATCCCAACTACCTCGAAAATCCAAAACACAAGCTCGCTGCAATGTCCTCCAATGCCTGGATAGTTCGACCAGATTGCCCGTCTGTCTGTGGATGGAAAGCGGTGCTAAGATTTAGTCGTGTACCCATGGCCTCTTGCAAACAACCCCAAAAACGTGAGGTAAATCATGGGTCTCTATCTGACACAATAGATAAAGGCACTTAGTGCAACCTAAGTATTTCTCGAATGTACAAGTTGGCAGGTACCTCGATCGGATACTTGTTCCTTATGGCTAAAAAGTGAGCTGCTTTGGTCAAATGGTCAACTATCACCCATATTGCATCGTGTCACTTTGTGGTTGGCGGTTGTCTAACCACAAAATCCATCGTTATATGCTCCCACTTCCACTTGGGAATAGAAGGTGGTTGCAATTTTGCAATGCGTCTCTGGTGTTCTGCTTTAATCCGCTGACACGCCAAACATTTAGCCACAAAGTCCGCAACCTCTCTTTTCATGTTATTCCACCAGTACACATCCCGCAAGTTCTGTCTGCTACATCTTGGTACTACCATGATGGACTGCGAAAGACGAACTGTGAGCCTCTGAGAGAATCTCTTTCTTCAATTTCGGATTCGAGGGAACACACAATCTAGAATCCATACGATGAATACCCTCGTTATCCAACCTGAAGTCTGTGTAACCACCTTATTTAACATTGTCACTAACCTTGGCCAATTTAGAATCTGACGCTTAAGCCACCTTAACTTTATCTATCAATGATGGTTGGACTTCCAAATGTTCCAAATACCCACCAGAATTAGGAAATCTTACATCAATTTCTAACTTTTCCAATTCTTCCAACAAATGAGGTTGTTTGGTAAGCATAGCAGAAAGTCTTCCTATACTCTTCCTACTTAGTGCAAATGCCACTACATTGGCCTTCCTTGGATGGTACAAAATGGTGCAATCATAGTCTTTCAACAATTCCAACCATCGTCTCTGCCTCATGTTCAACTCCTTTTGTGTGAAGATGTATTTCAAACTCTAATGATCTGTATAAATCTCACACGCAAAAATCACAGCTGCTAATTCCAAGTCATGGGTAGGATAATTTAGCTCATACTGTTTAAGTTGTCCGGAGGCACAAGCAATTACCTTACCCTGTTGCAGAAGCACACGGCCGAGTCCTTGTCGTGATACATCACTATAGATAACGAACCCTCCAGATCCATATGGCAGTGTCGACACTGGTGCCGAAACCAACCTCTTCTTTAATTCTTGAAAACTCTTTTCACCCACAGAGTTTCCAGTAGGGGTATCAACATAGAGTTCAATTTCCAAGCTTCTAGGTATGCCAGCCAAATGCTTACAAAAAGATACCGAAACAAATGTGTGTGTGGCACCGGGATCTAGTAGCATAGAGGCCTTCTTATCACAGACTTTAAAGGTACCCGTTACAACATCATTTGACGCTCCAGCCTCGTGAGTCGTCATGGAAAAATCTCTGGCATGTCCCTTCTGTGCTCTCTCTGCTTATCATTTTCTCTCTTATTCCACGTCGGATCACAGGGATGCTTTGTGCAGTTTCTAGCCAAGTGTCCCATTGCTCCGCAATTATAACACGCTCCCGTATTCTTATAGCAGGGTGAGTTCCCATGATATTTCCCACATGTAGTTCAATTTCTAGTACCGCTTTGAGTCTAGTGCCTTTGCCATGATCCACCTATTGATCTTCTCTTGGCATCTGATGATGGTTTCCTTCCACTTCCAGAGTTTGATTCATTATGGTCCCTCTTCTTTCTCTTGTCTTCCCAGATGCGTAGTAGTTCTTCATGAATTTGCTCATGAAGTATCGCCCCATCCACCACTTGTGCATAGGTAGGATTATCCATAATATACATATGTCGCCTTATCTCAAAACGCAGTCCATCTCGAAACTTAGGTGCACGATGACTCTCGTCTTGAACAACATGCGGGGAAAATCTTGAAAGTCATGCAAATCACTCCTCATACTCCGTGATCGTCTCATTTGGATGCTGAGCGATCCTCATGAAATCGCTATCCATAGCCTCCTTCACATTTGGGGGAAAATACTTCATGAAGAAGCGGTCTTGAAATGCTTGCCATGTGAGATCTGTTTTCTCTTCTACCGTCATCATCCTTGAGGCCATCTTCCACCATTGGTCCGCCTCCCCGGTCAACTGACAAATTGCTAACTCCACCTCCTGTCCGTCTGATCACCCCGTCACCTGCAATACCTTATCCAACTCATTAACCCAAGTCTCTGCAGCCACAGGATCCGTAGCCTTTATCGAACTTACTTGGCCGCAAACGCGTGAACTGTTTCAAGATCGCAGCGTTAGCTGCAACCTGAGTAGCGTTAAATTCTCGATCATCTCCTCTTCCACCTCGCCCTCCCCGGCCTCCCCGAATTCCACCACGGTTCCTCATCCTCATTATCACCATAAACATACGCAAGTCCAATGCTTACACACTAATCATGCACTAATCCTAACAAGCACGGAAGCTTTAAACTAACATGTCTTAAACTGGTTCTAAGAAAGAGTCTACAAAATCTTCAACCTAAGCTCTGATACCAAACTGTAACGCCCCCCACTTTGGAAGCCGTTACAAAATTCAAGTCCTAAAGTCAAATACATCCTAGTGAATATTCAGTTACACCAAAGTATAAAGCAGAGCATCTGAACTAGTAGCGACAAAATATCTCAATAAGATAAAGACTTAAATCAAACCCAACCTCTTCAAAATCCAACTAAAACAAAATAATAAACCACCTCCAGATTCCATTACAAAATTCTAATTCCAAATCGAATTACCCACATTCGGGTAAAAGTTCTCAAAGAGAAACACGATACTCAGTCACGCTAACGAAGTAAATGCTCTAATTCCCCAAGCGTGACAAGCCTCTAATCATGTCCACTACCAGTGGTAAGGGACAAAGCAAACAAATAGGGGGTGAGGTCGAATAGCCCAGTTTGGGGAATCCAAATGGGAAGCAAATACAGTAATTCGTATTCCAAAACAATGCCAAAACTTTGACGAACAAGCGATAGCAGTTGACAATGATGCAAGTAACGCGAAACAATATATACGAAAATGATCATTAGTGGTCAAAGACCCAAATCGAATAAAAACCCCTAAGGTACAAAACGCATACCGGTGGCGTAATAGCCGTCATCAAGAGGACTATCCGAAAGCCACGAAAATTGACTACAAAAGCCACTAAGGTGACTGCAAAAGTCACTAGGTTACTACAAAAGCCTTAAAGACTCCCTTTAAAAAAAAAGGTTGTTCATCTTAATGATCATATACAATTTACGAATTACGAACTCAATGGCAACGAAGGTAAATACAAGCTTAACGAAGCAATTTGAACGGAAAACTCCAGAGTCAAACAACATCTAGTAAAGTGATACTGCATAACGAACCTTTTACCACAGCAAGAAGTACGAGATCTCTTACCTTAATCAAGCTTTTTGGTAAGAAATCCTTAAAGCACAGTCTTAGAATCTAAAGGGCCTTCCAAGCCTTCTCCCCTGCTCTCTCAGCCTTAAAGAACCAAGTAGAGAACAAAAGGTGGCTAGAAAGAAAAAAATAACTATCTAAAAGAAAACCCTAAGTTGGCCAATTACACTGACACTCCCCCAGCCTTAGACACTTATTCAAAATGCACTTAAAACATTCTAATATTACGAAAATGGCACTATCTTCATTGTTTTTTTAATACTAAAATAATAATTTCAATAAAGTAAGGGGATCTTACACTTTCATTCGAAGGAAAAAGTATTCCTTCGACTAAATCCTTCAGTCGTGAAATTGTTTGCTTCAAATTTGATTTTGATTCGACCGAAAAACATTCCGTTCGACCGAAAGGTTTTCCATTCGACCGAAAAACACTCCGTTCGACTGAATCCTTCCGTCCTTTCTTTTTCTCGATTTCAAATACCTTTCATTCGAAGCAAAAAGGTTTTATTCGACTGGATCTTTCAGTAGTTTTAAGATATCTCTGCTACAGCAGATTGATTCGAATGAATCTTGGATTCATTCGACCGAATCCTTCAGAGATGCTTGAACAACCGATCCTTCTAATGATTTTATTCATTCATTCGATTGAATCTCCGATTTATCCCTTAATCTATTTTTTCAATAGTCATATTCCTTCTTAGTATAAAAAGGGGCTCTTACATTCTCCGCACATTAAAGGAATTCGGTCCCCGGAATTAAACGTACCTTAATCATCGAAAAGTTGAGCGTGCTTTTTGCGCATAACATCCTCGAGTTCCCAAGTAGCTTCCCTCTCTGAATGGTTATGCCATAATACCTTCACAAAACTATCCTCTTAGAGCACATGACACGTTCATCACGTTCCAGAATGCGATATGGCTGCTCCTCATAAGATAGATCTTCCCTAATTTGAACAGGCTCAAACTCGATAATGTGCAATGGGTAAAAAACATACTTCCTCAAGGTTGAAATATGGAAAACATTATGTATTTTTGACAAATTTAAACGATTAGCATGTGTACCAACTCGCTCTGAGATTTCAAACTATCCAATATACCTTTCAGATAGCTTTCCCTTCTTTCCTAACCTCAAGATTCCTTTCCACGGAGATACTCGCAAAAACACATGATCACCAACGTCAAATTCAATCTCACGACGCCTCATATCTTCGTAGCTCTTATGTCGACTCTGTGGAGTCTTAAGTCTGTTCCAGATCACTTGTATTTTGTCTGTAGCGATTTGAACGAGTTCTGGACCTATCCGTTTCCTTTCTCCAACCCCGTTCCAACAAATTGACCTTCTTCCATAAAGAGCCTCAAATGGTGCCATCTGAATGCTAGCGTCATAACTGTTGTTGTAAGCAAATTCTATCAANGGTAAGGGACTATCCCAACTACCTCGAAAATCCAAAACACAAGCTCGCTGCAATGTCCTCCAATGCCTGGATAGTTCGACCAGATTGCCCGTCTGTCTGTGGATGGAAAGCGGTGCTAAGATTTAGTCGTGTACCCATGGCCTCTTGCAAACAACCCAAAAAACGTGAGGTAAATCTTGGGTCTCTATCGGAAACAATAGATAAAGGCACTCCGTGCAACCTAAGTATTTCTCGAATGTACAAGTTGGCAGGTACCTCGATCGGATACTTGTTCCTTATGGCTAAAAAGTGAGCTGCTTTGGTCAAATGGTCAACTATCACCCATATTGCATCGTGTCACTTTGTGGTTGGCGGTTGTCTAACCACAAAATCCATCGTTATATGCTCCCACTTCCACTCGGGAATAGAAGGTGGTTGCAATTTTGCAATGCGTCTCTGGTGTTCTGCTTTAATCCGCTGACACGCCAAACATTTAGCCACAAAGTCCGCTATCTCGTTTCTCATGTTATTCCACCAGTACACATCCCGCAAGTTCTGTCTGCTACATCTTGGTACTACCATGATGGACTGCGAAAGACGAACTGTGAGCCTCTGAGAGAATCTCTTTCTTCAATTTCGGATTCGAGGGAACACACACAATCTAGAATCCATACGATGAATACCCTCGTTATCCAACCTGAAGTCTGTGTAACCACCTTATTTAACATTGTCACTAACCTTGGCCAATTTAGAATCTGACGCTTAAGCCACCTTAACTTTATCTATCAATGATGGTTGGACTTCCAAATGTTCCAAATACCCACCAGAATTAGGAAATCTTACATCAATTTCTAACTTTTCCAATTCTTCCAACAAATGAGGTTGTTTGGTAAGCATAGCAGAAAGTCTTCCTATACTCTTCCTACTTAGTGCAAATGCCACTACATTGGCCTTACCTGGATGGTACAAAATGGTGCAATCATAGTCCTTCGACGATTCCAACCATCGTCTCTGCCTCATGTTCAACTCCTTTTGTGTGAAGATGTATTTTAAACTCTTATGATTTGTATAAATCTCACACGCAAAAATCACAGCTGCTAATTCCAAGTCATGGGTAGGATAATTTAGCTCATACTGTTTAAGTTGTCCGGAGGCACAAGCAATTACCTTACCCTGTTGCAGAAGCACACGGCCGAGTCCTTGTCGTGATACATCACTCAAGATAACGAACCCTCCAGATCCATATGGCAGTGTCGACACTGGTGCCGAAACCAACCTCTTCTTTAATTCTTGAAAACTCTTTTCACCCACAGAGTTTCCAGTAGGGGTTTCAACATAAAGTTTTGTTTCTAAGTTTCTAGGTATGACGGTCAAATGCTTACAAAAAGATACCGAAACAAATGTGTGTGTGGCACCGGGATCTAGTAGCATAGAGGCCTTCTTATCACAGACTTTAAAGGTACCCGTTACAACATCATTTGACGCTCCAGCCTCGTGAGTCGTCATGGAAAAATCTCTAGCATGTCCCTTATGTGATCTCTCTGCTTATCAGCTTCCTTCTTATTCCACTTCAGATCACAGGGAGGCTTTGTGCAGTTTCTGGCCATGTGTCTCATTGCTACGCAATTATAACACGCTCCCGTATTCTTATAGCAGGGTGAGTTCCCATGATATTTCCCACATGTAGTTCAATTTCTAGTACCGCTTTGAGTCTAGTGCCTTTGCCATGATCCACCTAATGATCTTCTATTGGCATCTGATGACGGTTTCCTTCCATTTCCAGAGTTCGATTCATTATGGTCCCTCTTCTTTCTCTTGTCTTCCCAGATGCGTAGTTCTTCCTCATGAATTTGCTCATGAAGTATCGCCCCATCCACCACTTGTGCACATGTAGGGTTATCCAGAATAGACATATGTCGCCTTATCTCAAAACGCAGTCCATCTCGAAACTTAGGTGCACGATGACTCTCGTCTTGAACAACATGCGGGGAAAATCTTGAAAGTCATGCAAATCACTCCTCATACTCCGTGATCGTCTCATTTGGATGCTGAGCGATCCTCATGAAATCGCTATCCATAGCCTCCTTCACATTTGGGGGAAAATACTTCATGAAGAAGCGGTCTTGAAATGCTTGCCATGTGAGATCTGTTTTCTCTTCTACCGTCATCATCCTTGAGGTCATCTTCCACCATTGGTCCGCCTCGCCTGTCAACTGAAAAATTGCTAACTTCACGTTCTATTTGTCTGATCACCCCATCACCTCGAATACCTTATCTAACTCACTAACCCAAGTCTCTGTAGCCACATGATCCGTAGATTTATCGAACTTACTTGGCCGTGAACTGTTTCAAGATCGCAGCGTTAGTTGCAACCTGAGTAGCGTTGGATTCTGGATCATCTCATCCTCGACCTTGGCCTCCTTGAATTCCACCACGGTTACTCATCCTGATTAGCACCATAAACATAAATAAGTCCAATGCTTACACACTAATCATGTACTAATCCTAACAATCGTGGAAGCTTTAAACTAACATGTCTTAAACTGGTTCTAAGAGTCTGTAGAGTCTTCAACCTAAGCTCTGATACCAAACTGTAACGCCCCCCACTTTGGAAGCCGTTACAAAATTCAAGTCCTAAAGTCAAATACATCCTAGTGAATATTCAGTTACACCAAAGTATAAAAGCAGAGCATCTGATCCAGTAGCGACAAAATATCTCCATAAGATAAAGACTTAAATGAAACCCAACCTCTTCAAACTCCAACTAAAACAAAATAATAAACCACCTCCAGATTCCATTACAAAATTCTAATTCCAAATCGAATTACCCACATTCGGGTAAAAGTTCTCAAAGAGAAACACGATACTCAGTCACGCTAACGAAGTAAATGCTCTAATTCCCCAAGCGTGACATGCCTCTAATCATGTCCACTACCAGTGGTAAGGGACAAAGCAAACAAATAGGGGGTGAGGTCGAATAGCCCAGTTTGGGGAATCCAAATGGGAAGCAAATACAGTAATTCGTATTCCAAAACAATGCCAAAACTTTGACGAACAAGCGATAGCAGTTGACAATGATGCAAGTAACGCGAAACAATATATACGAAAATGATCATTAAGTGGTCCAAAGGACCCAAATCGAACACAAAACTCGAAGGTACGAAACACATATCGGTAGCGTAATAGTCGACGTCAAGAGGGCTATCCAAAAGTCATGAAAACTGACTACAAAAGCCACTAAGGTGACTGTAAATGTCACTAGCGGACTACATAAGTTTTAAAGACTTCCTTTAAAAAAAAAAGGTTGTTCATCTTAATGATCGTATACAGTTTACGAATTACGAACTCAATGGCAACGAAGGTAAACACAAGCTTAACGAAGCAATTTATACAGAAAACTCCAAAGTCAAACAACATATAGTAAAGTGATATTACATAACGAACCTTTTACCACAGCAAGAAGTACGAGATTCCTTACCTTAATCAAGATTTTTGGTAAGAAATCCTTAAAGCACAGTCTTAGAATCTAAAGGGCCTTCCAAGCCATCTCCCCTGCTCTCTCAGCCTTAAAGAACCAAGTAGAGAACAAAAGGTGGCTGGAACGGAAAAAAAAAAGAAACTATCTAAAAGAAAACCCTAAGTTGGCCAATTACACTGACACTCCCCCAGCCTTAGACACTTATTCAAAATGCACTTAAAACATTCTAATATTACGAAAATGGCACTATCTTCATTGTTTTTTTAATACTAAAATAATAATTTCAATAAAGTAAGGGGATCTTACACTTTCATTCGAAGGAAAAAGTATTCCTTCGACTAAATCCTTCAGTCGTGAAATTGTTTGCTTCAAATTTGATTTTGATTCGACCGAAAAACATTCCGTTCGACCGAAAGGTTTTCCATTCGACCGAAAAACACTCCGTTCGACTGACTCCTTCCGTCCTTTCTTTTTCTCGATTTCAAATACTTTTCATTCGAAGCAAATAGTTTTTATTCGACTGGATCTTTCAGTAGCTCTAAGATATCTTTGCTATAGCAGATTGATTCGAATGAATCTTGGATTCATTCGACCGAATCCTTCAGAGATGCTTTAACAACCGATCCTTCTAATGATTTTATTCATTCATTCGATTGAATCTCTGATTTATCCCTTAATCTATTTTTTCAATAGTCATATTCCTTCTTAGTATAAAAAGGGGCTCTTACATTCTCCCCACCATAAAGGAATTATGTCCCCATGAATTAAACGTACCTTAATCGTCGAAAAGTTGAGCGTGCTTTTTGCGCATAACATCCTCGAGTTCCCAAGTAGCTTCCCTCTCTGAATGGTTATGCCATAATACCTTCACAAAACTATCCTCTTAGAGCACATGACACGTTCATCACGTTCCAGAATGCGATATGGCTGCTCCTCATAAGATAGATCTTCCCTAATTTGAACAGGCTCAAACTCGATAATGTGCAATGGGTAAAAAACATACTTCCTCAAGGTTGAAATATGGAAAACATTATGTATTTTTGACAAATTTAAACGATTAGCATGTGTACCAACTCGCTCTGAGATTTCAAACTATCCAATATACCTTTCAGATAGCTTTCCCTTCTTTCCTAACCTCAAGATTCCTTTCCACGGAGATACTCGCAAAAACACATGATCACCAACGTCAAATTCAATCTCACGACGCCTCATATCTTCGTAGCTCTTATGTCGACTCTGTGGAGTCTTAAGTCTGTTCCAGATCACTTGTATTTTGTCTGTAGCGATTTGAACGAGTTCTGGACCTATCCGTTTCCTTTCTCCAACCCCGTTCCAACAAATTGACCTTCTTCCATAAAGAGCCTCAAATGGTGCCATCTGAATGCTAGCGTCATAACTGTTGTTGTAAGCAAATTCTATCAATGGTAAGGAACTATCCCAACTACCTCAAAAATCCAAAACACAAGCTCGCTGCAATGTCCTCCAATGCCTGGATAGTTCGACCAGATTGCCCGTCTGTCTGTGGATGGAAAGCGGTGCTAAGATTTAGTCGTGTACCCATGGCCTCTTGCAAACAACCCAAAAAACGTGAGGTAAATCTTGGGTCTCTATCGGAAACAATAGATAATGCCATTCCGTGCAACCTAAGCATTCCTCGAATGTACAAGTTGGCAGGTACCTCGATCGGATACTTGTTCCTTATGGCTAAAAAGTGAGCTGCTTTGGTCAAATGGTCAACTATCACCCATATTGCATCGTGTCACTTTGTGGTTGGCGGTTGTCTAACCACAAAATCCATCGTTATATGCTCCCACTTCCACTTGGGAATAGAAGGTGGTTGCAATTTTGCAATGCGTCTCTGGTGTTCTGCTTTAATCCGCTGACACGCCAAACATTTAGCCACAAAGTCCGCAACCTCTCTTTTCATGTTATTCCACCAGTACACATCCCGCAAGTTCTGTCTGCTACATCTTGGTACTACCATGATGGACTGCGAAAGACGAACTGTGAGCCTCTGAGAGAATCTCTTTCTTCAATTTCGGATTCGAGGGAACACACAATCTAGAATCCATACGATGAATACCCTCGTTATCCAACCTGAAGTCTGTGTAACCACCTTATTTAACATTGTCACTAACCTTGGCCAATTTAGAATCTGACGCTTAAGCCACCTTAACTTTATCTATCAATGATGGTTGGACTTCCAAATGTTCCAAATACCCACCAGAATTAGGAAATCTTACATCAATTTCTAACTTTTCCAATTCTTCCAACAAATGAGGTTGTTTGGTAAGCATAGCAGAAAGTCTTCCTATACTCTTCCTACTTAGTGCAAATGCCACTACATTGGCCTTCCTTGGATGGTACAAAATGGTGCAATCATAGTCTTTCAACAATTCCAACCATCGTCTCTGCCTCATGTTCAACTCCTTTTGTGTGAAGATGTATTTCAAACTCTTATGATCTGTATAAATCTCACACGCAAAAATCACAGCTGCTAATTCCAAGTCATGGGTAGGATAATTTAGCTCATACTGTTTAAGTTGTCCGGAGGCACAAGCAATTACCTTACCCTGTTGCAGAAGCACACGGCCGAGTCCTTGTCGTGATACATCACTATAGATAACGAACCCTCCAGATCCATATGGCAGTGTCGACACTGGTGCCGAAACCAACCTCTTCTTTAATTCTTGAAAACTCTTTTCACCCACAGAGTTTCCAGTAGGGGTTTCAACATAAAGTTTTGTTTCTAAGTTTCTAGGTATGACGGTCAAATGCTTACAAAAAGATACCGAAACAAATGAGTGTGTGGCACCGGGATCTAGAAGCATAAATGCCTTCTTATCACAGACTTTAAAGGTACCCGTTACAACATCATTTGACGCTCCAGCCTCGTGAGTCGTCATGGAAAAATCTCTAGCATGTCCCTTATGTGATCTCTGCTTATCAGCTTCCTTCTTATTCCACTTCAGATCACAGGGAGGCTTTGTGCAGTTTCTGGCCATGTGTCTCATTGCTACGCAATTATAACACGCTCCCGTATTCTTATAGCAGGGTGAGTTCCCATGATATTTCCCACATGTAGTTCAATTTCTAGTACCGCTTTGAGTCTAGTGCCTTTGCCATGATCCACCTATTGATCTTCTCTTGGCATCTGATGATGGTTTCCTTCCACTTCCAGAGTTTGATTCATTATGGTCCCTCTTTTTTCTCTTGTCCTCCTAGATGCGCAGTAGTTCTTCATGAATTTGCTCTAGACGTTGCGCCTCTTCCACCACCTATGCATAGGTAGGGTTATCCAGAATAGACATATGTCGCCTTATCTCAAAACGCAGTCCATCTCGAAACTTAGGTGCACGATGACTCTCGTCTTGAACAACATGCGGGGAAAATCTTGAAAGTCATGCAAATCACTCCTCATACTCCGTGATCGTCTCATTTGGATGCTGAGCGATCCTCATGAAATCGCTATCCATAGCCTCCTTCACATTTGGGGGAAAATACTTCATGAAGAAGCGGTCTTGAAATGCTTGCCATGTGAGATCTGTTTTCTCTTCTACCGTCATCATCCTTGAGGCCATCTTCCACCATTGGTCCGCCTCCCCGGTCAACTGAAAAATTGCTAACTTCACCTTCTGTTTGTCTGAGCACCCCATCACCACGAATACCTTATCCAACTCATTAACCCAAGTCTCTGCAGCCACAGGATCCGTAGCCTTTATCGAACTTACTTGGCCGCAAACGCGTGAACTGTTTCAAGATCGCAGCGTTAGCTGCAACCTGAGTAGCGTTGGATTCTAGATCATCTCCTCTTCCACCTCGCCCTCCCCGGCCTCCTTGAATTCCACCACGGTTACTCATCCTGATTAGCACCATAAACATAAATAAGTCCAATGCTTACACACTAATCATGTACTAATCCTAACAATCGTGGAAGCTTTAAACTAACATGTCTTAAACTGGTTCTAAGAAAGAGTCTACAAAATCTTCAACCTAAGCTCTGATACCAAACTGTAACGCCCCCCACTTTGGAAGCCGTTACAAAATTCAAGTCCTAAAGTCAAATACATCCTAGCGAATATTCAGTTACACCAAAGTATAAAAGCAGAGCATCTGATCCAGTAGCGACAAAATATCTCCATAAGATAAAGACTTAAATGAAACCCAACCTCTTCAAAATCCAACTAAAACAAAATAATAAACCACCTCCAGATTCCATTACAAAATTCTAATTCCAAATCGAATTACCCACATTCGGGTAAAAGTTCTCAAAGAGAAACACGATACTCAGTCACGCTAACGAAGTAAATGCTCTAATTCCCCAAGCGTGACATGCCTCTAATCATGTCCACTACCAGTGGTAAGGGACAAAGCAAACAAATAGGGGGTGAGGTCGAATAGCCCAGTTTGGGGAATCCAAATGGGAAGCAAATACAGTAATTCGTATTCCAAAACAATGCCAAAACTTTGACGAACAAGCGATAGCAGTTGACAATGATGCAAGTAACGCGAAACAATATATACGAAAATGATCATTAGTGGTCAAAGACCCAAATCGAATAAAAACCCCTAAGGTACAAAACGCATACCGGTGGCGTAATAGCCGTCATCAAGAGGACTATCCGAAAGCCACGAAAATTGACTACAAAAGCCACTAAGGTGACTGCAAAAGTCACTAGGTGACTACAAAAGTAACTACAATAGTCATAAACACTCCCTTAAAAAAGAAAAGGTTGTTCATCTTAATGATCATATACAATTTACGAATTACGAACTCAATGGCAACGAAGGTAAATACAAGCTTAACGAAGCAATTTGAACGGAAAACTCCAGAGTCAAACAACATATAGTAAAGTGATATTACATAACGAACCTTTTACCACAGCAAGAAGTACGAACATCCTTACCTTAATCAAGATTTTTGGTAAGAAATCCTTAAAGCACAGTCTTAGAATCTAAAGGGCCTTCCAAGCCATCTCCCCTGCTCTCTCAGCCTTAAAGAACCAAGTAGAGAACAAAAGGTGGCTAGAAAGAAAAAAATAACTATCTAAAAGAAAACCCTAAGTTGGCCAATTACACTGACACTCCCCCAGCCTTAGACACTTATTCAAAATGCACTTAAAACATTCTAATATTACGAAAATGGCACTATCTTCATTTTTTTTTTAATACTAAAATAATAATTTCAATAAAGTAAGGGGATCTTACACTTTCATTCGAAGGAAAAAGTATTCCTTCGACTAAATCCTTCAGTCGTGAAATTGTTTGCTTCAAATTTGATTTTGATTCGACCGAAAAACATTCCGTTCGACCGAAAGGTTTTCCATTCGACCGAAAAACACTCCGTTCGACTGACTCCTTCCGTCCTTTCTTTTTCTCGATTTCAAATACTTTTCATTCGAAGCAAATAGTTTTTATTCGACTGGATCTTTCAGTAGCTCTAAGATATCTCTGCTACAGCAGATTGATTCGAATGAATCTTGGATTCATTCGACCGAATCCTTCAGAGATGCTTTAACAACCGATCCTTCTAATGATTTTATTCATTCATTCGATTGAATCTCTGATTTATCCCTTAATCTATTTTTTCAATAGTCATATTCCTTCTTAGTATAAAAAGGGGCTCTTACATTCTCCCCACCATAAAGGAATTCCGTCCCCGGAATTAGACGTACCTTAATCGTCGAGAAGCTGAGCGTGCTTTTTGTGCATAACATCCTCGAGTTCCCAAGTAGCTTCCCTCTCTGAATGGTTATGCCATAATACCTTCACAAAACTATCCTCTTAGAGCACATGACACGTTCATCACGTTCCAGAATGCGATATGGCTGCTCCTCATAAGATAGATCTTCCCTAATTTGAACAGGCTCAAACTCGATAATGTGCAATGGGTAAAAAACATACTTCCTCAAGGTTGAAATATGGAAAACATTATGTATTTTTGACAAATTTAAACGATTAGCATGTGTACCAACTCGCTCTGAGATTTCAAACTATCCAATATACCTTTCAGATAGCTTTCCCTTCTTTCCTAACCTCAAGATTCCTTTCCACGGAGATACTCGCAAAAACACATGATCACCAACGTCAAATTCAATCTCACGACGCCTCATATCTTCGTAGCTCTTATGTCGACTCTGTGGAGTCTTAAGTCTGTTCCAGATCACTTGTATTTTGTCTGTAGCGATTTGAACGAGTTCTGGACCTATCCGTTTCCTTTCTCCAACCCCGTTCCAACAAATTGACCTTCTTCCATAAAGAGCCTCAAATGGTGCCATCTGAATGCTAGCGTCATAACTGTTGTTGTAAGCAAATTCTATCAATGGTAAGGGACTATCCCAACTACCTCGAAAATCCAAAACACAAGCTCGCTGCAATGTCCTCCAATGCCTGGATAGTTCGACCAGATTGCCCGTCTGTCTGTGGATGGAAAGCGGTGCTAAGATTTAGTCGTGTACCCATGGCCTCTTGCAAACAACCCAAAAAACGTGAGGTAAATCTTGGGTCTCTATCGGAAACAATAGATAAAGGCACTCCGTGCAACCAAAGCATTTCTCGAATGTACAAGTTGGCAGGTACCTCGATCGGATACTTGTTCCTTATGGCTAAAACGTGAGCAGGTTTGGTCAAATGGTCAACTATCACCCATATTGCATCGTGTCACTTTGTGGTTGGCGGTTGTCTAACCACAAAATCCATCGTTATATGCTCCCACTTCCACTTGGGAATAGAAGGTGGTTGCAATTTCGCAACGGGTCTCTGGTGTTCTGCTTTAATCCGCTGACACGCCAAACATTTAGCCACAAAGTCCGCAACCTCTCTTTTCATGTTATTCCACCAGTACACATCCCGCAAGTTCTGTCTGGTACATCTTGGTACTACCTGGATGGACTGCAAAAGGTGACCTGTGAGCCTCCGAGAGAATCATTAAGGGAAACTTCGGTTCGTGGGAATAACACACGTGTAGAACCTGAAGAGTACCCTCGTTTCCGTCACTAAAGATGGACAATTCTTTAACAAGCCACCTAACTCAGCCAATTTCAGGACTTCCCGCTTGCCACCTTACTCACCCATGAATGGTATTGGTACCCTATAAGTTAACCCACCAGAATTTGGAATAGCTTAATTCTGGAATTTCATACTTTTTGCATTCTTACCACAGTAATGAGGTTGTAGTCCTTTAGAAAGATCTTGGTACTCTTCCTCGGGAGCATCTGCCATTACATTGGCCTTCCCTGGCTATACTGTCTATGTTGCGGATCATAGTCCTTCAACAATCCAACCATCGTCTTGCCTCATGTTCAACTATCATGTGAAGATGTATTTCACACTCTAATGATCTCTATAAATCTCACACGGAAAAATCAGTAGTTTTTAAGTTCGTAAGCTATGAATAATGGTTAAGTTAATGATTCGGTTGATGTGTGAAATGCAATTCCTTACCCTGTTGTTGAAGCAAGCCGAGTCCTTGTCGTGATACATCACTATAGATAACGAACCCTCCAGATCCTTGGCAGTGTCGACACTGGTGCCGAAACCAACCTCTTCTTTAATTCTTGAAAACCTTTTCACCCACAGAGTTTCAGTAGGGGCATCAACATAGAGTTCTTTTCCAAGCTTCTAGGTATGCCAGCCAAATGCTTACAAAAAGATACCGATAACTCAAATGAGTGTGCGGCACAGGGTCTAGTAGCGTTGACTTTCTTTGCAGATTTAAAGGTACCCGTTACCACATCATTTGACGCTCCAGCCTTGTGAGTCGTCGTGGAAGAATCTGGCATGATTCTGTGCTCTCTCTGATTTTTCTCTCTTATTCCAATTCGGATCACAGGGATCATTTGTGCAGTTTCTAGCCAAGTGTCCCATTGCTAGGTAATTATAACTCGCTCCCGTATCTATAGCAGGGTGAGTTCCCATGATATTTTTCACATGTAGTGATTTCTAGTACCACTTGAGTCTGCTGCCATGCCCTGATCCACCTAATGTCTTCTCTTGGCATCTGATGACGGTTTCCTTCCACTGAAACAGATGATCGAAGGGTAAGACTATATCTTTCTCTCGTCTTCCCAGATGCGCAGTTGTTCCTCATGAATTTGCTCATGAAGTATCGCCCCATCCACCACTTGTGCACATGTAGGGTTATCCAGAATAGACATATGTCGCCTTATCTCAAAACGCAGTCCATCTCGAAACTTAGGTGCACGATGACTCTCGTCTTGAACAACATGCGGGGAAAATCTTGAAAGTCATGCAAATCACTCCTCATACTCCGTGATCGTCTCATTTGATGTTGAGCGATCCTCATGAAATTGCTCTCCATAGCCTCCTTCACATTTTAAGAAAATACTTCGTGAAGAAGCGGTCTTGAAATGCTTGCCATGTGAGATCTGCTTTCTCTTGTACCCTCATCATCCTTGAGGTCATCTTCCGCCATTGGTCCGCCTCGCCTGTCAACTAAAAAATTGCTAACTTCACCTTCTGTTTGTCTGAGCACCGTATCACCTCCAATACCTTATCCAACTCATTAACCAAAGTCTCTGCAGCCACAGGATCCGTAGCCTTTATCGAACTTACTTGGCCGCAAACTCGTGAACTGTTTCAAGGTCGCAGCGTTAGTTGTAACCTGAGTAGCGTTGGATTCTGGATCATCTCCTCTTCCACCTCGCCCTCCCCGGCCTCCTCGAATTCAACCACGGTTACTCATCCCGATTAGCACCGTAAACATAAATAAGTCTTATGCTCACACACTAATCATGCACTAATCCTAACAAGCACGGAAGCTTTAAACTAACATGTCTTAAACTGGTTCTAAGAAAGAGTCTACAAAATCTTCAACCTAAGCTCTGATACCAAACTGTAACGCCCCCCACTTTGGAAGCCGTTACAAAATTCAAGTCCTAAAGTCAAATACATCCTAGTGAATATTCAGTTACACCAAAGTATAAAGCAGAGCATCTGATCTAGTAGCGACAAAATATCTCCATAAGATAAAGACTTAAATCAAACCCAACCTCTTAAAAACCCAACTAAAACAAAATAATAAACCACCTCCAGATTCTATTACAAAATTCTAATTCCAATTCGAATTACCCACATTCGGGTAAAAGTTCTCAAAGAGAAACACGATACTCAGTCACGCTAACGACGTAAATGCTCTAATTCCCCAAGCGTGACATGCCTCTAATCATGTCCACTACCAGTGGTAAGGGACAAAGCAAACAAATAGGGGGTGAGGTCGAATAGCCCAGTTTGGGGAATCCAAATGGGAAGCAAATACAGTAATTCGTATTCCAAAACAATGCCAAAACTTTGACGAACAAGCGATAGCAGTTGACCATGATACAAGTAAGGCGCAACAATATACACGAAAATAACAATGAGTGATCAAAGACTCAAATCGAATAAACAACCCCAAGGTACAAAACGCATACCGGTAGCGTAATAGCCGTCATCAAGAGTACTATCCGAAAGCCACGAAAATTGAGTACAAAAGCGACTAAGGTGACTGCCAAAGTCACTAGGTGACTACAAAAGTCATAAACACTCCCTTAAAAAAGAAAAGGTTGTTCATCTTAATGATCATATACAATTTACGAATTACGAACTCAATGGCAACGAAGGTAAAACACAAGCTTAACGAAGCAATTTTTACAGAAAACTCCAAAGTCAAACAACATATAGTAAAGTGATATTACATAACGAACCTTTTACCACAGCAAGAAGTACGAGATTCCTTACCTTAATCAAGATTTTTGGTAAGAAATCCTTAAAGCACAGTCTTAGAATCTAAAGGGCCTTCCAAGCCATCTCCCCTGCTCTCTCAGCCTTAAAGAACCAAGTAGAGAACAAAAGGTGGCTAGAAAGAAAAAAATAACTATCTAAAAGAAAACCCTAAGTTGGCCAATTACACTGACACTCCCCCAGCCTTAGACACTTATTCAAAATGCACTTAAAACATTCTAATATTACGAAAATGGCACTATCTTCATTGTTTTTTTAATACTAAAATAATAATTTCAATAAAGTAAGGGGATCTTACACTTTCATTCGAAGGAAAAAGTATTCCTTCGACTAAATCCTTCAGTCGTGAAATTGTTTGCTTCAAATTTGATTTTGATTCGACCGAAAAACATTCCGTTCGACCGAAAGGTTTTCCATTCGACCGAAAAACACTCCGTTCGACTGACTCCTTCCGTCCTTTCTTTTTCTCGATTTCAAATACTTTTCATTCGAAGCAAATAGTTTTTATTCGACTGGATCTTTCAGTAGCTCTAAGATATCTTTGCTATAGCAGATTGATTCGAATGAATCTTGGATTCATTCGACCGAATCCTTCAGAGATGCTTTAACAACCGATCATTCTACTGATTTTATGCATTCATTCGATTGAATCTCTGATGTATCCCTTAATCTATTTTTTCAATAGTCATATTCCTTCTTAGTATAAAAAGGGGCTCTTACTTTCTCCCCACCTTAAAGGAATTCCGTCCCCGGAATTAAACGTACCTTAATCGTCGAAAAGTTGAGCGTGCTTTTTGCGCATAACATCCTCGAGTTCCCAAGTAGCTTCCCTCTCTGAATGGTTATGCCATAATACCTTCACAAAACTATCCTCTTAGAGCACATGACACGTACATCACTTTCCAGATTGCGATATGGCTACTCCTCATGAGATAGATCTTCCCTAATTTGAATAGGCTCAAACTAGATAACGTGCAATGGGTAAAAAACATACTTCCTCAAGGTTGAAATATGGAAAACATTATGTATTTTTGACAAATTTAAACGATTAGCATGTGTACCAACTCGCTCTGAGATTTCAAACTATCCAATATACCTTTCAGATAGCTTTCCCTTCTTTCCTAACCTCAAGATTCCTTTCCACGGAGATACTCGCAAAAACACATGATCACCAACGTCAAATTCAATCTCACGACGCCTCATATCTTCGTAGCTCTTATGTCGACTCTGTGGAGTCTTAAGTCTGTTCCAGATCACTTGTATTTTGTCTGTAGCGATTTGAACGAGTTCTGGACCTATCCGTTTCCTTTTTCCAACCCCGTTCCAACAAATTGACCTTCTTCCATAAAGAGCCTCAAATGGTGCCATCTGAATGCTAGCGTAATAACTGTTGTTGTAAGCAAATTCTAGCAATTGTAAGGGACCATCCCAACTACCTCCAAAATCCAAAACACAAGCTCGCTGCATGTCCTCCAATGTCTGGATAGTTCGTTCAGATTGCCCGTCTGTCTGTGGATGGAAAGCGGTGATAAGATTAAGTAGTGTACCCATGGCCTCTTGCAAACAACCCAAAAAATGTGAGGTACATCTTGGGTCTCTATCTGACACAATAGATAAAGGCACTCCGTGCAACCTAAGCATTTCTCGAATGTACAAGTTGGCAGGTACCTCGATCGGATACTTGTTCCTTATGGCTAAAACGTGAGCAGGTTTGGTCAAATGGTCAACTATCACCCATATTGCATCGTGTCGCTTTGTAGTTGGCGGTAGTCCAACCACAAAATCCATCGTTATATGCTCACACTTCCACTCGGGAATAGAAGGTGGTTGCAATTTCGCAATGGGTCTCTGGTGTTCTGCTTTATGCCGCTGACACGCCAAACATTTAGCCACAAAGTCCGCTACCTCTGTTTTCAAGGTGGCGGGTCAATTTTTTCGGCCACCCCATATGTTAGGTATGGGAGAAGTCAGAGTGGTAAGTTATGCTATAAGTTGACCGGATGATGTGTTAGGCATCGTGGTATGGGGCATTAAGTTTGAAAACTATCTGTTTGTGAGAAATAATCAGTCGTGTACCTATTGCTAGTGTAACAACGAGCAGTGTTCCTCGGCATGAAGAGGACAATGTCAGTAGGGGCTGAGGCCCAGAACATCAGCTAAATTTTATTGAATGCCCGCTTAGGATGTTGTCACACCCGATGACATGGTATTAGGTACCCTATAAGTTAACCCATTAGATGTTTGTATATTGCTTAATTCTGGAGCGTCATAATTTTTACATCCGTTACTTTGGCACAGCGATTGAGGGTGGAGGCTTGTCCTTTAGGAACTGATCTTGGGATAGGCATCCCGTCGGGAGAATCTTTGACTGCTTCTGCGATTTTTGGTGGCTATATTGTCTATGTTACAGATTGAGATCTTCTTGTGGGTCTCATCCTATTTGCTGTTCAAGGTTTGATATCATGTGAGGCATAAATTGATTACACTCTAATCACGTATCTGTAAGTTGTTAGGGGAAAATCTAGTAGTGATTGGAAGTTCGTAAGGTATGAATAATGGTTAAGTTAGTGATTCGGATGATGTGTGAGAATGAAGTTCTCGGGAAGTGATTGTTGTTTAGACTAAAAATTGGTTTGGGAATACGGTAATAAATTCCATCTTGTCAGTATTTCGTTCTTTTGTCTGTTGAATTCAAGGATGAGTTAATTGAATGACAGCTTACGCTGTGCCGAGTCGTCTTATTCCTTTAGTATCTAACCCACTGGCCATGGGAAAGTTATGAATCTTATTAAGGACCAATAACTCCTTCCAATTTTGATTGTTCCGGGTCGTTGGGTTGACTTTGCTTTTCCAGGCCTATATCATCGTCTCTATGTCCGTCGTTTCTTCTAGAATGTCACAGAATTTTCTTGTGAATCCCGAGAGCCAATATGCATGATTTTTGTTAATGATTTTTGTGTTTTGATTGCCTAATTATGATTATTGTTATCATTATTTACGTAGTTTCACCTACCTAGATCTGAGGTTAGGTAGATTCCTAAGCCTCAGGTAATCTGTGAGCTTGAATACTATTCGGTGATTCGGTGTGTGATTGGGATCTTGACTGAATACATGATGATAGACCGTACGTACTTGCTTTTGGGAACCAAATAGTTTTAAACGTTTAACAAAAACAGATGATCGAAGGGTAAGACTATATATTGTGGTGAATAATGAGATTACGAACCATGTGTCATATGAAAACTGGGAGCCTTACACTCGATTGAAAATGAGTACATAGGTGTCCAGAATTATATTTTGCGTTATGTCGGGAGAACACATCTCTATGGGAAGAATTCGGTAAGAGTTTGGACTCGTTGAGATAAGACACCGGAGTCTGCAGCGAAACCATAGTGGTTATAATTCTCTATTGTTCTGTGAAGTGTACGTAGAATCATAGGTATGCAATATGTAGCTATGTTAAGATAACATGTCTCTCGGTGACAAATTCGGCAACAGTTTAGAGCTGTTGTTTTGAGATGTTAGAGTGCACAGTGAAAGCCTAATGGCTACAACTTTTGTTGTCTGTTGTGAGGTGTGCGTGCTTATAGGAATTGGTTATCCTATCCATGTTAGCTTTAGTAGGGTGCAAGTCATGTATGACTATCATTTGGTGTTTTGGTACACTTTAAGCTTGAAGTTAAGCTTGCCATCATTAAGTAGACTGTGTAAGCGATATCATCTCTGGTATAGAATCAGTGCAATGCAGTGGAAGCTCTGGTATTAGAGTTTGATTTGGTTCGACTCGTATGCGTTGAAGTCGGAGTGGGGTAGGTTTAGCTCAGTAAGTTTTGTATTAACTAAGTCATTGTTCGTGAAATACTGGAACGGTTAGAGCACGGCTGATAACCTGATTGGATTGAGTTTAGTATTATAACTAGAATATAACTGTTGCAATCGGGTATTCGTTGAAACCGAATGTGGGCACGAAGGTTAGGGGTAGCCTAGCTACGGTGCGATAGTTAACAGAGTGACACCACAGAAGCGTGGTGTCTGAATGCTACGAGTGATATGAAATCTGAGATCAAATTTTGAGGACGAAATTTTTATAAGGTGGGGAGAATGTAATATCCTGAACTTCGGGAGCTTTTTAAAATAACTATTCGTGATCCAAAAAATAAACGGGCGATAATTTTGAGCAATGCTCAGGTAATAGTAGAGTATCGAAGCTTAAAAGAATTTTGGGGCAAAAATGTAATTTTTTAAAATTTTGGGCTATTTCACAATTTTGAAACTTGAGGGGCCATGTTGCAAATTGTGGAAATTCAAACTTAGGTGTCAAATTTTTGCTGGAATTCTCTTAGTGGATGCCACCTCCTCCTTGTTTATTTGGTGACTAACCACTTAAATTATTAACTAATAAATTGGGATAAAGTCTTAAAGAAAATTAAAAGAAAGAAAAAAGGGGGAGGGGGGGGGGGGGGGGAGAATTTCAAAAAATATGAACAGTAACAGAGAGCAAACATTAACCGGAAAAGAAAAAAAAACAGGGGAAAGAAGAACAGAAATGGAGGAAAAAAGGAGAAGTCGGGCAAGGGAAGCAGAGAGATCGAGAGAAATTCTCTTTAGTGTAATTCTTCTTGTGGATTTGAGGTGTAATTTCAGTCATGGGAGTTGGGTATATACTGTATTCGTGGGTTTGGATGTGTGTGCTCACGAGTAATTTAGGGTGTAAATGTGTGTGAATTGTGTGTTTAAGTGTGTGCAAGTGTTTCTAGAATGAAGAAAGGGATGTATTTTGTGTGTTTTCCCAGTGAATTGTCAAGGAGTGTGTGTGTGTGGTTGAGTGTGTGAAGCTGTGTGTGAAACATAATGTATGTGTGATTCAGGTATGTGATGGTGTGTAAGATTGTGTGTAATTCATGTGTAATAGAGTGTTAGGGTGTGAATTTAGGTTTGATTAATTGTATGTTGGTGTGTTGTGTGTTTGGAAGAGTAGCGGGGTAGGTAGCAAGAGTGCGCAGGCATGGGTGTGTCTGCGGCTGAGTGGAGAAGATGCGTGTGTGTGGAAAGGTGTGTTAGTGTGTGGGATGATTTGAACAGTGACCACTAAAGGTGGAAAATTATTTAGGCAGCTTCTTTTCCATGAATTTTTATAAATAGTTAGGCCAAATTTTGACAAAGTACAAAACTGTAACCCCTATTATTTTTGTGAGACCTACGACCTAGAATATTTTGGGAATTTTTGGTGTCCGCGAAGGGTGCTAAATTAGGTTTCCGATTAAACAGGTTTATCAAATTATTTAGCACAACAAACCAAGCTATTTTTTATCTGAAATTTTTAATAAGGGCTAATTACACTTATATCCCTGAGGTTTGGGTATAATTACAGCCAAGGACAATAGTTTGGTATAATTACACTTATGTCCTTTGACCAAACGGAATACAAAAATACATAACGGTTTTGACAAAAAGACCTAATTGCCCTTAAATAAAAGTTGAATTCCTGATTTGCTCTTGGGAGACAAAAAGCGGGAAAGTGGAAGCTCGTGCGTCATTTTATTATATCTCTTTTTCTCTCTCCTCTCTCTCTCTCTCTCTCTCTCTCTCTCTCCTCGTTTCCCGTCTGTTCATCTCTCAGACACTAAAAAAACCCTAGTTCGTGGAAGATTGAAGTCGTGGTCGGCGTGAGAAAGCTGTGCTAGAAACAATTTAAGGTTAGTAATCGCGAACCCATTTGTTAGCCATTTACGCTGTTTTGTATGAACGTGAATACACTGTGTTTGGGTTTTGTTCTGCAAAATTTAGCCATTTTTAAAACTCATTTTCTCGTAGATCAACACCCAGTTGATGACTGCATGTTATGATCTTCGTCTATTCAGTTTGAATTTTACGGTTTAGGGTTTTCTTTTTCGATTTAAACGTATGTCTGTGCTATCATGCAAATCTAAGGATGTCTAGGGTTTTTGCACTTAAGATATCCCTTGAATTGAAAGTGTAGTGGGTTGTATGTTGTGTAGCATGTTTTCTCCTCATGTATGTTCCCAACCTATTCTAGCCGCACCTAAAGGCCCACTAGGGATCCCGCTTCACGCTCACACGTCGGCTTCTTCAACAGTTATTTTTCCAACGCATCGAACCGGTCAAAATGCCGCTCCCAAGCCGCTTATATTTCTCGTTTTGCACGTGGCTTAGGTGCCGATTACTTCACGTCGACGTCACTAACGCTAGCGCGATCGTCACGCCGAGACCCTACGAACACCTTTTCATCAAATAGATCGGCCGACGGCGCATTTGGGGAGACGGTATCAAGGGGGAAAAGGGCCTTGGCCAACCCCAGGGGGTCGGCCTCGGCCTTCCCCAGGCCATAGGGGTCGGCCTCGGCCTTCCCCAGGCCATAGGGGTCGGCCTCCTGGGGGGCTTGGCCTTGGCCACTTTCCCCCGGTGGTTCACTCCTTTCCCGCATACCCCTTTCCGCACTTTTTCACTTCGTACGCTTTGCACGTAACCCTGGCACCTCGTCCGCAATGTGGGTATGATTTTTGGCAACGCACTCGTCATAACGTAACTTCCGGATTCATCATTGCTTATCAAAACACCTACCGACGGCGCGCACGAAGTTCGTAAAAGGAGAAGTAACTTTGGGCTCCGAAATGGAAGACAACCATTTGGCCTTGGCCAACCCCAGGGGGTCGGCCTCGGCCTTCCACAGGCCATGGGGGTCGGCCTCGGCCTCCTGGAGGGCTTGGCCTCGGCCATTTTCCCCCGGTGGTTCACCCCTCCGCGCAAACCCATTTTCGGCATGATACGTGCCCGGCACCAAGTATTGCTCCGCGACGTTCGTCGCCGCGCCCTCGCGCCATCGTCATGATACGTGCCCCCGGCACCAAGTATTGCTCCGCGACGTTCGTCACCGCGCCCTCGCGCCATCGTCATGATACGTGCCCGGCACCAAGTATTGCTCCGCGACGTTCGTCGCCGCGCCCTCGCGCCATCGTCATGATACGTGCCCCCGGCACCAAGTATTGCTCCGTGACGTTCGTCGCCGCGCCCTCGCGCCATCGTCATGATACGTGCCCCCGGCACCAAGTATTGCCCCGCGACGTTCGTCGCCGCGCCCTCGCGCCATCGTCATGATACGTGCCACCGGCACCTTACGCACTTCGCCGCGCCCGTGCGCCGCGCCGCTGATACAGCCGTGCCCCCAGGCTCTCTGTCACACTACCGTGCCCCCGGCACCATAAGCACTTTGTCGCGCCCATGCGCCACCATTGACACCAACGTGCGCCCGGCACCTTACGCACTCTGTCGCGCCCATGCGCCACCATTGACACAAACATGCCCCCGGCACCTTACGCACTCCATCGCGCCCATGCGCCGCGCCATTGACATAGACGTGCCCCCGGCACCTTACTCACTTCATCGCGCCCATGCGCCACAATCATGTCATCATGCCCCCGGGCACCACACTCATTCATCACACCATGCGCACCTTGCCTTGGTCATGGAACATGCTTCAACCCACTCTCCGGAGTGTACATCATCCGCGGGGATAGGCGACTCCTCCGGGACACTATCTCTGCCAGGGAGCTCTTCAACTCCCCTTCCGCCAGGTAGACGGCTCCTCCGGGATGCTACCTCGGCCAGTCGGGTAGACGGCTCCTCCGGGATGCTACCTTGACATGCTCCGAGTGCTCCGGCACAAGGACTCACCCGCGGGGATAGGCGACTCCTCCGGGACACTATCTCTGCCAGGGAGCTCTTCAACTCCCCTTCCGCCAGGTAGACGGCTCCTCCGGGATGCTACCTCGGCCAGTCGGGTAGACGGCTCCTCCGGGATGCTACCTTGACATGCTCCGAGTGCTCCGGCATAAGGACTCACCCGCGGGGATAGGCGACTCCTCCGGGACACTATCTCTGCCAGGGAGCTCTTCAACTCCCCTTCCGCCAGGTAGACGGCTCCTCCGGGATGCTACCTCGGCCAGTCGGGTAGACGGCTCCTCCGGGATGCTACCTTGACATGCTCCGAGTGCTCCGGCATAAGGACTCACCCGCGGGGATAGGCGACTCCTCCGGGACACTATCTCTGCCAGGGAGCTCTTCAACTCCCCTTCTGCCAGGTAGACGGCTCCTCCGGGATGCTACCTTGGCCGGCCGGGTAGACGGCTCCTCCGGGATGCTACCTTGGCCTGCGGAATAGACGACTCCTCCGGGACACTATCTCCGTCAGGGTGCCTGCGTGACTGGCCTACGTGCTCCGGCACTGGGGGCTTGCGTCGGCACCCCTAGGGACTATGACCCCCGGGTCACTCCGAGACGGGAGCAGGTCTTCGGAGGGCATCGCGCCTAGTTCACCTGGCAGTTGGGCGTCGGGTCTTCCCCACCGCTGCCAGGCCTGTGGGACTCCGCAAGGGCTTGGATTGGAGGCTAGATCAAGGGGGTTCTCTGGCCACACCGATGCGGTGGGAGCCAGTCTTTCCAGACAGACAGAGCGACGCTGTGAGGAGCAGGCCGGTTGAATATGCGATCTGACAGTCCATGGAGCACCGGCACCCGTGGACCCCCCGGTGACGTGTCACTCCCGGGGAGCGCCACGTGTCGGTTTATGACATCATCATCTCAATCTCTATAAATAGAGGTCTTGAGAATTCATTTGGAAGAGATAACATTTGGACATTTTCACAACATTTCACTTTCTCACTCTAGAATCCTAGAGAGAGAAACATACAGGACCCTGACTTTGGACCTAAGCATCGGACTGTGACTGTCATCGTGTATTCATCTCGCGCTATCGCCCTCGCAGCACTGCCACCCTCGAGTTCTGTCTGGGAAGCCCTTGGTCTCTGCCCTTGTTCCACCCTTGTTGTCTCTCACTTTACATACTTGGAAGCTGACTCGGACTGCAGCCTTTGTGGCACCTCCACGTAAGCACGAACCCGCTTTCCTTGGCATCAGCATTTGATGTATCTGTTTAGGTTAAGTAGTTTGCGGGAATGAAAAATTGGGGCTTTTCTGAAAAAAGCTTAATTAGTGACAAATGATGCCGTAATATCGTTGTGTCTGCAGTCTTTTGTCCTTACATGTTACTCTTTACCCTTTACATATGTATTTAAAGTTAGGAGTATTTTCTTTTCATCTTATACCAGGTTCAGATATGGCTTCTCTTTACCATGATCTTAGGGTACATTATGACAAGAAGTTTGAGTTCAATATACCCAACGTTGATCCAGATAGGTACAGTTACATAGACCTGCTAGATGACATATGTAATCTGGGACTTAGTGATGTTATGAGCAATGTTAGTGTTATGTTTGCTATGAGTGCTTTAGTGGGTGGGACTGAGATGTGCATTGACATCGTAGATGATAGGAGTTTAATGGAGATGTTTAGGTTAAACAAGAGTGTGAAACTGATAGATGTGTATGTATCTGCTGTGGAGGCAATACCAGAAATAGTATATGAGACCCTAGAACTTAAGGCTGCTCCTGAACATGAAGCTGAGGAAGCAGATGATGATGTAATTGTAATTGAAACATTGCCCAGGGTTAGCAGCAATGAGGATAGGGTTGGAACAGGGAACATGGCAAGTAGGGAGGAAGAAATAACTGAAATAGCAAGTAGGGAGGAAGAAATAACTGCAACAGCAAGTGGGGAGGAAGAAATAACTGAAACAGATAACAGGGAAGAAGGAATAACTGAAACAGAAAACAGGGAAGATGATACAAATGAAACAAATACCAGAGAGGAGGATATAACTGAAACAAGGAATAGGGAGGAGGATATAACTGAAACAAGTAATAGGGAGGAGGATATAACTGAAACAAGGAATAGGGAGGAGGATATAACTGAAACAGGGAACAGAGAGAGCAGTGAAGAGGATGTAAATGAAACAAGGGACATGGTGAGTAGTGAGGAGGAAAGGGATGAGACAAGAGACATGGAGAACAGTGAAGAAGATACTAATGAAACATATGCAAGGTTGAGTAGTGGTGAGGATAGTGATGATGAGTCTGTTAGCCTGGGGGAAAGTGGCAGTAGTGATGGGGTGGGTTTGTATGAGGATGATATGCCTGATTATGAAGGGAGTGATGACTGTGAACCAAATTATGACAGTGACTCCAGTGTTGATGTTATGAAGGATAGAACTGAACAACTGAGGGGAAAGGTATTTGAAAAGACAACTGCTGGGCATATTTCTTTTGAGGTAGGCATGATATTTGAGGATGTGCATTCTTTCAGAAGTGCATTGAAGGACTATGTGATACAAGAGGGGTTTAAATTGGTCAGAGATAAGAGTGATTTGGTAAGAGTAAGTGGACATTGTGCAAGAGATAACTGCCCTTGGAAAATTCATGCATCTGTATGCCCTGATAGAACAACTTTCAAGATTAAGTCTATTGGACCAGCCCACACTTGTGTTAGAGAAGGTAGAATCCCAGAAGCTACATCACCTTGGATTGCTAACAAGCTCATAGATCTCATTAGATCAAATCCAAATATCAAAATTGCTGGAATGATGGCAGAAATGCAGAAGTATGGGGTGCAACCTAGTAGAATGCAGTTGTATAGGGCCAGGAAGAGGGCATTAGATGAGATAGATGGAGGACATGCTGGGTCATATGCTAAGCTTCCAATGTATAAAGAGATGGTTAAGAGGACAAACCCTGAAGCAGTATTGGAGTTAGAATACAATAGGCCTGACCTGTCAGTTCCACCTTCATTTAAAAGGTTGTTTGTCACATTTCCTGCTATGATTGATGGATTCTTAAAAGGGTGTAGGCCATGGATAGGGTTTGATGGATGCCATCTAAAAGGAACATATGGAGGTGTACTGTTGGCTGCCATTTCTATTGATGGGAACAATGGCTTGTTTCCTGTAGCATTTGGCATTGTTGAGAGTGAGAACAGGGACACTTGGGAGTTTTTCTTTGGCCATTTGAAAAGCCAAATTGGGGAGGGCAGGGATGAGCAGCCTTGGACATTTATGACTGATAGGCAGAAGGGGTTAGGGGAGGCAATCAACCATATCTTCCCAAATGTCTACAATAGGCACTGTTGCAAGCATGTATATGCAAATTTCAAAGCCAAGCACCCTGGTTTATTGTTGAGAAATAGCTTTTGGATGGCTGCTAGGGCTTATAATGCAAAAACATTTAAGTATGCAATGGAAAAAATAAAGGACCAGAGTAGGGAAGCTCATGATTGGCTAGCTAACCTACCATTATCATCATGGACAAGGAGTGGGTTTGATCCAATGGCAAGGTGTGATAGTATCACAAATAACATCACTAAGAGCTTCAACGGGTTGGTAGAGGACGTGAGGAATCGGCCTGTATTGAGCTTGGTGGAGAAGCTAAGGAGTAAATTGATGGGAAGGTTTGATATGAGGTTACAGTCAGTATCAACATGGGACACTATTGTACCCCCAAATGTTCTGGCAAAGTTGAACAAGAATAGAGAGGATGGTAGAAAGTGTACACTTTTAGTAGCTGATGACAATGAATTTCAAGTTAGTGAGTTTACCATCAACTACATTGTTAATCTTGAGATGATGAGCTGTGAATGTAAGGCATGGGATGTGACTGGGATTCCCTGTAGGCATGCTGCTGCATGCATATCTTACAGAAGGGGTATGCTTGAGGACTTCTGTGATCCTTGTTTCCACAAGGACAAAATGTTGAAGACCTATGAGGGTATGATACATCCTGTACCAGACATGAAGCTGTGGCCTGATATTTTCATCACTCCTCCAACTGTTTTACCCCCACCTCTGAGAAGGCTGCCTGGCAGNCCTGGGGAGCATAGAAAAAGACAAGAAGATGAGCCAAGACCAAGTCAAAACAGGTCAAGCACACTTAGGTGCTCAGTGTGCAAGGAGCTTGGACACAACAAAAGGACATGCCAAAGGGCTCCTGTAAGGGCAAGGGTATGACTAAGACTCACCAATTTTGCAAATCATTTTTTCATGTTTCATGTTCCATTTCTTCTTTCTAAGGGATTTTTGCACTCTTACATGACAGGGAAATGGAAATAGGAGAGTTGATGCTGCTGCCACCACTTCTGCTGCCACCACTTCTGCTGCTGCTGCCACCACTTCTGCTGCTGCTGCCACCACTTCTGCTGCTGCTGCCACCACTTCTGCTGTTGCTGCTGCTGAGACAACTGATGACCAAACTCCTTCAACCTCCCAAGCTGCATCAACAACCATAGCCTGATAATTTGTTGTGTACATGACTGTAATTGCTTAGGGATTGCATTCATAATTAACAATCTTTTTGGACATGACTGTAATTACATAAATGTGCTTAGGGATCCAAGTTTGTAATTGACAGTTTTTTTGGACATGACTGTAATTGCGTAGGGATGTAATTGCTTAGGGATCCAAGTTAGCATGACTGTATTCAGGGCTGTAAATGAAATATGTCGTTTGGCGTTGAGATGACTGGTATGAGCTGCAATGTTGTTAGAATTGATGGGTACAATTGGCCATTAGGATGAGAATGGGTTGTGTCTGCCCCCTGTTGCAGGATTGGTGACTTTTGGACATTATTGATACATGATAGTTGATATTTGGACACTAATGATACATGATTGTTGATGTTTGGACACTAATGATACATGATTGTTGATGTTTGGACATTTATATTATAAAGCTCTTGTTATTTGGACATTACTGTTACATTATTTTTAAGTTTAGACATCTCAGAAATATAAACTATAGTAGACTGTAAATGCTATTGTGCACAGCTGTTACAAACAACAAAGCCAAATAGTTTGACAACACAAAGTACTTCACTAAAGAAGAAAACACAATCATAAATTAGAGAATTACAGCCCTAACACTACTACTTCACTCCAATGGCAATGGCCACTAAACACATCAAGAAGCATCCTATTAAAATTGATGGGTACAATTGGCCATTAGGATGAGAATGGGTTGTGTCTGCCCCCTGTTGCAGGATTGGTGACTTTTGGACATTATTGATACATGATTGTTGATATTTGGACACTAATGATACATGATTGTTGATGTTTGGACACTAATGATACATGATTGTTGATGTTTGGACATTTATATTATAAAGCTCTTGTTATTTGGACATTACTGTTACATTATTTTTAAGTTTAGACATCTCAGAAATATAAACTATAGTAGACTGTAAATGCTATTGTGCACAACATGGTTACAAACAACAAAGCCAAATAGTTTGACAACACAAAGTACTTCACTAAAGAAGAAAACACAATCATAAATTAGAGAATTACAGCCCTAACACTACTACTTCACTCCAATGGCAATGGCCACTAAACACATCAAGAAGCATCCTATTAAAGCTATTTTCAACATCTTCATGATCTCTTCCAAGCTGTCAACCCTCATACGCAGTAGCCTGTCATGCTCCATTGAACCACCAAGCTGTAAATGTTCTTCGGGTACATTCTGGGTGCCAAGTTGGGGTGCAAGAAGCCCAAGATTGGTAGGAATGCACCATGCAAACATGTTGCATTGTCCCAATGGACATGTGTAGTACAGCTTCTGCTTGTTCTTATGGGACCATGAAACCCTAATTGTAGCCTTCTGTCCACAATTGCAATTTTTGTCCTCATATTTCAGGTCACATGCTTGATTCAATCTCTTACGTCCAATATTAGAAGATGACAAAGACATTTACATTCACTATCTGCAAATGAAAAGGAAAGTAGTGATTAGGCAACAAACAAGAAAAAAATGGGGAAAAACACATTGGGGACTTTTATCAAACACCTGGTGTGCACAGGCCCTTAAGTGATAAATTTTGCTCTTTTGCTCTACAAGTAGAGCAAAAGAGACCAAGTTTGGTCAGAGATAATAGCAAACCCTAATTTCGTGACAAGAACCAAATTATAACAAACCTTAATTTCGTACCACACCCAAATTACAGCCCTACATATGCAAAATCATAATTTTGTAACTCAAGATAAACTCGGTTTACCTTTAATATGAACCGCGGTTGTATATTTATCCTTTGCAATCATGTGTTATCCAAGCTGTCCACCCTCGTACCCTAGTTTGCCTCAGTCCCTCGCTGCCATTTTTGTTCTCCTTTTGCAATTACACAGAATACCCACTTGAGAGGGTTAAAAAGGTAGCTTTGAAATGTAAGTGGGAAACCAAACCACAGGCACGTGAGAGGCATTTTGTCTTATACTGTTCCATACAGTATAAGGGTAAAGTTGGTATTTTTAAAATACATATTGCTGACATCATTAAAAAAATACACTTTTTGGACGGAACCCTGACGGATGGACACGACTGATACATTTTAAAAGTTTTTGGTCACGGAATGTTACATTTTGAAACTTGTTGTCCTTGACTGTAATTATACCCAAACCTCAGGGATATAAGTGTAATTTGCCCTTTTAATAAAATCTTATTTTATTGATATGTTTCATATTCTAAAATTTGGTGCCATTTCAAAGCCAATAGGTATTTTTAGCCGAACCGACTTCTGAGCGCTCGATTCGGACACCAGTTCGGGATTTTCGGGCGAAATTTTTTTAAAATAGTTTTTAGCGCAAAAAATGACTTCAGGATGCTAAAAGTAGTGTTTAAAGATATTTTTTCGGAGCCGGGAACCATCGGGGGGTATTTTGATAATTTGCCACCCCAAAGGAGGATTTTGGTAATTTTACCTATGAAAGAGTGATGCCAAGGAAAGTGGGTTCGTACTTACATGGAGGTGCCACAAAGGCTGCAGTCCGAGTCAGATGCCAAGTATGTTGATGTAGGACACATCAAGGGTGGAACAAGGGCAGAGACCAAGGGCTTCCCAAACAGAGCCTGAGGGTGGCAGTACTGCGAGGGCGATGGCGATGGTGCAGGATGAATATACGACGACAGTCACAGTCCGATGCTTAGGTCCAAAGTCAGGGTCCTGTATGTTTCTCTCTCTAGGATTCTAGAGTGAGAAAGTGAAAATGTGAGAGAGTGAAGAAGAAGTCCTCCAAATGAATTCTCAAGACCTCTATTTATAGAGATTGAGATAATGATGTCATAAATCGACACGTGGTGCTCCCCGGGAGTGACACGTCACCGGGGGGTCCACGGGTGCCGGTGCTCCACGGACTGTCGGATCGCATATTCACCCGGCCTGCCCCGCACAGCGTCGCTCTGTCTGTCTGGAAAGACTGGCTCCCACAACGTCGGTGTGGCCAGAGAACCCCTTGATCTAGCCTCCAATCCAAGCCCTTGCAGAGTCCCACAGGCCTGGCAGCGGTGGGGAAGACCCGACGCCCAACTGCCAGGTGAACTAGGCGCGATGCCCTCTGAAGACCTGCTCCCGTCTCGGAGTGACCTGGGGGTCATAGTCCCTAGGGGTGCCGACGCAAGCCCCCAGTGCCGGAGCACGTAGGCCAGTCACGCAGGCACCCTGACGGAGATAGTGTCCTGGAGGAGTCGCCTATTCCGCAGGCCGAGGTAGCATCCCGGAGGAGCCGTCTACCTGGCCGGCCAATGTAGCATCCCGGATGAGCTGTCTACCTGGCAGAAAAGGGAGTCTTCGTGCCGGAGCACTTAGAGCTCCCTGGCAGAGATAGTGTCCCGGAGGAGTCGCCTATCCCCGCGGGTGAGTCCTTGTGCCGGAGCACTCGGAGCTAGTCAAGGTAGCATCCCGGAGGAGCCGTCTACCCGACTGGCCGAGGTAGCATCCCAGAGGAGCCGTCTACCTGGCGGAAGGGGAGTTGAAGAGCTCCCTGGCAGAGATAGTGTCCCGGAGGAGTCGCCTATCCCCGCGGGTGAGTCCTTGTGCCGGAGCACTCGGAGCATGTCAAGGTAGCATCCCGGAGGAGCCGTCTACCCGACTGGCCGAGGTAGCATCCCGGAGGAGCCGTCTACCTGGCGGAAGGGGAGTTGAAGAGCTCCCTGGCAGAGATAGTGTCCCGGAGGAGTCGCCTATCCCCGCGGATGAGTCCTTGTGCCGGAGCACTCGGAGCATGTCAAGGTAGCATCCCGGAGGAGCCGTCTACCTGGCGGAAAGGGAGTTGAAGAGCTCCCTGGCAGAGATAGTGTCTCGGAGGAGTCGCCTATCCCCGCGGATGATGTACACTCCGGAGAGTGGGTTGAAGCATGTTCCATGACCAAGGCAAGGTGCGCATGGTGTGATGAATGAGTGTGGTGCCCGGGGGCATGTAACATGATTGTGGCGCATGGGCGTGATGAAGTGAGTAAGGTGCCAGGGGCACGTCTGTGTTAGTGGCGCAGTGCATGGAAGCGACGTAGTGTGTAAGGTGCCGGTGGCACGTTTGTGTCAATGGTGGCCCATGGGTGCGACAGAGTGCGTATGGTGTGCGGGAGCAAGGTAGTTTGACAGAGAGCTTGGGGGGGCACGGTTGTATCAGCGGCGCGGCGCACGGGCGCGACGGAGTGTTGAAGTGCGACTCTCAGACGCCGGCGACGGGGTCACGGAGTTGTGTCCGGGTGACAGGGGTCGCCGAGTTGTGTCTGGGCGACGAGGGTCACGGAGTTATGTCTGGTCCCTTGAGGAGAAGTGAATGTGCTAAGGATGGAGGCCAGAGGCCAACCCTTCGGGGAAGGCCAAGGCCAACCTCATGGGGAGGTCGAGGCCAACCCCAATGGCGAGGCCGAGGCCGACCCCAATGGTGAGGCCGAGTCCGACCCCAATGGCGTGGCCGAGGCCGACCCCAAGGCGAGGCCGAGGCCGACCCAATGGAGGCCGAGGCCGACCCCAAGGGGAAGGCCAAGGCCGAGGCGGACCCCAAGGGGGAGGCCAAGGCCAACCTCCTTAGGCAAATGCCATGGCGGATCGACGGGCGACGGACGACGGGCGAATTGCGACGGTCGATGCGTGATAAGGCTTCGTACGAAAATGAGCTTCTTAGTGACGAAGTAACGTGACGAAAGTGAGAAGTGCACGTGACTTGAGCGTGCATGCTTTGACCGGTTGTGAGCGTTGAAAATGACTGTTGCTTGTGCGGACGTGTCATGCAAAATGGGACCACAGTGGGCCTTTGGGTATGACCAGAATAGGTTGGGAACATAAGCCCCCTGCGTGTGGTGTGCGCGGAGAGGCAACCCGAACGGGCACCGCACGCATAAACACTTAGCAAGATTTTGATGTTGTTTGGCCGGCAAGTTCTTGACGTCGTCAATGCATGATGATGATGAAGAGTAGGTGGCTCGAGCCACCTCGTGCACCACTTACGAAAGCCTTGGGATGCTTGGGTGTTGACGCAAGGGCATGATGATAGGGCGCAGGGGCGCGAGCACGTAAATGGCGCCCGGGTGACGGACGACGAGTGTCGCAACGACGTCACCCGGGCGATGGCCGACAAACGTCACGGAGACGGCGCACGGGCACTGGCGACGGGGGTCGCGAAGACGGTGCGCGGGCACTGACGACAAGGGTCGCGGAGACGGCGCCCGGGCGACGGATGACGAGTGTCAAATAATGAGTAGGAGTAAGTGGTTCGAGCTACCTCGCGCACCACCTACCAAGGATGTTGATGTCGGAGGACGTCGTCATGAGGGGCGCGACAAGGGCGCGGTCGGACGTCGCGATGCGGGGGCAGTCCACGACGGGCGCATGTGCGCGGGCAATGCACGTCAGTCTATGTTGCAAAAAAAAAAATTTGAAGTTACCGGCCCTGGATGTCGGCCATGATGTGAAGGTTGAAGTTCGAAGGTGGCGGGGGGACTTGGGTGTGGTGACCGAAGGGAAGAGTTGGACGTGAAGCGCGCGTTGGTCGTCATGATGAGTTTTTTTTGTGCATGCTTGTGAGGATGGTGGAGATGATGGTTGGTGGCCGTTGGGTGAATGTGTGTAGGCCGAAGTTTGGAGGGTAAGCCTTGGTATGGTATGAAGCCGAAGAGTGGCCTTGGTGATGGAGGGGGCAGTAGGCAGGGAGGATGGTCATGGATTAGAGTTGAAGGTTGGCCGCCGGTGAAGAAAAAAGATGAAGGTTGAAGGTGGGTGAAGGTGGAATGAGAGGGAGGTTCGGCCATGGGGGAAGGATGGCGAGAGGGTATGGGGATGGAGAGCCAAGGCTGGCTGACCAAGTGGGCGAGGCCGACCAAGGCCGCGAGGCCGAGGCCGACCAAGGCCCCTTGACCAAGGCCGAGGCCGAGCTTGAACGGCGCGGGGCAGGTTGCGGGCGAGGGGGAAAGGGGAAGGGGAAAGGGGGAAGGGGGCCGAGGCCGAGGGGGAAGGGGGGACGGGGAGAGGGAGGAAGGGGAAAGGGGGCGGCGGGGTGGTGAGAAGAAGAAAGAGGAAAAAGTGTCCCAAAGTCAGGGTCATGTATGTTCTCTCTCTAGAATTCTAGAGTGAGAAAGTGAAAATGTGAGAGAGTGAAGAAGAAGTCCTTTAAATGAATTCTCAAGACCTCTATTTATAGAGATTGAGATAATGATGTCATAAACTGACATGTGACGCTCCCCGGGAGTGACACATCACCGGGGGTCCACAGGTGCTGGTGCTCCACGGACTGTCGGATCGCATATTCACCCGCCCTGCCCCACACAACATCGCTCTGTCTGTCTGGAAAGACTGGCTCCCACAACGTTGGTGTGGCCAAACAACCCCTTGATCTAGCCTCCAATCCAAACCCTTGTAGAGTCCCACAAGCCTCGCAGCGGTGGGGAAGACCAGATGCCCAACTGCTAGGTGAACTAGGCGCGATGCCCTTCGAAGACCTGCTCCCGTCTCGTAGTGACCCAGGGGTCATAGTCCCTAGCGGTGCCGACGCAAACCCCCAGTCCCGGAGCACGTAGGCCAGTCACGCAGGCACCCTGACGGAGATAGTGTCCCAGATGAGTCGCCTATTCCACAGGCCGAGGTAGCATCCCGAAGGAGCCGTCTACCTGGCTGGCCGAGGTAACATCCCGGAGGAGCCGTCTACCTGGCAAAAGGGGAATCTTCGTGCCGGAGCACTTAGAGCTCCTTGGTAGAGATAGTGTCCCGGAGTAGTCGCCTATCCCTGCGGGGTGAGTCCTTGTGCCGGAGCACTCGGAGCGAGTCAAGGTAGCATCCCGGAGGAGCTGTCTACCCGACTGGCCGAGGTAGCATCCTGGAGGAGCCGTCTACCCGACTGGCCGAGGTAGCATCCCGGAGGAGCCGTCTACCTGGCGGAAGGGGAGTTGAAGAGCTCCCTGGCAGAGATAGTGTCCCGGAGGAGTCGCATATCCCCGCGGGTGAGTCCTTATGCCGGAGCACTCAGAGCGAGTCAAGGTAGCATCCCGGCAGAGCCGTCTACCCGACTGGCCAGGGTAGCATCCCGGAGGAGCCGTCTACCTGGCGGAAGGGGAGTTGAAGAGCTCCCTGGCGGAGATAGTGTCCCGGAGGAGTCGCCTATCCCCGCGGGTGAGTCCTTGTGCCGGAGCACTCGGAGCATGTCAAGGTAGCATCCCGGAGGAGCCGGCTACCCGACTGGCCGAGGTAGCATCCCGGAGGAGCCGTCTACCTGGCGGAAGGGGAGTTAAAAAGCTCCCTGGCAGAGATAGTGTCTCGGAGGAGTCGCATATCCCTACGGGATACTGCACACTTCGGAGAGTGGGCTGAAGCATGTTCCACAACCAAGGCGAGGTGCACATGGTGTGATGAATGAGTGTGGTGCCGGGGGCATGTAACATGATTGTGGCGCATGGGCGCGATGAAGTGTGTAAGGTGCCGGGGGCACGTCTGTGTTAGTGGCGCAGCGCATGGGCGCGACATAGTGTGTAAGGTGCCGGGGGCACGTTTATGTCAATGGTGGCGCATGGGCGCGACAGAGTGCGTATGGTGCCGGGGGCACGGTAGTGTGACAGAGAGCCTGGGGGCACGGCTGTATCAGCGGCGCGGCGCACGGGCACGATAGAGTGTTGAAGTGCGACGCCCGGACGCCGGTGACGGGGTCGCGGAGTTGTGTCTGGGCGACGGGGGTCGCGGAGTTGTGTCTTGGCGACGAGGGTCGCGGAGTTTTGTCCGGGCGACGGGATCGCGGAGTTGTGTCCGGGCGACGGGGGTCGCGGAGTTATGTATGGTCCCTTGAAGAGAAGTGAATGTGCTAAGGATGGAGGCCAGAGGCCAACCCTTCGGGGAAGGCCAAGGCCAACCTCATGGGGAGGCCGAGGCCGACCCCAATGGCGAGGGTGAGGCTGACCCCAATGGGGAGGCCGAGGCAGACCCCAAGGGGGAGGCCAAGGCCAACCTCCTTGGGAAAGTTCCATGGCGCATCGACAGGCGATGGGCGAAGTGTGACGGTCGAAGCGTGATAAGGCTTCAAGCGAAAATGAGCTTCTTAGTGACAAAGTAACGTGACGAAAGTGAGAAGTGCACGTGACTTGAGCGTGCATGCTTTGACCGGTTGTGAGCGATTANAATGAATATGGCTTGAGCGGACGTGGCATGCAAAATGGGACCACAGTGGGCCTTTGGGTACGACCAGAATAGGTTGGGAACAAAAGGTATTTGAGGTAAATTCATATACATTAAGCTTTTTTTTAGTGATTTTACTTACATAAAGGCTGTTTTGGTGATTTATGTGTGAGATGGGGTATTTTGGTAATTTGCCACCCAAATGGGTATTTTGATAACTTTACCTATAAACGGTGTTTTTGGCTTAATTCACACACAGGAAGGTTAGTTCGGTGACTTTGCTTACGGGAAGGCCGTTTTGGTGATTTAAGTCCGAGAGACGCATTTTGGTAATTTTACACCTAAGGGCATTTTGGTAATTTTACATACCGGATGTGGGAGGTTCATTTTGGGAGTATGTGTGAGTCTGTATTAAGTTATAATATTGTACTGTTGGATGTGTTATAATGATTCGATTATTCAGTTTAGGTTAAAGCTGAAGACTTTCGGTTATGATAATTTAGCTGTCGATCCTGTTAAGGGATTCTATCTGAACCCTGAGTAAAGACTTTCATCTGAACCCTCATTTTGATAACTCGTACTCGTAAGTACTCTTTGATTTACTTATGACTAATGTCGAACGCTGAATTATGTATTGATATCAGAATGTTATTGCCCAGAAAATTCCAATATTTAACTTGAACCGATTATTTGGAAATCTTATTGATGCTCGCATGTTATTGCATGGTGAGCAAATTTGATAATTGTTTGTCTCTGTTCTTCTGAATTTTTGTGCCTAAATGAAATAAACATTCGCCATCGTTCTTGCTGTTTGTTGTGGTTAATCTGGAATTTCAAATGACGACATATTTCAGTATGTTTATTGTTATTGAAATCCGATTTGATTTTGGTGATTTGAGCTTATGTTAATGCTCATTGATATTGTTGATTTTTATGTTTACCTGGGTATCCGTTCTGTGGGGAGGCGGTATAAGTTTGGTTTGAATCTTGCATGAAACACAGGCTAGTACCCAATGGGACTAGTAATTATTTTGGTACATCATGCATGTGTACGTCTTTTCCGTCGTGGTATCTCTACCACCCAGGATCAACGTTTCTGATTTTATCTACACTGTATATTACCGTGACTGTTACGGAAATGACCAGAAAGTATTATCTGAAATGATTTGTGTTTGTGTTGAAATCCCTTGAGAAATCTTCATTGTATTTTGGAAATGAAGAATTTGGAAGTGATCTTTTACTTATCGTTTTGGAAACCGTCGTGATTGTTATTGTTATTTTGGTATCTATTTCTGATTGTTATTGTTATTCTGGTATCTTTTACGGCAGAAAGGTCGTTTGATGAATTTGGAAATCATTGTCGGTTGGATTCTTTGGAGTCATTTTGTAATTCTTTTGGTAGTCCTTATACGACCTTACTTCTCGAAAGCTCACCCTTCGTTTGATTCTTTCCGCGGGTTTGATCAACGGTCGATTGCTTGGGAATGGGGTTTAGAGTTTGTGTGAGATTTCGGTGAGCCCATCCCTACTGGATAATGAGACCATTGCACGGGTCTTTACTATCGATTCGTTCTATAAGGACTCAAGTTGTTAAGAACCTAGGTTTTAATAGTTTAAGTTCGAGCATTTTTTTTGTAATCTTGTATTTTGAAGAATTTGGGTTGGTGTCGGATCAAATGCTTTGAAGTATATGGTAGTGTACATGATTTGACAGGTTTGATATGATCCGGTAGGTTAACGTTCCGGGAGTTCAGGGCAATGGAGCTCTGAATTTTTGGGGACGTTACATCTACCCACACACCACACTACCCACACACGGCTACACACAACCATACACACCAGACATGCACCCACACACACCTATACTTGCACATGGGTCTCTTGCACACAGCACCAATCATACACACACACACACACACTCACCTCACGCAGTTCCCCCCTCGAGCCCCCTGCATAGCACCAACCTCTGGATCTTTCCCTTTCAGCTATGCTATCTCTCTTTCTCTCTCTCTCTCTATCTCTCCCTCTCTTCTCTATCTTATTTTTGCCCTGAAACTCCCCCCCCCCTCCCTCTCTCTTTGGCATTTTTTGTGAAGCACCCTCCAATCTCTCCCATGTTCCCCTTCAAAGTTCCCCTTCAAAATTTTATTTTGTCAATATCATTATTTAAACAATAACTGAATTCAGTTATAATTTTTAGAGTCATCCCCTCACTCATTAATTTTACTACTGCACCCAATTCGTTAATCTACAAGATATGGTTATTTTTTTAAAATGTCGCTAAAGGTTGGCCAAAATATCGCTCATGCATCTTCTGGTCTTGTTTTGAACAAAAATGTTCATTTGTTTGTGGTGCCTACCGCCACTCGGGTTTTTTTATGTGATGAAGCTGCATGCTCAGTCAGTTCGTTATGATGTCATTTTGTTCCTAGTGTGGTCGCCTCTCCTCTCCCACCGACCAGATGTCAGGAGGTTACCCCTGGCTCTTTGGGTAGTGATATTCAGGGATGTTCATTTTCGGGAGAGAGTGATGGATCTCTTACAAAGAGAATTGATGGTTCATAGTGTTCTGATAAGGAAGCAGTTGTTCTAGTGAAAAGTAGCGCGTTATAAGATCGTTTCTTGAGTGGTTCATTGTCGACCTGTTAGTTTGCTCTATTTATGCAAGAGCTTGCATACCGGTGACAAGTCAGTGATGAGAACTGTGTGTTGCAGGCAAGGTGGACTCACTTCGTTGCCAACTAGGTTCAGAGTCATGATTGGCCTCTCGGTCCTGTTCTCAAGATAGAGGTGGTATCAGTCGGGCGTTAGAGGAGCCAGAGGCAATCGGGGTAAGGCTCGTCCCGCGGAAGGGGCATCCTTTGGTGAGGCTAAGGGTGGAGAAGATACTAGAGCATGCACTCAACACTTCGTTGCTCTGTCACCACATCCATCCTGCGCTGACAAGGTAAAACCAGGGCCTTCTAGCTCTCTAAAGGAAATATAAAATTGTCTTAATTTCTGCTGACGGTTTCTGACGGAAAGGTTCAAGTTTCTCCCTATAAAGTTATTATCGAAGACGGTATTGAATTGTGGGATAACTGTGTTGTGGGCTACTTTCTTGATAAAAAAATTATTTAATTTTACTGTTAACAACATTTACCATAAATTGTGGTTGAAGGATGGCTTAGAAAAGGTTCTAGTTAATGACTAGGAGTTTTACTTTTTCAAATTCTCTTCTGAGGATACGAAAAAAAAGATTATGGATTTGGGTCCATGGCATTTTGCGAATAAATTAATTGTCTTGCAACGTTGAGACTTGGTACGAACTTGTGTAAGGAATCCCTTCATGTACTACCGTTGTGAGTTAGACTCTACAACATTCAAGTTGAGTATCTGACAGCTGGTGGGTTGAGTTACATAGGGTGTGGCATTGGGAAGCCAGTATATGCAGACTCACTTACGCAGAGCTATGAGAGGATAAGTTTTGCTCAAATGTGTGAGGTTTCTGGAACCAGGGAGCTTGTTATTGTGCCAGATTTGAGTAACTTGCAAGAAGGGGATTCCACTTGATCCTGTGACTATTCGAGCAGATTATCAGTGGCACCCTTCAGTATGTACGGTGTGCAAGTGCTTCAAAGATACTACCTTGTCTTGTGCTCGAACTAAGAAAGGTAACCCCCATCATCCCTCAATTTATGTGCTGAACCGATCTAACATGACCTTTATTGTTCCTAGTGCTGTTATGGAGAAAGAAATAAGAAAGACAACCATGAAAAGTAAAGTTAAAGACAAAGTCAGTAAGGGTTCTTCCTCATCTCTGGAATGTATTTAGCAAAGGCGTATTCAGCAGGAAACTAGGCACCAGCAAGAGCTTGGTATTTAGGAGCAGGTTAATGTCCAACATACTAGTTCCCAATAGGAGGTCAGTATTCATCATTCTATACTACCTAACGTACCATAATCATATTGTATTATGCCTATTGTTGATCCTATTTTGCACTCTAATTTACATTTACATACTGTATTGCACGTCCACTCTGAGTCTGGCACAGATCTGGACTCTGATTCAGATTTCATTCCCTGGACACTTACTCCAAACATAATTTGTCTTCTCATTCTGGAAATAAAAATAATTTAGAAACTAGTGTTAATAACAGTAGTAAGAAGAAGTAGAAGTCTCTCGTCGAGGAAATTTCACCTGAGTTTTACTTCTAGTTTGTATAGCACCTTTTGGTACTTCTTGGTATCATGCATAACATCTGCTAGAATTCTTGAGGATTCAATACAAATGATAAGCAAGTGGATGCCCAACATATGATTGCTTCCCTAAGTGTTATGCTTTTTGGGATCTTTGAAACTAGAGTATCAGCTTCTAATGCCTCGGTTATATGTAACCGTAGATTTCCTAGTTGGTCTCCTATAAATAACTACCAATTCTCCGTGAATGGTGGAATTTGGGTTTTGTGGATTCCCAACGTAGTTATTCAGTGTCAAGTGGACTTTATAGATATGTTGTTTCCTCTTTTTATCACTTTTATATATGGGTCGAATGAATCTAGTGAAAGGTCTTTGCTCTAGTTAAAGGTCTCCGATCATTCACCCATCCTCGTCCACTTTCTTGTCAAAGTTGACAAGGTTCCCAAGCCGTTTAAATCTTTTGATATGTGGGCCAATCATCATAAGTTTTTAAACTTGGTTGCTTAAGTGTGGGCACGCCCCATACTGGTTGTGCTATGTTCAGGCTTGTCAGGAAGCTCAAGCTTCTCAAGCTACAGCTTAAGGACTTTAATAAGGAACACTTTAGCAACATTTCAGGTAGACTTAATAATGTTAGGGCTTCCTTGGAGTATGCTCATAACATGTTAGCCTTGAATCTTTTTGAACCAATGTAGCGTCGGATTGAGAAGGACAAACTCGAGATTTTTGCTCCAGTGAATGGAGAGGAGGAGAATTTCCTCAAGCAAAAATCTGGGATTCATTTACTTGACGTGGGAGATAAAAATAACAATTTTTTTTTCAAGTTAGTAAATAAGAGAAGGAATTTCAATAAAATTAGTTCTCTCCTTCGATCTGACGGGACCATCCTTGAAGAGTCGGAGTTGGTTAAGGATTCTATTGTTGACCATTTTCAAAGTTTGTTGGGGACTCGTGGTTATAGTCATTATCCAGTTTGAGTGAGCTGAGCAACTGGGTGTCGAAATCCATTTCAGATTTCTCAACAACGTGAAATGGGTCGAGAGGTAACGAAGGAAGAGTTCGGAGGATGTTCTTCTCCTTCAAGGATGGAAAGTTCACTGATCTTGGTGGGAATAATGCCCTCTTCTTTAAATGGGTATGGCATATTCTGGGGGAGAAAATCGTGGAGGCGATACATGGTTTTTTCAGGAATGGTTAGCTTCTCAAAGAAGTTAATCATACCTTCGTTCTCTTAATCCCTAAATTGAATAATCCCTCGATTCTTACTGATTATAGGCCTATTTGTTGTTCTAACACCATTTATAAGTGCATTGCCAAGATATTGCCAATTGTGTTAAGGTGGTGCTGCAGGACTTCATTGATCCTTCCCAGACGCCCTTTGTTGCCTCTTAGATTATTGCAGATAATATCCTCTTGTCCTAGGAACTGATGCCTAACTATCATCAGGAGGATTTTAGGGTTTCTAGATGTGCAATTGAGGAAGATTTGATGAAAGCCTATGACTGTTTGCACTGGGATTTCTCTTTGACGTGTTGGTATGCCATAGGTTTCCCCCCACAATCATCAGATGGATTAGAGCCTGTGTCTCTTCCATAAGCTTTTCAATCACCATCAACGGAGAATCTACTGGACTTTTTTTGGGTAAGGTAGGTATCGGGCAAGGGATTCGATGCCTCCCTACCTTTTTGTTATATGCATGAATGTTCTTGCAGGGATGTTGCACATGCTAGTACCAGGTAATCAGTTTTGCTACTACTAGAGGTGCCAAAACGATGGTATCTTTCAGCTTGCCTTTCCTGATGATCTCATGCCTTTATTGTCGGGGCAACCTTCATTCGACACCGGTCTTAAAACATGGTCTCTGTGATACCCCGGAAAATATCGAAAATTAATCTAACCGTAAGTTTGATTAATTAAAGGGTGCTATTTTTATTAAGTAACAATATGTTGGTGATGATGAAGTATTAGGGAGCTAAATAGGGGGTTAGTGTGGTTTTGGGGGTTAAAATGTAATTTTGGAAAGTTAAGGGGCAAAAATGTAATTTTAGAAAATATGATGAACGCGATGCATATCTTCATTAAGTATCATATTTTTTATGATAATGAGGTGTTAGGGGGCTACATGGAGGGTTAGGGTAATTTTGGGGTCAAATTGAAATTTTCCAAAGTCGATGGGTTATGCAATTTTGGAAACTTGAGGGGCCAAAGTGCAAAATTTGAAACTTTGCAAAATGTGTCATAACCTGATGAAATAGGCCCTGCACGATGGCCACCTCCTACTTGCTATAAGCTGAGTCATGCTTGAAAATTTTAAAATACTTTAGGATAAGATTCATGAGAATAAAATATAAAAAGAAAGTTTTGGGGTGTAAAATCGAAATAACACAAAGTCAAGAACATGGCTGGGAACAAGAACAGAAGCAGCAGCGGGAAGGAAGAAAAAGGATAAGGAAAAAGAGGGAAAAGGAGGAAGAAGAAGGAGGGGAAAGAAAGAAAAAAAGAAAGGATTGAATCTGAACCCTAACAGGATATGAATCTTGAACCCAATTTGTGAAATTGGTTGAATTCGTTCAAGTTTGTGACATAGATACATATATGTATACTCGGTTATGTATGAATTTGATTGGGGATGAAGAAATGGGGATGAATTCTTGTTAGAATCATGACATAAGACCCTAAAACAACAAAGAAAGAGAAAAAGAATTAGGGTTTTGAATTGGGCTTGATTTTAAGGTGCGTGGGTGTGTGTTTCAGTGTGTTTTAGTGTGTGTTCTTCAATTTGGTTCATGGGTATGGATTAATGTGGTGTAATTATGTAAATTGGATGGATTTAGGGCATTAAAACATAAATTGCGATGCGATTGAATGATTGAAAGTGAGGAAAAGTGATAAATCCATGCTCAATTATGGGATGAGTGTGCCAGGTGTGTGACGGGCTGAAGGAGGAAGAAGACATGTGCGCGTGGCCAAGGTGTGTTAGTGTGTGTGATGATCTGAATAGTAACATGTAATTGTCGCTAAAGATGAAAAATAATGAAGCTGTTTCTTATCCGAATTTTTTAAAATAGTTACGCTCATATTTAGCTAAATTGAAAAAAAGAAACCCTAGTTATTTTTAAGAGACCTTTGTCGTGAAAAGATTTCAGATTTTTCCGAGGTCGGTAAGAGGGTGAACAGACGAGGAAAGTTTGGAACTTTACGATGAAATTTAAAATACCAAACGAGCGCGGTTTTGCGCAAAACTTTTATGAGGACTCTATGATGCTGAGAAGTTCCATTTCTCAAGATTTTGGGTCATTCTGAAGTCGTTTGCTATTTTTTGGCCGAACGGGCTTTTAAGCGCTCGGTCCGGACACCGATTCGGAATTTTTGGGCAAAAACTTTCTAAAATTCTCTTTAGCTCAAAAATGATTTCAGAAGGCTTAAATTAGCGTTTCAAAATACTTTTGAGAACTTTCTGATGCCAGGAACCATCAGGGAGCATTTTGGTAATTGCCACCTAGAGAGGGTATTTTGGTAATTTTCCCGGTAAAGTTTTTCAAATGAACTTTTAGTCCGGGAAGGGTTGTAAAACACCTGAAAGGTTGTTTTGAAGCTGATTCGGGGGCATTGCGGTAACAGTGAACCCCATGGGCATTTCGATAATTTGGTAATTTTTCATATAAAATACTTAGGAGGACTGTTGGTCTGGGAAGAGGTGTAAGACATCTGAAAAGTTACTTTTAAGGGGTTTTGAGATGTTTGTTGGTGTAGCGGCCATTAGGGAGTATTTTGGTAATTTGTCACGTTGACGCCAAATTTATAGAACACACGTAATTCAGTATTCGAAGAGGTGGAAAATAAGGAATGGTGTTAATACTTGAAATAATGAGGTATTGGTTATTGTTAATGCGTTGGTAAGGTTATGTTAAGGATCCAGTTATTGGGTCTGAATAACAAGTTGCCGTAAGACGCTATGAACGGTTAAATGGGAAGGGGTAGAATAAGGATTGCGTATATGTTGAATGATGTCTAACGAGCATAGTATTATTTGACTAGATGATGCAGCTCGTTGCTTCGGCTATAAGCCAATGAGGTAAGGATAATACGATTCTGATATGCTAATTCATTGTTCGATTAGCATGCCATGTTGATGATGTGTTGTTAAATTGTTGTCGTTATTAGTGGACACCAGTAGTCATTGTGACTGGTATACGCATATTTGAATTGTGTTGTTAAGGACTTAGGGTAGAATAAATTCCCTTAGTCCGCCCTTTTGATGGAATTTAGGGAGGATAATGTGTGTCCTAGTATGCTATGATTCGATTCGATTAGCCTACTTGAAGTTGATGAGGATGTTGCTTATGGGATATTGCGTGGTTGTTGTGAGATGTCGGCAGTCATTGATAGTCGATATCTCTTCTCTTTGAGAACGCTATTGAGGACTTGTGGCAACTTCTTCCGAGTCCGCCCTATCGTTGATGATGATGCTGTAGAGATCGTTGCGTTGTTGTGGTGAAATGCCGGCACTTATTGATAACCGACATTTCTCTTATGTAAGAACGTTGTTAAGGGCTTGCGGTAATCTTCTCCCAAGTCCGCCATGTTGATGATGTCACGTTGAACTCTTGTTATTAGGTCTGAACACCGGTTGATCTTCTGATCCGATATTCCTTGTTGAGCTGTGTTGTTGAGGACATAAGGTGGAATAAATTTTTCCTTAGTCCGCCCCGTTGATGAAGTCTTGTTGCTTGGCTGTAACGTGGTTAGGGAAAGCACTCTAAATGAGTTCCCTGCTTGTTGACAGTGTCTCTTCTATTTACTTGAGACTGAGATGAACATCCCATAAAATGGGACATCAATATGAGGAGGATGGCCTATGAATTATGAGCACTGGGCAAAGAGTATGTTGCTCGAGCAGAGTCGATCGTGTCTGGTTGAGTCGTGTCCGTCGTGTCCATGTGCATTGCATTTGATTTTCTTTTGATGTTGATGATTTTAATGATTTGTATTTCAATGATGTTTATCTTTACGACCTTGGATTTTGGATTCACTTGCATGGTAGGTGGCAGTAATGTTGTTATGTTGGGCCTTAAAGCCATTCAGTCTAACGAAAGAAAAATTATTATTTGACAATCATGCTGATGTCAAAAACTTATTGGAACTCTTGATTCATTTCTATCGTTGAGATGATTATTATTCCTCCGAGTCTCTTGAATCATTTGTACACGATACTCCTCGTGTTGTCTTTACTGGGCGATTTGCGCTCATTCCTTTTGTTGTAGTGTGCAGGCTATAAGGTATCAAATGAGAACCTTCTAGAAAGGAAAAAGAAACAAGCTAGAAAAGTTTGTTGAATTGTTGTTTTTGATGTTTTCAGACTTATCTTATCTAACATTAATCTAACAATATTATTAAAGATAAAACATTTCAGGTTTTATCATAATCAAACAAAGACATAACATTGACATGGATGTCAGAAACTTTGCACGACCTTGACATGGATGACAAAGACATTGGACTTGGTTGGACTCAAGTTTTGGACTACAGACGAAGATGCAAGATCTTGACGTATATTTTTATTGATTAGTTTTTCTTTAAGTCTTTCTTAAAGATCTAACGTAAATTCTAGTAAAGAACGAAGCCAAGATTTTTAGTCGAAGTCAAGTTTTTCAGTCGAAACCAAAATGTTTTAGTCGAAGCTAAGATTTGTAGTCGAAGTTAAGACTTTTAGTCGAAGCTGTGACTTTCAGTCGAAGTTAAGACTTTTAGTCGAAGCTATGACTTTCAGTCGAAGCTAAGATTTCAGTCGAAGCTGTGACTTTCAGTCGAAGCTGTGACTTTCAGTCGAAGTCAAGACTTTCAGTCGAAGCCAAGACTTTCAGTCGAAGCTGTGACTTTCAGTCGAAGTCAAGACTTTCAGTCGAAGCCAAATGTTTTAGTCGAAGTCAAGTTTTTCAGTCGAAGCCAAATGTTTTAGTCGAAGCCAAGACTTTCAGTCGAAGCCAAGACTTTTAGTCGAAGCCAAAATGTTTTAGTCGAATCCTTTTTGATTGGTTTTTCTTCCTAACGGTCCACTATTTCTTTCCTGTATAAATAGGGAGTCCGTTAGAGCATTTATCACCTTTTCTCTCGCGCGAACTTTTTACTCCTAAAAACTCTCTCATCTCAATCTCTTATTCTTATCTATTGTCTTTTGAGTGAGTTTACCTTTGAGAAAGTTCTTTGCAAGCTTCTTGGTTTTGTTCTTGAAAGGATATAGATCTTCCCACCTAAGAAGGCTTAGCTTTAAACTTTCATTGTAATATCTGCTCAAGAAGGAGCCTATTTATTGTATGCAAATTTTAATCTCTTTTCATTTGTAATATGTTGGAAACCTTGAAAGGGTTTCAGAAATTGTACTGCGGTTTGAGCTAGCACCCGAAGCTAGTTGGTTTAGTGAAATGTTCGAGTAGGTCTCCCTTGTGTGGAGTGCTCGAGGACTGGACGTAGGCTGGTGGGGCCGAACCAGTATAAATCTCTGTGTTAAACTTGTTACTGTTATATCTGTCTTTACGTTGTAATCTCAATTTTTAAATTCATACTCTAAGCTGTAAAACACCTATTCACCCCCCTCTAGGTGTATTTAGGGACCTACAAGTGGTATCAGAGCCGTGTGCTCTGGTATTCTTCTGTGGCTTAATCGTCAAGAGCTAAAGATCGCGTTATGGAAGAAGGATCAGCAACCACCAGGCCACCCTTGTTGAAGAATGACAACTACAGCTACTGGAAAAATCGCATGAGAAATTTTCTAAGGCAGGATACACACGTATGGTATGTTGTTTAAAATAGTCATATAATTCCTATGAAGGATGGACCGGATGGAACCAAGATTCCAAAAGGAATTCTCGAAATGGACGGTCATGAGGCACAGCTTTTATCCATGGATGATAAAGCTAAGAACATTATCAGCTGTGGCTTTGACATGAATGAGTACAATCGAGTCTCAGCATGTGAGACAGTTAGAGAAATATGGAGATTATTGGAGGTTACTCATGAGGGAACAAATCAAGTAAAAGAGACCAAAATCAACATGTTGGTCCAGCAGTATGAGGCCTTCAAGATGAAGGAGCACGAGTCCATAAATGAGATGTACTCCAGATTCACACTCATTATCAATGGGCTGAGGCTTTTGGGTAAAATCTACCCAGAAAAGGAAGTGGTCCGAAAAGTTCTCAGATCTCTCCCGAAAAGATGGGAAGCAAAACTCACAGCCATTCAAGAGGCGAAGGACTTGAATGTGCTGAAGCTTGAAGAATTGGTGGGTTCTTTAATGACTCATGAAATTACAATGAAAATTCATGACGAAGAAGAAACCACCTCCAAGAAGAAGAACTTAGCTCTTAAAGTTGAGACCTCTCATGAATCAACAGGGAGCAGCGACGATTATGATCCTGAAATGGCTCTCATCACTCGGAAGTTCAAGAAATTTCTCGCAAACAAGAGGGATGGGATGTTCAGGAGAAATCCAATAAACCAATCACATCAAAGAAATAAGAATGATTGGAATGTAAAGGAAAATCCTGACGCCTGCTACGAATGTGGCAGAACTGGGCACATCAAAAAATACTGCCCACAACTCAGGAACAAGACCGCAGGCAGCAACAGTCGAGACTTCAAGGAAAAGAAGTTCAAATCCAGAAAAGCACTGTTGACTTGGGATGACTCTGATGAAAGCGATAAGGAAGGTAGTGAGGATGAGGACGTAGCTCAACTTTGCTTCATGGCCAACGATGATGATCCCAAGGTAACCCCTGAAAAACATTTCAACGAACTTAAGTCAGCTTTTCTCGAACTCAGTAAAAATTATGAAAAGTTAAAAACTAAAAATGCTAATCTAAAAAATAAGGCTCTTTCTTTGATAAGTACTGTTGAAGAGTTGGAAGGTGAAAAGGAAGAGTTGCAAGAAAAAGTTGAATTTTATATTTCTGAAAATGTCTCTTTAGAAAATAATCTAAATGTTTCTAATAAGGAAAATTCTCTTTTATCTTCTGAAATCCAATTTCTCAGAGGAGTCAAAGTTCCTGTTGAAAATGAATATTTAAAATCTCAACTGGAGGATATTTCTACATAAAAAATAAATTTAGAAAAGGAGATTGAAGAACTGAATTTTACTCTTTCAAAATTTACTCAAGGAATAGAGAATTTGGATATTCTTTTGGGAAGACAAAGATGTGTCTTTGAGAAAAGTGGAATTGGTTATGATCCTTCAAAGAAGCAAAAAGATTATAAAAATTTCTTTAACAGAAGTTTAGCTTCCTGCTCACCATTCACTCTCTGTACGGTATGTAACAAGAAAGGACATTTAGTTAAAAATTGTCCTCTTAATCTTATTAAAAATCGGTCATCCTTTTCTTTTACTAAGAATAAAATGAAACATGTATGGGTGCCAAAATCTTGTTTATCTAATCTTCCAGGACCCAAGAAAGTGTGGGTACCTAAAGGAATGAAACCAGAATTTGTTGTAGGTATGCTTGAAAGCAAGGGTAGACTGCAACAAATGGATTCTCGACAACGGTTGTTCAAGACATATGACAGGTAATCGCTCTCTTTTCTCGCACATCACCCCGAAAAATGGCGGGCTTGTTACATTTGGAGACAACTCTAATGGGAAGATCATCGGTAAAGGTAAAATTGGCACCGGTTCCATTTCTATCGATAACGTATCCTTAGTTGACGGTTTAAAGTTCAATTTGATAAGTATCAGTCAACTAATCGATAGTGGACACAAAGTTCAGTTTGAAGGCGATCAATGTCTTATCAGTCATGCCTCAGATGGGGGTAAGCTGATCGGTAAGAGAGATGGTAATATCTATACTTTATCTTTTGATGCATCTGACTCTTCTCATGAAATATGTCTTTCTGTTCAGCACAATGATATTTGGTTGTGGCATCGTAGATTAGGTCATGTTCACATGGATCTAATCAAGAAACTTCTCTCGAAAGACCTTGTCAGAGGCTTACCAAATTTGAAGTTTATCAAGGATAAAGTCTGTGATGCCTGTCAATATGGTAAACAGTCAAAAACTTCCTTTCATGCCAAAAGTGTTGTTTCCACCTCTCGCACTCTTCAACTCTTTCATTTAGATCTTTTTGGACCTACTAGAAATGCTAGCCTAGGTGGAAAATTTTATGCCTTCGTCATTGTTGACGATTTTTCAAGATACACCTGGGTTCTTTTTCTAACTCGTAAAGATGAAGCGTTTGAAAATTTTTTCAGTCTTGTTAAGCAGCTTCAAAATGAGGAGTTGAAGCTTGTAAAAATTCGAAGTGATCATGGCGGTGAATTTGAAAAATATTTTATCCTTTTTTGTATTCAAAATGGCATTTCACATGAGTTTTCTGCTCCTCAGACACCCCAACAGAATGGAGTTGTAGAGAGAAAGAATCGTACTCTTCAAGAAATAGAGTTGTAGAGAGAAGAAAACTCTCTGCCAAAATACTTTTGGGTAGAAGTAGTCAGCACTTCATGTTACGTGTTGAACAGAGTACTCATCAGACCAATTCTTGATAAAACTCCTTACGAACTGTTCTCAAATCGAAAACCAAAAATCGATTATTTCAAGGTTTTGGGTTACAAATGTTTTATTTTGAACAATCGTGAGAATTTGGGAAAGTTCGATGCGAAATCTGACGAGAAAATATTTCTTGGTTATTCATTAAAAAGTAGAGCATATAGAATTTATAACCGTAGGTCTATGACCATGGAAGAATCTATGCATGTAGTATTTGAAGAATCTAATGTTGAAAAACCAAGTAAGAATGCAGGTGATGACGGTGAAGAACTCTCCATGGACTTGAACAACAAACTTAACGTCTCCTCAACTGAGGGGGAGTGTTCAACATCTTCTCACAACAATAATGATGAGACTCTGCCATTTCCAAAAAGTTGGAGATACTCTTCGAGTCATCCATTAGAACAAGTCATAGGTAATATGGAACGCGGAGTTACAACTCGGTCTACGGTAAATCTCTTTTGTCCGGATTTTGCCTTTCTTTCTCAAATTGAGCCTAAAAACATTTCAGAGGCTTTAAATGATTCTGAGTGGATTCTTGCCATGCAAGATGAATTGAATCAATTCGAGAGAAGCAATGTTTGGTCACTAGTTCCGGCTCCTGTTCAACAAAAGGTTATTGGAACAAAGTGGGTTTTTCGGAACAAACTTGATGAAGATGGCCATATTGTTCGTAACAAAGCCAAACTAGTTGCTCAAGGATACAATCAAGTCGAAGGGGTTGATTTTGATGAAACTTTTGCCCCTGTTGCTCGACTTGAAGCTATCCAAATTCTTTTGGCATTTTCATGTCATTTGAACTTTAAACTTTTTCAAATGGACGTGAAAAGTGCTTTCTTGAATGGGTAATACATGAGAAAGTTTTTGTTAAACAACCTCCAGGTTTTGAAAATAAAAAATACCCCAATCATGTTTTTAAACTGAAAATAGCTTTGTACGGTTTTAAACAAACTCCTCGAGCTTGGTACGATCGTCTTAGCAACTTCCTCATTGATCATGGATTCTCTCGTGGCAAAGTCGATCCTACTCTCTTTACGAAAACTCGTAGTTTCCATATTTTAATAGTTCAAATATATGTTGATGACATTATTTTTGGTGCCACTAACAATGATCTATGCCAAGAATTTGCTGAGAATATGCGTAAGGAATTTGAGATGAGCATGATGGGTTAACTTACTTTTTTTCTTGGACTTCAAATCAAGCAGTCCAAAGAAGGAATTTTTATCAATCAGTCTAAGTACACTCGGGAACTTTTGAAAAGGTTTGGCTTGGATAATGCTAAACCTAGAGGTACCCCTATTTCTCCCAGCGTTAATCTTATCAAAGATGAAAATGGTAAAGATGTAGATAGTAAACTTTTTCGTGGTATGATTGGTAGTTTACTCTATCTTACTGCATCTAGACCTGACATCATGTTTAGTGTTTGCATCTGTGCCCGTTTTCAAGCATGTCCTAAAGAATCTCATTTATCTGCAGTTAAACGTATTTTTAAATATCTCTCTGGCACTTTAAACTTAGGTCTCTGGTATCCTCGTAATTCCTGAATAGATCTAGTCGATTTTTCTGATTCTGATTATACGGGATGTCTTGTTGATTGTAAGAGTACTAGTGGCACCTGTCAGTTTCTCGGAGATTCTTTAGTTTCGTGGCACAGTAAGAAACAGACATATGTGGCTCTATCCACTGCTGAAGCGGAATATGTTGCAGCTAGAAGCTGTTGTTCCCAAGTTTTATGGATGCGTCAAACTTTACAAGATTTTGGTGTCTCTTTAGAGCTTATTTATATTATGTGCGATAGTAACAGTGCTATAGATATTAGTAAAAATCATGTCCAACACTCGCGCACTAAGCACATTGATATTCGTCATCACTTTCTCCGAGACAACGTTCAGAAAGGGTTAATAGAACTCAAGAAAGTTGGCTCTGAAGATCAGCTCGCCGATATTTTTACAAAACCATTAGCTGAATCCTCTTTCTGTTCTCTTCGTCGTCGTTTGGGAATGTGCGATCTTAGTTAAATGTTTGCTCTGATAGACTTTCAGTCGACTGAAGAAGGACTTTTAGTCGACTGAAAGTCCCTTTTCGGTCGACTAAAAGTCCACTTTCAGACGACTCAAACCCCTTCAGTCGACTACAACCTGTTTCAGTCGACTGAAAGTCCCTTTTCGGTCGACTAAAAGTCCACTTTCAGACGACTCAAACCCCTTCAGTCGACTGAAACATGACTTTCAGTCGACTGAAACTTCTCTGCCTATTTATATGTCCCCTTTTTCACTTTCACTTTTTAGTGTTCCTCTTTTTCACTGTTTGTTTTTCGTTTTCACTATTGTTTTTCTTCTTCTCTCTCTTGTCCACCTGTCACTCCAAGGACCCACATGGCCTCTAACCCGTGTCCTTTAAGTCGTCGTCTTGTCATTCAATCTGACGATGAATCCGATGGGGCTCCACTCCCTACCGATGCTCCATCGCCGACCACCCGCCGTCGTACCCGTCAAACATCCACTGCTGCTTCGCGCCGATCGTCCTCTGCAACTGTCCATCAGTCATCTGTTGCTCCGTCCACTTCAGGTACTGTAGTTCCTACCCCTCCTCCTCCACATGCTGCCTCTTCTTCATCTGCATCTCCGCCCACTTGCCCACCCCCTACCTGCCCATATACTTCACATTCCCCATTTCTTTCCAACTCCCGACGACCAACTCACATATTATACAAATTTTGTAAATCGGGAAGTCATCCTCGGTCGTCCAAGTGATGTCAATCTCATGACTCAACTTGGTGTTACCATCCTGTTTGAGCGAATGGGCTGTCTCTCCATTCTCTCTCCACCCTCCACTTATTATCCCGCTCTTGTGCGCATGTTCTACTCTAACTTGCACTTTAATGCTCAACCACCTACTTTTCTGACCTCTTATGTGAATGAGGTCCACATTCGTCTTGATGCCACTACCTTGGCCCACATTTTCGGTTTTGTAAATCAATCCTCTACCCTTGTTTTCACCGCCAACTCGTGGTGTACCACCAGTTCTTTTACTTCACTCCAACAGACCCAAACTCTCTTAGGGGACCCATCTATTTCTCAACCCCGTAAACCCAATTTGGGTGACATGTCTCCTCTTCATCGCGTTCTCCACCTTATTCTTTGTTACAATCTCTCAACCCGTTCTGGCTCCTATGCTACCTTTTCCTACTTAGACATCATTCTTTTCACCCATTTCATTCGGGGTTCCCCATTAAACATTGCAGGCATTATCATGCCCTTCATGAATGCCCGTAAAAACAAATCTTCTGCTAATCTTCCCTTCGGCCTTCTGTTAACTCGCGTCTTTGAACATTTTCATGTCCCATTGCCTACCTCTAACTCGGAACGTATCCCTCTTCCGGGTCATCATGTTCTCGATGAAACTTCTCTTTGTCGAGCTGGCGTCGCCATCCGCTCCGATCTCACCTCTAACACTGTCTTTCTTGAACGTATCACTGTCACCGACCCTTCCCACACCCAGTCTGTTCCAGCCCCCACTCCTGCCTTTGCTTCCATCCATGTTCCCTCCCCTGCTCCTGAAGTTCCCTCAGCCCCCTCTTTCTGCTTCCTTCCCATTTTTTTCACCACCTCCACCTCTTTCTACTCAGTTCATACCCCCTGTTCCTACTGACCCTTCCACCTCGGTTCCTCTTCTTCCCACCCCTCCTCACCCTACTGATCCCTTCTTCACTAGTCCGCTAAACAACTTCTCCAATTTCAATTTTGATGACTTTCTCTCTTCTGACCACCCGACCTCTCTGACACTCTTTCTCGTATCTCTACCTCGATTCAGCTTATTCTTGAATCCCAAACCACCCTTGCTGCTTCCATGACCGCTAACCATACTATTCTTCTTCATGAGCTTGCTGCTCTTCAGCAGTCGGTTCAACATTCTTCCGCCCAGCTTCTCTCAAACCAAATAGATTTTCATAACCTTCTCAATGACCTTACCTCTAACCTCACCTCTTTCCCTCTAAATCACACCCCCCTTCTGGAAAGTCTGACACGGATGCAACATGACCTTCACCACCAACAAGAGGCTGCCATTCAGGATCATCATCGCTAGGCTTATCTCACCACGAGCATTCTGACCGAACAGAACCGATATTTGGCTCATCAGATCTTCGATCAGGCTCATGGTTTTCGGGTGACTCGTCCATATGTTTTTCCTTCTCGACATACTGGCAACGCAGGGGAAGAATGGTTCTTCAACCCGTATTTTCCTTACAACCCTTCGCCGCCGCGCTCTTCGCGAGTCGTTGAAGTAGTTGAAGTTCCCACAATAGCTCCGCCGCCTGCTGATCCCTCTTCTGCGCATGGTGCTCGTCGGTCTGCTCTGCCGCCCGCTGATCCCTCATCCTCTGCACAAGGTTCTCGCCGCCGTCGGCCTTAGTTTTTATTTATTCATTCTTTGTTGCCCTGGCTGCCCCCACTTTTTGCTTTGACAAAGGGGGAGAACATGTATTAATATTTTTGTGCATCTGTATTAAATATTTTGTTGAATATTTAGAGATTCTCTTGTTATTACTCTCTTATGTGAATGTTAACTGATTAAGGGGGAGTATGTCTTTTTAATTCCTAGAACTAATATTGTCATCATCAAAAAGGGAGAGATTGTTGACTTGTTTTTTATGTTTTCAGACTTATCTTATCTAACATTAATCTGACAATATTATTAAAGATAAAACATTTCAGGTTTTATCATAATCAAACAAAGACATAACATTGACATGGATGACAGAGACTTTACACGACCTTGACATGGATGACAAAGACTTTGGACTTGGTTGGACTCAAGTTTTGGACTACAGACGAAGATGCAAGATCTTGAAGTATATTTTTATTGATTAGTTTTTCTTTAAGTCTTTCTTAAAGATCTAACATAAATTCTAGTAAAGAACGAAGCCAAGATTTTTAGTCGAAATCAAGTTTTTCAGTCGAAGCTAAGACTTGCAGTCTAAGCGATGACTTTCAGTCGAAGCTAAGATTTCAGTCGAAGCCAAGACTTTCAGTCGAAGCTGTGACTTTCAGTCGAAGCTAAGACTTTCAGTCGAAGTTGTGACTTTCAGTCGAAGCTAAGACTTTCAGTCGAAGCTGTGACTTTCAGTCGAAGTCAAGACTTTCAGTCGAAGCCAAAATGTTTTAGTCGAAGTCAAAATTTTCAGTCAAAGCCAAATGTTTTAGTCGGAGCTAAGACTTTCAGTCGAAGCCAAGACTTTCAGTCGAAACCAAGACTTTCAGTCGAAGTCAAGACTTTCAGTCGAAGCCAAAATGTTTTAGTCGAATCCTTCTTTATTGGTTTTTCTTCCTAACGGTCCACTATTTCTTTCATGTATAAATAGGGAGTCCGTTAGAGCATTTATTACCTTTTCTCTCGCGTGAACTTTTTACTCCTAAAAACTCTCTCATCTCAATCTCTTATTCTTATCAATTGTCTTTTGAGTGAGTTTACCTTTGAGAAAGTTCTTTGTAAGCTTATTAGTTTTGTTCTTGAAAGGATATAGATCTTCCCACCTAAGAAGGCTTAGCTTTAAACTTTCATTGTACTATCTGCTCAAGAAGGAGCATGTTTATTGTATTCAAATTGTAATCTCTTTTCATTTGTAATCTGTTGGAAACCTTGGAAGGGTTTCGGAAATTGTACTGCGGTTTGAGCTAGCACCCGAAGCTAGTTGGTTTAGTGAAAGGCTCGAGTAGGTCTCCCTTGTGTGGAGTGCTCGAGGACTGGACGTAGGCTGGTGGGGCCGAACCAGTATAAATCTCTGTGTTAAACTTGTTACTGTTATATCTGTCTTTACGTTGTAATCTCAATTTTTAAATTCATACTCAAAGTTGTAAAACACCTATTCACCCCCCTCTAAGTTTATTTAGGGACCTACAAAGTTGAGCAAGGGGATCAGTTGTGTCACTACAAGAAAACACGTTCTTAGCTATGGAGTTTTACCGACGGATAACAATTCGTCAGTAAAAATGAGTTGAACTGACTGATGCCATCGTAGGGAAAATGCCGGCGTTAAAAACTTATTACCGACGAAGTTACCGTCGGCGAAAGTTGTTGCCGACAATTTTTTTGCGGCGGTCTTTTAGCGACGGAATTATCGTCGCTAAAACTTTTTTATAAAATTAATTTTTTCGAGGGTTTTATAAAATTGTTTTAGGGACGGAAGGAATCCGTTTCCAAAACTACCGTCGATAGATATCGTGATTTACCGACGAACTTTTAGCGACGGGCCCAATCCGTCGCTAAAAGTCCTCGATTAAAACAACCAGATCTGCCTTTCTTTCTCTTCCCCCGTTTCTCTCTCTAAAAAATCTCCCACCGTTGTTCTGCTCCGGTGACCAACCTCCACGGTGACCCACTTCCGGCGATCCCCCTCCACGATGACCCACCTCCGGCAATCCCGCTCCACGGTGACCCTTCCCTCCACTGCCGCCGCGTGAAAAGACTACCACCGTCGTCGCGCCACCGACGCCGCCGCCCTCCACTGCCGCCGGCTATTGTGCCTTAAGGTAAGTTCTGTTTAGTCTTATTTATTCAATTCTTGTGCAACATTATCCGCATAACAATTCTTGTGCAACATTATGAGATTCTCTTACTTTCCGTTTGCTTCATTGATCTGGATGTTCTTTAGCCCAACTGAACCCTTTTTACTAGGTACCTTCAAGAAAATGCCCTTTGATTCCTACACTATTGTGCTTTGAGTAGTTTGGCATTTGGATATTGAATGCACCGTTAGGCAGTGGGATATCGGCTAATGATAGCAGAACATCTTGACTCTATAGGGGCGCTGGCTCTTGACTAATATCAAAGGAGTCTAGAGCATCAGCTAATTACGTTTTCAAGTCCCTGTGATATTAGTCAAGCGCTGAAGCTAGCCCTAATAGAATCAGGAATTCATTTCGGTCATACACTAGCTATTAGCCTATTAAAAATATGAAAGAGTCCCCTATTTGTCTGTCATTCGCTTGTGTTAGTCATATTAGCTATATACTTTAGATTTTCTAAAAAGCAAATTTTTTTAGACGAAAAGAATCATATAGAATAACTGTGAATTGTTGAAAGAGTATCACAAAATCATCACGTACACAACTGGGTCAAAGTTACATAGAGTTATTTCTTTTATATCCTTTGTGATTACTCGGAATTCGAGATTAAGCGTGTCTCTATACCTTTGGCTTCCACATGTTAGGGGTACCTCAATCCAACGTAATGCCACGACAGAGTCTGCTCGTTAGGACATATATTATAGGTGAAGATCTGTATGGAATACTAAATAATGTACTTATCATAAGCACATGGTTACATTCCTTACCTTCATGGTTAGGCCCTTGTTTTACGTGCTGTTCTTAATGAAGCAAAACCAAAGACCATGGAAGCCAGAGAATTCCATTTCGAAAAACTCCAAGAATACTCTTCACTTTACACTATGTTGAACTCAAATAGCAACTACAAATCAAACAAAAATTCTTTTACAAGTTCGGTCAAAACAGTTTAAACTTTTTGGATTAGTCAAATAACAAGTAAAGTTAATGTTTACGTGCTTAAGTAACTATTCTGCATCCAAAATTTACTCCACCTACAATTTGTGAACTTATTACTTTTGGACGGTTAAAGGACTTGGGAGAAGAAAACGTCGCCATCCCAAGCCGACCCTGCGAAGTAACTAAAGTCTGGTTTGGAAAATGGACATGTTTAAACGTGCCACCCACTGCCATGCATCAGCAATTTAATAACAGAGTTGGAAGGTCCAATATCATCATTTATTGCCGTTCAATGCCGAATTGGAGATAGCTGGCCACTTTACGGTTTAATGTTGGCGGTGCATTTGCCGAGCGGAAGCGAAAACAAGAATATAAAAGCGGTAAAATTAGCACGTATTTGATATTTGATTGTGCAAGTGCGCGAAACTAAAGTAGGAACTAAGGCTCTATTTTTAGCTATGGTGTAACTTCATGCCTTCTCACGCTCATCATTGTTTTATTTTTAGTTTCTAGGTTTTGTTCATTGGTTGTTGGATTGAGTTACTGATCTTTGTTTTGCTTGCATTGCGGATGCGTTTTCGTTCGCCATTGTTCCTCTCTCAAAACAAATCTCTGGTGCTGGTATAGACTTTTGTATGCCTTTGTATAGGTAGCAGTAAAGATACAAGATCTGAATATTTGAGCATTCATTTGTCAATAGTGATCTGGATATAGTTATTAGATTTGTTGGTGGTTTTATTAGATAGATGGTCATCTCCTGGTTTTAGAGTCAATGCTCATGTAGTCCCCCACCATGTAAGCTACCATGTAAGCTACAGAAAGGGAAAGAGTAGAATTTGAACTATGCATTCTCTTAGATTACATTTCCCATTTTGCAGTAATGCAATAGCTATCTAGGAGACTTTGCAGTAATAGATTTAATTCAGCTATAAAATTGATGCTCATCAATTGAATAATGCCCGATTGGTTTTTCATGTTAAAGTAGGTTAAATGGCTTCTGCTTCGGTGAACAGGGATGTTTCAGTCGGCAGGCACTTCTTCAAGGTCATGATGCCTGGTTTTCATGCAGAACTTGTATGCCATCTCGCTTTCTCTGTGTTTTCGTGCGTGTTAAAAGTTTTATCGTTGGTTAAAAACTTACCTGTCTTATTGTATTATGAATATGTTAAGCCATACCGGTAGCATTTTGTAGATTGCTTACCACATTGAGATTTGAAGCAACTTTAACCAGCCGCAAAGGGTCATGGCCTGTTAAATTGAAGAAGAAGGTTGGCCAAGAGGAACTTTGCTTCGAAGAGGGTTGGAACGAATTCGTGCAGCAACATGACCTCCATCTAGGAGACTTTGTAATCTTTGAACACATGGGGCAAATGTGTTTTCAAGTGCTGGTGTTTGATCATAACACTTGTGAAAAATCTGCTTTCCCCCAATGTTGAACTCTGAGCAGTAATTAGACAGTATTTTAAATTAATCGCATTGGATATGTAAATTTTGAACAATTGTGTGTTATTTGAACATTGACTATTTGTTTGATAATTTTAGGTTGTTAATTGTGCATTTGATAATTGTGATTATTGATCGATGATTTTAGGTTGTTAATTGATGATTTTAGATTGTTAATCGTGCGTTTGAGATATTGAGATTGTTGACGGAGGATGAGACCCAATTGGTTTGAGTTTTTTATTACAGGTTTAGGAATTAAAAAATTAAAAAAATGACTTTAAGCGACGGATTAATTCCATCGCTAAAATTTTTATCCGTCGCTAATTTCCTTAAGAAAGAAAATAAATTAAAATGCGTAAACAGAATTAGCGACGGATATTACGTCGATAATTTAGAAATAAATCCGTCGCCACACGTTCTATTTTATACAACGGATTTTATAATTACGTCGCAAAACTTTTTGCAACGGGCTTTTATACGAGAAACTTTTAGCGATGGGTGTTCTGTCGCTAAAAGTTTTAGCGACGGAATATATGCTTTTAGGGATGGATTTTCCTGTCGCTAAAAGCCTTATTCCTTGTAGTGTGTGAGGTAAGACCAACTAGGAATGGTGGAAATAAGAATGAGTTGCGAGATAAGTTGATAAGAGTCACACGACTACAGTCGTATATTAGGTTGTAACCATTCATGTTGTTTAAAGACCTGAAAGTCTTCTGTTGTGGTACGATGTATATGTGTAAGAAATTTTTTTGTAAGGACGCATTTTGGAGCGTCTATTAATGATGTATGAGTATGAGGATATAGTTGCTATGTATTCAGCACATGGTTTTGAATATGATTATGGTTGATAACTCAGCCCGGTGATGTCACCTGGGTTGAGGGTGTCACAGTCTCACTGTATTCCAATAGTTTTTGGAACTCGTTCCCAATCCTAGTAAGAGCCATGTGTTCTACTTTGGTGTTGAGGCTACCACTAGGGCTTTGATCTCTTCTTATCTTGGCTTTCTTGAGGGATAGCTTCCTATGAAATATCTAGGAGTCCTTCTGATCTTAAACTGCTTGTAGAGAGAGGACTGCCAGCCTCTTCTTAACTGCATTGCAAAAAAAGTCAAGCATTGGATTTTCAATTACATGTCATGCGCCGGCAGGGTTCAATTGATTAAATCGGTGTTGTGCTCTATCCAGGTGCCCTAGGCTTAAGTTTTTATCCTTCAAAAGAAAGTGATTCTAGATATGGAGAAGATATTTGAGCTTTCCTTTGGAAGGGTAAGGGGCTTGGTACCACGGGAGCCAAGGCGAGGTGAGCTGATGTCTGTTGTCCTGAGGACGAGGGTGGCTTAGGTGTAGACACCCTATTTTTTTAGTATTTTTATTTATTAATAGAATATTAAACTATTTTAACGCCCCCGAAAATTCGGAGCTCCGCCGCCCCGAACTCCCGGATCGTTAATCTACCGGATCTCATCAAACCTATCAAATATGTTCACTAACACATACTCCAAAACATCAAATCCGACACCATCTTAAATTCCTCAAATACAATATTACAAACTGCTTAATTTGAATTATTAAGACCTAGGTTCTTTACAAACTCGAGTCCTTATAGAACGAGTTAACAGTACCGACCTGCACAGGGGTTTTACTATACAGTAGTGGTGGGCTCATCGGAATCTCACACAGATTCTAAACCCCATTCCCGAGCAATCTACTGTTGATCAAAACCTGCAGAAGGGAATCAAATGAAGGGTGAGCTTTTGAGAGCTCAGTAAGGTCGCTCAAGGACCAACAAAAGAATTACAAGACGATTCCAAGAATCCAACTGACGAAGATTTCCAGAATACTTCAGATGGTCAAAAACTCAATGATTTCCAAAAGGATCAAAAAACTCATCAGAAATAGATACCAAAATAAATCAGAACAAACACGATAGATCCCAAAAAAACCCATCAATAATAGATCATTTCTAGAGTCATCATTTCTAAAATATAATGAATATTTTCCAAAGGATTTCAACAGAAGCACATATCATTTCAGATAATACCTTTCAGACAGTTCCGTACTAGTCACGGCAGTATACAGAGCAGATAAAATCGAAAATCAACGTTGATCCTGGGTGATTGCAATGCCATTCCGGCAAAGCACAGAAGTGTACACATGCATGATGTACCAGAATAATTACTAGTCCAATTAGGTACTAGCCTGCATTCCATGCAGGATTCAGACCAACCTTATACCGCCTCCCCACAAAACAGAAAACCCAGGTCAACACAGAAAATCAACAATATCAATGAGCATTAACATAAGCTCAATCACCAAAATCAATTCAGATTCCAATAACAATAATCATACTGACACAAGTCAGCATTTGGAATTTTCAGAAGAAATCAGAATTTTCAGAAGTAAAATCACAGATAAACAACAAAAATGATTACGAATAATTATCGAGTTTTAAGCACAACAATCCGGAAGAACGGATACAGACAATTGTCAAATCTGCTCAGCACACAATAACAGGCGAGCATCAAAAGATTTCCAAATAATCGATTCAGATTCAATATTGGGGCTTTTTGGGCAAGAACATACTAATATCAATGCATACTTCAGAGTTCGACATTAGTCGTAAGTAATTCAAAGGAGTACTTACAAGTACGAGTTATCAAATAAGGGTTCGGACAAAAGTCCTTACCCAGGGTTCATATATAGAAGCCCTTACCTACATCCGCAGCTAGCTTATCCTAACCGAAAAGTCTTTAGCTTTAACCTAAATAGAATTATCGAATCATCAGAATACAGCCTACACTACGATATTATAAACTTAATACAGACTCACACAACTCCCAAAATGAACCTCCCTCACTGGGTATGTAAAATTACGAAAACGCCCTTAGGGTGTAAAATTACCAAAAACACCTATCGTACTCTTAAATTGCCCAAACGGCATTCCCCTAAGTAGAATCATCCAAATAACCTCATTGTATGTCAATCTACACAAAAATCCCTTTCTTATGTCAAATTACCAAAACACCCCTTTGGGGTGGCAAATTACCAAAATGCCCCTAGGAGTTTCCCGCACCGGAAAAATCTCAAAATATCTTAAAACGCTATTTTAAACATCCTGAAATCATTCCTATGCTAAAAAGTATTTTACGAAAATTTTCGCCCGAAAATCCCAAACCAATGTCCAGACCGAGCGCTAAAAAGCCAGTTTCGCGAAAAAATACCTATCGGCCTCAGAATGGACCGAAATTTTAGAACATGAATCATATCAGTAAAATAAGATTTCTATAAAATTTTCAGATTAAAATAACTTGTTTTACTATGCCAAATAATTCGATAATTATCTTTAATCGATACCCCAATTTAGCGCTCTTCGCGGACCCCAAAAATTTCCAAACAATTCCAGAGTGTACGTCTCGTAACAATATTGGGGCTTACAGTTTTGTACTTGATCCAATTTTGGACCTAACCATTTATAAAAATTCGTGGGAAAAACTGCCTAATTTAATTTTCATCTTTAGCGACAAAAACAAACACTATTCAGATTACCACACAGACTGTTACACCTTCTTTCACACACTTTTCATCTTCTTCGTTCGAACACACACACAACTCACTGATGGTCTTCGAAATTCACTGAAACCCACCATTAAAACACACACAACCCTTGCAACACTTTCATATTCCCACAAATCATACACTAACACACCTATGTACATTCAACACCCATAATCTCACACACCCGTACACCCACCCTCAAGAACACACGCCTTCAACCCCATCCCATCCTTCGGCCATACACCCAACTCACTGAATCACCTCGCTTCTGTCAAAACCCACATAATCACCACCAAGTCCACACTTAATTCATACAACCTCCATGAATTTGTACCGAAATAATACATATATATACACAACTCACGCACACACAGTTCAAACGCACGCACGCTGTGCACACAGTAAACACACACAACACATGTTGAATCACACGTACGAAATTGATGGAGAGATCACCTTGGAGAGATTCCTCAATCCCTCTCTCTGCCGAAATTTCCCTTGTTTTATTTCCCCCCTCTGTTTTCTCTCATCTCTGTTTCTTCTTTTCTGTTTCTGGGTTCTCACTTTCCCGAAAGGGAAAGTTTCCCTTTTTGTTTGTTTTTGTTTTTGTTCTTTTACTTTCCAATTCAATATTAACCCATTAGTTAACAATTAAATTGATTAGTCAGCAAGGAGAATAAGTAGGTGGTGGCTCTCCCAGAATTTTCCTCAAAATTTCAAATTAACCCCCAAGATTTTCCAAAATTATGAAAATACCCCCAAAATTTCAAAAATTATATTTTTGCCCCAAAATTATTTTAAGCATCAATACTCTACTAATACTTGAGCATTGCCCAAAATTAACGCCCGTTTATTTTTCGGAGCTCAAATGGCTATTTAATCGGCTCCCGAAGTTCGGGATATTACATTATTGTTAGTTAAGTTTATTATGATTATCATTATAGGCATAGGCCTAACAATATAATGAGCTTAATCTATTTAATTAGGTCCAATAAGGGGCCCAGTCCAATCCAATTTGAGTCCAATCTAGTTAGAGTCCAGTCAATTTGGCCCAAATTAATTAGGCCCGGTCCATTGGAATAACTAGCCTAGTTAATTAAGGTTTAACCCAGGTCAAGTTAAGAAATTGTGATTGACGAGGAGACTTGGCAATGTCTTGTGATTTTTTTCCGATAAATAAAAAAATATATCAAACGATGAAACAATACGACAACATGTACAAAAGGCATACCCTACAAATACAACAATGGAAACGCAAGTCTCGCTAGCAAGAGCTAAGAAGTAGACCTAAACTCGGCTAAAACATGCCATACTAGAATCAAACAAAAGAGGTAATACATAACCAATTGTGACCACATGAAATTAACATCAATAGATGAAGCCACCTGGAGAGTCTGAAGATCCTGAAAGAATGACCCTCGCGCTAACAATAGCGACAAATCATGTTAAATTTTGCAATAGTCTGTCTGTACGTGGACCAACTCATCAAATATCAATTTGGACAATCCTGCCAATCCACAATAGTCAACATAAGAATACACCATCATCAGGTGAAGAGGCCACCTCGACCAGACCATCCCACCAAGCCAATCACTCAGCCTAGCAAACCATGTTTGTACTCCTCAATCTGCCGCATCTACCAAGGTCAACGGAGGGCTACATGGAGAACGGGCGCACTTGGCATCAACCATAGTCTCCACATGTCAGAATCAACGAGTAATACAACTCGAATCAGAGTGCAATGTACAAGGGGCATACCCTAGGGATGGAGATCCCTCTGACAAGATCAATAACACCTCAAAGATAAGAGACTAAACAAAGAAGACTCCTAAAGACCCTCAGCAAAACATGTACTTGGGGCATACCCCAAGATAGCTAACAAGAAAGAACAACATATGCAGGGCATACTTTTTTTTTGTAAATAAAATATAAGAACCGGTGAAACAAAAGAACGGAATATGCAAGGGGCATACCCCAGGAATACAACATATGCAGGGCACACCTTGGAGGCATAGTAAATTCCAATGCATAGCTAATACAATATATATGTACATAAGAAGAACCACATGCACATCCTAGGCCATATATCAACAAAATAAGGAAACCCAAAAATAAGATGAATAGAATAACATGAATCAAATCCCTTCAACGAAAGACTGAGGGCCTGACTGCAAAGGGTCCCTTGAGAGGAAGTAGAAATGGCATATCCAGCTGATAAAGACATAGCACGTATATAGGTATAGGCGTCAATCAACTCGAACAACAAGTGAGTAGGGGAAAGAAACCCCACCTAGTCAAGAGGCTACCTCCTCACCCCCAAGACAAGAGTGAAAGAATAGGGCGACTTATAAAATCAGAGATAAGGGAAAGAGCCATAGCTAAAGGATCTTACTCACTCCATTGACAAAAGCTATGATAACCTTAGGAAGTACCTTATCAAACCACCACTGGCCCCACTCATCACTAAGGAAAGAACACTCATCCTTTACCTACCTTGGTCAATGGCCCTAATCACTCCAATGGTCGAGTGCCATATCTAACCAACCCAAGAAAGAGAGAAAAAAAGAGGGAAAAAAGGAGAAAAGATGGAGACTGAACCCCACCCAGAACCAAATATCACCAAAACTTTTACCAGGGCGGGATTTAGTGAAGAAGGAGTCTGAGAGCTGCCATTCACCCTGGAATCATCAATTAGTTGAGGAACTGGCTACTTTTCTACATTAGAACAACCTCCAACGAATGACATGCAGAACCATATCAGTATACTGATTCTGGAAGAAACAAAAATTACGCTCTCCCTATCTCCAGATGTAATACACCAACGCTACAAAAGCTTTCTGGCAGACCGATACCGGCACTCCAGGGCCTTGCCACTCAAAGGAAGCCGTATCAATCGTACCCTACCAACTTAACATAGGCCAGTTAAAATTGAATTTCTTTTGAATAATAGACCATAATCTATTCGGGAAAGGATAGCTAAAAAATAGATGATCATGTGAGTCAAAAGGAATGCGACAGAAAACACAACTTCTGCTAGGAATGACATGAAAACAAATACCTTATCTGCGTACTTAACCTCTCCCTAATGGCCAGTAATAAGAAGAACTTGTGGCGTGGAACACACAACTTACACGACAGTAGGCAAGCCCATCTAGCTAAAGGCCACTTGTGCCGAAAGGCTTCCAACGTGCTCACAATGGAGAACTCCCTAGAATCACTAACCATCCAGACGATTTTATCAGGCATATTCGGGGCAGGAAGAAATGAGCTAGGGGTACTCTCGTGCAACTCCATAAGTTCAGTTGTATTGGACAAAGGCCAACACCACGTGGAGCCTAAGATCACATCAGAAAATCTAGCTCACCTACCTTGACCTGAGTTAGAAACAATCCTACCAGCAAGGGTAAGAATAAGAGGACCTATCGGATGCCACCAATTGAACCATAAAGAGATCCGACTGCCTCCCCAACATCGTACTGGGGGGAAGAGCAAATCATATCTCTAACCATGAGAATTTTACGCTAGGACCAGCTACAATCACTGGGCCAAGAGACTTTCCAAAAACTCATTCCTATCATAATGTCAGACTTAACCCACCATAGCCAGAGGGAATCTGACCTAAATGATGTGATGGACCATATGTGTCTAGAGATGGAGGCAAAGTTCCACACCTCAATATGCTTAATACCCAGGCCACCCTCATCCTCAAGACAACATACATCAACCCAAGCCACCTTGGCTCCTATGGTACAAAGCCCCGTACCTTCCAAAAGAAAGCTTAATATCCTCTCCATCTCTAGAATCGCTTTCTTGGGGAGGATAAAAACTGAAGTCCAATACACCTGGATAGAAAACAAGACTGATTTAATCAATAGAACCCTACCAACGTACGACAGGTAATTGTAATTCCAATGCTTGACTTTCTTCACGATGCAGTCAAGGAGAGGCTTGCAGTCCTTTTTCCACAAACAAGTGGAGATCAAAGGGACTCCCAGATACCGCATAAGGAGCTCTCCCTCAAGAAATCCAAGACAAGAATAAATCAAAGCCTTGGTAATAGGCTCAACACCAGAGAGGAAAACATACCTCTTATTAGGATTGGGAACGAGTCATGAGAACTGCTGAAATATAGTGAAACCATGTTTCAAGACCTGAACCGAAGGAAGGTCACCCGACAAAAAGCATGAGATCATCAGTGAAGTCAAGTTAAAGATACCATCCTTTTGTCTCCTTCAATGGTAGGGGAATCTGACTACCAACTACTAGCCTCTACAACATCCCTGCAAGAACATCCATTCATATAAAAAAAAGGAAGGGGACACCGGATCCCCCTGCCTAATACATTGCCTACCCTGACAGAATCCATTAGATCCCCTATTTATGATGATCAAAAAGCTCGTACTAGAGCCACATGCTTTGATCCATCTAATAACTGTGGAGGGAAATCTAAGGCAAACCAACACATCAAAGAGAAAATCCCAATGCAAACACTCATAGGCTTTCATCAAATCCACCTTCATGGTACATCTAAAAACCCTAAAATCCTCTCGATGATAGTTTCGCATGAGCTCCTGAGACAAGAAGATATTATCTGCAATATTCAGGGAGGCAGTGAAAGTTGAATGGGAAGGATCAATAAGGTTCCCAACCACCACCGTAACACGATTAGCAAAGATCTTGGCAATGCACTTATAAATCTTGTTACAACAAGAAATAGGTCTATGATCATTAAGACTCAAGGGATTAGACACTTTGGGGCTTAAGACAATGGAAGTATGGTTAACTTCTTTGAGAAACTGACCATTCCCAAAAAAATCCTGAATCGCTTCCATTATCTCTTCCCCCACGATATGCCATGCCCTGTTAAAAAAGAGGGCATTATACCCATCAGGACCAGCGTATGTACCATCCTTGAGAGCAAAAAACCCTTCTGGATCTCTTCCTCAGTTACCTCACGACCCATCTCACGTTGCTGAGAGTCTGAAAGGGATTTCGACATCCAGTTCCTCAGCTCATTCAACCTGGATAGTAACACGGGCCGCAAATCCCCAACAAACTCTGAAATGGTCCAAAATCAAACCCTCAACCAATTCTGAGTCTTCAAGGATGGTCCCATCAGACCGAAGAAGGGAACTAATTTTATTGAAATTCCTTCTCTTATTACTAACTTGAAGAAAAAAATGTTAGTTTTATCTCCCACGTCAAGCCAGTGAATCCCAATTTTTTGCTTGAGGAAACTCTTCTCCTCTCCACTCACTCTAGCAAAACGTTCTAGCTTATCCTTTTCAATTTGACGCCACACTGGGTCAAAAGGGTTCAACACTAACATATTTTGAGCATACTCCAAGGAAGCTCTAGCCGCATTAAGTCTACCTAAAATATTGCAAGTGTTCCTTATTTAAGTCGTTAAGCTGTAAGTTAATCAGCTTTAGCTTCCTGACAACCTTGAACATAGTGGGGCGTGCCCCACACTTTAGCAACCAGAGGTAAAAACATATGATGATTGGACCACATATCAAAAAATTTAAATGGCTTGGGCACCTTGTCAACTTTGACAAGAGAGTGGACGAGCGATGAGGTGAATGATTAGAGATACCTCTAGGACGACAAACAGCTTCAGATTTAGGAAATTTAGAGATCCAAGTGTTGTTAACAAGGGCACAGTCAAGCTTCCTACAAATACTATCATCATCCTGACAGTTTGTCCACGTATAAAAACAACCACAGTACTTCAAATCTAAAACTTCCGAAGTAATCAAACATTCATGGAACACCTGATAGTAGCGGCACCACCTATTTCTACCCCCACTAACTTCTCACAGACTCTGGATAGCATTGAAATTGTCAAGTAATAACCAAGGATCATTCCCAAAAGGCGAGATGTATACTCAAGCTTCTGTTAGAGAACATATATCTCACTAGATTCATATGATCCATACACAAAGGAAACAAGGAAAGGAAACAACCTATCTATTAAGTTCATTTGACAGTGAATTATTTGATCTGACATACCAAAACAAGTAAAAGTAATATTAACTACTTTAGGGTTCCACAAAACCCAAATTCTACCATTCACAAAAAATTGGCAGTTATTTATAAATGACCACCCAGGAAATATACGTTTCCATATAACTGAGGCATTAGGATGTACTACTCTGGTTTCAATGATCCCAAAAAGCATAACACCTAGGGAGGCAATCATATTTTGGGCCTCCACTTGCTTATCACTTGTGTTAAATCCTCGAGAATAGCAAAATATGTTATGCATGATACCAAAATTCCAAAAGGTGCTACAAAGCTAAATAGAAGTCAGGCGAAATTTCACCAACGGGGAGACTTCTTCTTTTTTTCTTCTTCTTATTATTAACACTAGAGTCAAGGTTTATTTTATTGCCAGAATTAGAAGATAGATTAGTTTTTGGAGTAAGAGAGCAAGGAATGAAATCTGAATCAGATTTTGGATCATAGTCCGACTCAGAGTGCTCAATAAAGCCAGAATGTAAATGCAAATCAGAGTGCAAAGCATGATCAATAATAGGCAAATTATGAAAATGATAAGGTACCTCCGGTAGAGTAGACTGATTAATATTGACCTCTTACCTAGAAGAAGTATGTTGTGCACTATCCTACACATGGTTACCAAGCTTCTGCTGGTGCCTAGTCTCCTGCTGATTACAGCTTTGATGAATATGATTAAGAGATGAAGAAGAAGAAGAACCCCTACTAACTTTGTCCTTGCCTTTGCTTTTCACAGTTGTCCACTCTGCTTCTTTCTCCATAACAGCAAAAGGTGCAGTAAGGGTCGTGTTAGATTGCTTTGAACAAAAACTGAAGGAGAAGGGGGCTATCTGTCTCAGCTCGAGTACAAGACAGGCAGTAAGTCCGAAGCACTTGCACACCGTGCATATTGGAGGGCGCCACTGATAGTCTACCCGAACAGTCACAAGATTAGAGGGGGAATCCCCTTCTTGCAACATACTCAAGTCCATCACAATAACAAGCTCACCAACGAGCTCCCTAATTGCAGAAACCTTGACATAAATGAGGAAAAAACTTATTCTCTCTCACAGCTCCCCGTAAGCGAGTCCAGATATAATAGCTTCTCAATGCCACTCACTACGTAACACAACCCACTAACTATCATATACTAAATTGGAGCATTGTATAGTCTAACCCACAACGGTTGTACATCAAGGGATTCCTTACACAAATTCATACCAAGTCTCCAACGTTGCAAGACAATTAATTTATTCGCGAAATGCTATGGACCCAAATCAAGAAATTTGTCTACTGTATCCCCAGAAGAGAATTTAAAAAATTAAAAGCCCTTGCCATTAACTAGAACCCTTTGTATCCCATCTTACAACCATAATTTAGGGGCAATATTACTAGCGGTGAAATAAGGCAATTTGTTTATCAACAACGTAGCCCACTGCACAGTTATCCCACAATCCAATACCCTCTTTAGCAATAACTTTAACGGAAGAAACTTGTACATTTTCGTCAGAAACCATCGTCGGGATATAAGATAATTTTATCTTACCTCTAAAACTGGAATATCCTGGTTTCTCCTTATTTGCCCAAGATGGATGTGATGAAGGAACAATAAGGCATTGAGCATCTGCCCTAGGAGTCCTTCCTTAGCCTTACCAAAGGTTGGTTGGCCCTCCCCGGGACAAGTAACACCCCAATTGCCTTTACCTCATCTAGCACCCTGACCACTACCACCTATATCCTGAGAACGTGATCAAGAGGCCAGCCAGACTCGGAACCCAGCTGCCATCGAAGTGAGTCTACCTTCGCCTGCAACACACATTTCTCATCACCGACCTATAACCCGTCCTCAAACTCCTCTATAAGCAGACCAAACTATTAGGCTGACAACGAACCACTCAAGAAGCGATCTTGTAACCCACTAGTTTTTGCTAGAATAGTTGTTACCTCATCAAAACAATTTGAACCGTCGATTCTCTTCTAAAAAAATCCATCACTCACTGCCATAACTGAATATCCCTGAATATCACTACCCGAAGGGCCAGGGGTAGCCTCCCAATGCTTGGTCGGTGGGGAGAAGAGGCCACAAAACTAGGACCACAAGTGACATCATCACGACCAGCCTAAAAATATAGCTTTAGTGCATTAAAAATCCGAGTGCCGACAGGCACCACAAAAGAACGAACATGACCGCGAATTGACTCGTTCAAAGCAAGGCTAAAAGATGCCATAAAAAACAACTCCTAAAAAAATTGAATACTATGCAACCCTAATTAGGGCCAGTAAAGCCCTTGCGCAAACCCTAATTAGGGTCGGCCCAAGGAAATAGAGCGACAGGGAGGGGATGAAGGGGGCGTGGGAAGGGGAAGGGAAGGAGAAGGGTGATATCACGCCGGTTATTGGTCAGATGCTGGGATGATGGAACGGGGACAAAAGACGGTGGCAGAACAGAAAACAAATGGGGTGACAATTGTAAGCACGTACCGCGAGGTACAGACTGACGATGAAGGGCGGCAGGAAAGACGACAACCGAAAATGAAATGGCTGCAAGACCTGAGAAACCAACTACTGGCTACTTTGCTGCCCTCCGAGAACGAACCTAAACCTCATCTGACACCAATCACGACAGATATGCGATGTCAAAGGCCAAAAACCCAAAATGGCGGCACTTGCTGGAAAAATGAGGAAGATGAATGGAATAAAACAAGATCTGGGTTTTCCTTCCTCTCTCTCGCCTGAGATCCAACAGACTACCACCACCTTAGCTACGAAACTCTGTTGATCCACCACCACAGCAGCTAGAACCAAGCTCTACAACAATGGGGCACTGGATGGGTCGTCTCCTACCGCCAGATTCAGGCAACTGCACCGAAAACTAACTACAATCTCTTTCTCTCTCTCTCTCTCTCTCACACACACACACACACTCACTTTCTATCTTTTTACATTTTTAATGTCACGATCCGAACCCATGAGTAGGCCCGCGAGCTAGGCACGTGACCGGCCGCAGACCCAATAGCTTCTAACCGAGGGCTCTGCCAGGCCTTACTCGCTAAAACCAACAAATGCTGCAGCGGATATTATAACTTTTCCAAAACATTAATTACATTTTCATATTTTCATTTGAATACATCACTTATACTAAAACTTTTCATAACTGTGATTGTCAACAACTAAAGCTAAACCGACAATCTAAATATTAGCGACTCATTCAATGTTGTCTCTATAGCTTCGCGCCAAATTGTCTCTTCCGAGTGATGTCAAAGGGCCGGGGTTGGGCTGGCCCAGCCCAAGCCCATCGGGCCTGCAAACGGGCCGGGCCGGGGCCAGGCCGAGGGAGGGGAAAAACGGGCCGGGCTGGGCCTGGCGCAGTGAATCCTAGGCCTGGTCCAGGCCCAGGCCCTAAGCCCAATATTTAGGGCCGGGCTTGGGCCGGGCCCAGGCCCTTTTTTTTTTTTTATCATGTTATTCAATTTTAACACATAACAATTTACATAGAAAAATAATAAATGTGCATAGGCCCTCCTCCTTTTATTCGGGCTTGGGACCGGCTGCTTGTAAACAAACAGGCGAAGTTACCTATTTTTTTATATATACGAAAATATATATTTTTTGCTTGTAAAAATTTATTTTATATATATGAAAAAAAATTATTCCTAAAACTCTAACAATCAAAATAATAATTATGTCTATCCAAAATATCAGCAATCAAAGATCAAGAAATCTGCAGCGTCAACCAAAAGGATGAAAAGAGGAAAATAAAAACAAATTACCTAATCATCTGGAAGTGCTTCAATATCCGAGTCACTGCTCTTCCTATCATCAATCAGTTTATCTTGCTCGCGGTATTTCGCATCAAGATAATCCTTCCAACATACACATAGCTCGAGCGACTCGGGGTTAAGACGACTCCTCCTGTCATCCAAAACCCTCCCGCTTGCTGAAAATGCCGACTCTGAAGCAACCGTAGAGGCTTGCACTGGCAGTACATCCCGTGCAATTTGGGATAAAGTTTTATACATGTTTTGATTTTGTTTCCAAAAATTTAACAAGTTAAAATTAACCTGTTCTTGCCTTGATAAATCAGAATAATGATCAGTATTTGCATATACACCAATCTCATTAAAAGAGGAAAAATTATACGAACCTCCCGAATTAGAAGTACCTTCACCTGGTAGTTGTCTTGCTACTAGATGTTCAAAGCCTTGAAGGTATGGCGCATAATACCTCTCAGCAGTTGATGATGATGTAGCTCGGACGCACATGTCAACAGAATTACGATCGAGGTTGAACAAGTCCTCAAACCTCCCGCTCACTTTCGCTGTGAGTGCGGTTGTGTCATCTGCTTTGTAGCACATTAATTTCGATATCTCCTGTATCGAGGCGTTCACGCCATGCAACTTTAACCTAGGATTTAAACAAGTAGCAACAGTAAAAATAGCATGCAGTTTCTTCCAATATTTATTGACCTTTGCATCCCTCACTTTTACTATATCCTTAAATTGTCCTATATATCTCCATTTTGTTAGCATTGTAGCCATCTTCAGAATTTCTATTAAAGCGAGAGGAGAGGTAGGCTAGTACGTACCAGACAATAAATTGGTAGACGTGTAGAATACCTCCAAAAATTCAGCTAGGTATATGGCCATCTGCCATTCCTCTTGAGTTGGCAAGCCGGATGGGAACTGGGTTAGTAGAAAATGCGTATAGACTTCTCGGTATGCCAGAATGTGTAAAAGCATGTGGTACGTAGAGTTCCACCTGTGGACCACATCTGTAACTGCTCTCTTGCGAGGCATATTATATTGAACACACAACGCTTTAAATTGTTGTGTTCTCGGACTCGAGCTATTGACATACGCTGTCATACCCCTCATTTTCTGAAGAATATCTCCTGCAGCAGCTAAACCATCTTGAACAATTAAATTAATAATGTGGCAAACACAGCGTGTATGAAATAATTCACCCTGAAGTACAGGTTGAAGCGTCTCCTTTAAAGCCGCAACAGCAACTTTATTGTTAGAAGCATTATCAAAACTAACACTCATAATCTTATTAAGAATTTTAAATGTTGTGCATGCTTGTAATATAAGAGTAGCAATATTCATTCCATCGTGCGGATAAGGGAAGTGCTCGAAAGCGATGATTCTCTTGTGCATAACCCAATCTGCATCAATCCAATGAGCGGTCACACAAGAATAACTAACAAAAGTATAAGGAGATTGCCAAATATCAGAAGTAAGACTAACTTTACCGTCAAATTTATCGAAATAATCGATAAGGCGTGCTTTGGCAGCCTTGTACTGACGGAGTGCATCGGACCTCGTTGTGTTTCTATGAACCTTTTTGTACAAAGGTTGAACGTAGGAGTTCATATATCTAGAGTGCCTTGGATTATCGGCAAAAGAAAAGGGTTGTTCATCGTGAATAACAAATTCAGCGAGACCGTCTCTTTGCTCTCGCTGATTATAGACAAATAACCTACCGTCAAAAGATAACTGGGTTTGGGTAGGTTCGACGTGGCCTTGTCGAGGTGCACACTGAGGGTAATGCCTGTTAAGATGTCCATTACCACTACCAGCCGAAAATAATTTAAGACAGTACTTACATCGAGCTTTTCGGATGCCGTCCACCGTAACTTCGTCGAAATGATTCCAACACTCGGCTTTCTTTTTTTCCCCCTTTGGACGTCTGGAACGTTACCGGAGGCATTGCTCGGCCCTTCTTCATCATGACTGGAGGTAGGGTTGAGATTAGGCCACGGAGTAGTAGCTTCGCCAACCGAGCTGCGTCCTTGACTATAATGCGGGGGGTCTTCATCAGGCGTGTATGTAAAATCTGGAATGTTTTGATTGAACTCCCAATTGGCTTGGGTATCTATCATACAGCCTGTACTCATTCGTCCAGGAACGAATGGTTGTGTTGGTGCTTGGACTGGTGTTTGTGCTGGCCGTGGCGCTGGCGCTTGTGCTGGTGGTGGTGCTTGCGACGATGATGACGTTTTTCGTGATGACGATGCACGCCTCATTTTCTTCAATAATCCAGCCATATTTCACGCTAAACTTTGTAAGAGTAACTAAATACACAAGTATAAGAGTAGTAATAAGAAATAACAATTAAAAGAATGAACGAGTAACAAATATTAGAGTGTTAGTAATTAAAAAAAAAAATTTAGCAAGACTAGTGTAGTAATTAGCAAGAGTAGAAAGAAATTTGCAATTAGTAAATAACAAGAATACTAATTAGTAGTAATTAGCAAGAGTAGTAATTGGAGAGGAAAATAGTAGCAAAGCTTGTTGTGAGAGTAAGAAGAGAGAAAGAAGATTGGTGTGAAAAATTAGAGAGAAATGGTGTGAATTTATAGATTTTAGAAACTTCACAAAAGACCAAAATACCCCTACAAACTATCCGTTTATAGTTGTTGGGGAGGGTAAAAGTGTAAAGGAGTGAAAGAAATTGGTTAGACTAAAATACCCCCCAAACTAGCCGTTATATAGCTGTTGGGGGGGTAAAAGTGGAATTTTGGAAAAGGGGTGGAAGAAAGGGGGGGAAAAGTAGATTTTCAAAAAACAAGTGGGGCCAAAAACGGGCCAGAAACCGGGCCAGCCGCCGGGCCAAACCAGGGCCAAATCCGGGCCGAATCCGGGCCGTACCCGGGCCACCCGGGCCGGGCCAAACCCGGGCCAAATCGGGCCGGGCCGGGCCGGGCCATTTTTGATCCATATCGCGGCCTGGTCCAAGCCCAGGCCCTTGGCCCCCTTTTTCGGGCTTCTACTGTTCATTTGGAGGGCCGGCCAGCCCAGGCCAAAAACGGGCCAAACGGGCCGGCCCCGGGGCCCCCGGCCCAAATGACAACTCTATCTCTTCCTGTATTCCTCTCCATCACCTTACTTTCAACCTGAAATGATAAGTAAGGGATGAGCTTCCACGTGCTCAGTAAGTAACCAATGATTCAACTAGGTGGCCAAAGCATGCAGAAAATAACTCACTTTATATTATAGCCACATTAAGACATCTAAAATCATAAAGTTGGTGATCATCGGGTAAAATAAAATATAGTACATGAACCAAAAACTGAAGTATAAAATCATTAGCACAAAACTCATGGCAACCCGTTCAATCCCAACATTAGCTCAGACGATATGCTGCAGTCAGCGTACAGGCCCCACTGACTAGGGCCCGAAATCCCTCCTACATCTGGGATAAATAATCTGAGAACGCAAGGGCGAACCACAAGTAACAGTACTGTGCATCAACGTCAAGCCCCGTTGACCGGGGCCCAAAATCCAACTTTCTCCCGTTGGATATGGCGCACAGCAATCGAATAAACTGAAAACCCCATTTGGGCTCATTGTAAGCGAAATCACTCATCAATTGATTGTCAAACCATCCTCACACCCTTTTAGTAATTATCAAGATGTTCAATATTCACAATAACGTCAAATACCAAGACATGTCAAATCTGAGTTCCATTACAATTTTTAAGAAAGATATCATTTACTTGCTAGTCTGGTTTTTAACGAGAAATAAACCATTAAAAGCTTTGTTTGGCAAATCAAGCCAGAGCAACTAAACATAATTAAAACAGTCAATGCTGATAAACGTCACTTTTTAACAGTAGATAAACATATACATTTTATATAAAAACACTAGTTGAATCAAAGGGTCACTTACTTGTCACTGACACATTTCCTCAATCCAAAATCTAGCGCGATGATCAGTTGTTACTTTTGACCAATAGAACCGTTAATGCCATTCCTTTCATTTCCATAGCCCCGACTTCATTATAACGTGAAGGGTATCATTGATGAAAATGTCGAATTCATGTCGGATATTTTCTCAAACAACTCAGACGCCGCATTCAACCGCCTGTCACACAACCCGTCTAAAATCGTGCCCAGTTCACCATGTCTTTCTCGGGCATTTCGTCGAAAGTTGCGGAGCTACTCTCAACAACTCGATGTCACTAATCTACCAAGCATGCCCTACTGCCAAAATGTACACAACCGCAATACTCATGCAACATACCCCACAAAATAGCGTCCCATATGCACCCATGTTACACCCATCATTCAACAACCACCATACCTACTCGCCTACCCAAATCCATGTACTGTACACCTACAGCTCAACAAACACAAACCACCCAGACACCATAATACAGTCATACACATCCCACTCACCACCGTTCCATTCCAGTACACACGCCATAACCATCAATAATTGAACCCGACAGATTGCCTCAACGATCAACATAGTCTTAAATTCCATCGACCGCCGCCATATACCCCACCACAGTTACTCCAGTCTAGCCACCACAGGCACCATAATTAAACCATCCCTTCAACCGCAACAATATCAAAATCGTACCATCAAACTCCGTTTCATTGTTCATACCACAAAAACCTAACACACCAGTTGCTAACTTCCACAACCAACCTACCACTATAGGTGCCACATTTTAATAAACCCATAACTAGTCCACCACTATCGTTGCTACCCTACAGCCAAAAAAGAACTCCATAACGCATCCCACATTATGCACACAACATAATGCACATTGTTACACACATAGTACCCACCCACTGATCAACATACCCACACATATTCACTATGTACACTCACAAAAATATGCCACCGCACAACATCACCGCCCCACAGTCCAAATCCAGTATACACACATTACTCACGCTCATACCACCCTGTACGCCCATTTCACCCATACCCTTGTGACTTTTACCCAGATAAAAACGCACTTGGGTTACACAAACACACACTCTCACAAAACACAGTCATACACCCTCCATCACGACAATTACACACATTACACCATCATAATATAGCCCATTCTAAATACTGCAAGCATCGGCATGATATTGTTCAAGCCGTCTCAAGCACCGCCGAGATACCTCCACTCCGCACCGCATCATAAATCAAAACAACTCCCCAACACAAGCACCGTACACCCACAGTTGCACACACAAAACACCAAATTCATTCCATGTTACCCACCGCTAACACTGTCGCTAAACGACACCACTGTACTGCCACCAACACACAAGTACACCACCAAAAACTCATTTACAAAAAATCAACACCAACTGGGGCAGTATGCCAGGGCGACGGCTACTCACGTCTATGGCAGTGAACGACAACATGAGCTCTGGCACAACATTATTTGGGCACTACATTTGTCGATCAGGCGTCCGTCACTGGAATTTTTGCTTGTACACACGCGAAAAGGCAACGACGGTGAAGGGAGCTGCGTTTGAAGTGTTCGGTGCCGTTGGCGGCACACAGTGGCGTTGGGCGATGGCGTGGGAGTCACTGACGGCATCGGCGGTGGTTGGCTTAAGACCCACGGTGATGGGTCAACTGTTGGTTGCGCGACGCCATCCCCGTCGGTCTGTTTGAATGGGTGGCTGGCGACAGCGATTACACCGCGTCTAGGCGGTGGTAGCGGTGCCTCAGCTACGGCATGGTGGTCACAGGGGTGTTGTGTTGTGGTGTGCGGTGTAGGCGACGGCGGAGTTCATCGCCAGTGATGGGGCGTGGCCGACAATGGGGACGCCAGAGATGGGAGCGGCGCTGCCCAATTAGGGCCTACTGCCTGCTCACATCTTCTCTCCCTCTTCTCTTTTCCATTTTCTCTTTTTTTTCCTAATCTTAAACCCAACTCAAATTTTGTTTTATTTTATTTCATTCTATTTAATTTTTCCTGTATCTCTTTCTCTTCCTTTAAATTTTTTTTGCCACCTTGAATCTCTCGGGTCTTTCCCAAATTTCTCTCTCCCCCTTTTTAAATAACTTAAAAAGGTATAACGTTAATTATATACTGAACCCTAATTTTATTATAGCTTCTCGAGCGTCACCGGCCTAGTTTTATTTATTTCTTTCTTGCACCCCCTTTTTATCTACAACTAGTGGTATTATAAATTGTCGCTGATAAAATTACTCAAGTCAATCGTCACTGAAAAAAGACTCAAAAGAATATCTGTCACGACCCGAACCCACGGGGAGGTCCGCGAGCTAGGCACGTGACCGGCCACAGACCCAATAGACTCCAATTTAGGGTTCTGCTAGGCCTTACAACAACCTGTACACAAGAACCTATAACCAAGTAATTTAAATCCATCTCCATACTAAAGTTTCCAAAATCAAGCTTAAAATTTCTCAATAAATCTCTAATGAAACTCTTTGTTTAACAACTAACATAGATCATTTTAAATCCGGTGGACATCTAAGCTCCGAAAAAAAATCTTAGATTACAAATTTAGTACTAGCATACCACCTAAAGACTTATTAAATAATTTAAGAGGACTACGACTCCTCTAGCAGTCGGCTACTGTAATTCCTCGTGGCCTTCATTAGTGCCGGTTCCATCTAGATCATCGTCTGAAAAATATTTAAAAGAGTGAGCTTGGGCCCAGTAAGTACACATACCATATTCCTAAAATAGTTTTGGGATTCATAAAACATGAAACATGCCATGGTTTTCTTCAATTTGAAACTGGTAAATATTTTCACAAGAGTTATTATACATATATCTACTTTATGAAAGCAATTCATCCAAGATTCACAGTAACGAAGCATGACATCAAGAAGGCTCATTAACAACTATAACAGTTCTCATCATAACTTAGGTATGTTGCGGTCAGCGTACATTCCCCCCTTGACTAGGGCCCACAATCCCTACTCCACCTGGGATGAACATTATTTGGTCAGGGTATGCGCCCCCCTGACTAGGGCACACAATCCCTCCTTCATCCGGGATACATATGTGGACGCAAGGGCGCACCACGAGCAACAGTACTGTGCGTCAACATATCGTCCCGTTGACCAGGACCCAACAATCCAACTTTCCCCCGTGGATATGGGGCGCAACAACCGAGCCAGAAATACCGTCTCATTCAACATAAGCCAACTTTAACACACTACTCATAGAAAACATTCCATAACATTTTTTATGCATTTTCTCATCAACAATTTACACAAAAATAGTAGCATATAAAAGGCTTTAATGCTTCTAATTTGAATAATTCATTTATATATGTAGATAAACGGATAATAGGGTATAGGGAGGAATATGGCAGGAGTACTTACCTGGCAGTGCTATAAAACCTCGATCAATACTCTCTGAATAAACATAGATAGGCAATCAATTTGTTAGATTACAATCTATTCTACATTAATATAAACCTAATAACCACTACCCACCACATGTTCACTTATAACTCCGAAATCGCTCAATTCAAAGCGCGCCCCGCACGCGGCCAACCTAACCGAAAATTCTGTACACTTCTTAATGTGTAATGACACTCTAAAATTTATAATAATTTACAGTAAAACACTTTTATGGCTTAAATCATTAATAAAAGTCAAGATATGAATTTTCTGAATTTTTGAATATTTTTGAATTAAAATAATTTCTTTAAATGCAATAAAAACCCATAAATAGCCAAAATTGCTTCTAGCTGAAAATAAAGTCCCATAATTTTTGTAACAACTTTAAAATATGTATAAAAATCATATGAATTTAAATCAGAAATTAAGAAGCATTAAAACTATTTTTCAAATATTCACTTTGCTAAAAATAATGCGATTACAGAAATTATAGAAAATCAACTCTAAAAATTACCAAACTTAAACTGGAATGTATTTATAACATAAAACAATTATTCTAATTTTTTCCAAAACATTTCCATGGGTGTGAGGGCTCCAAAAGAATTTTACAAATCTAAGCTTGCCAAAAATATTAAAAATACATATGATATCAGAAAAATGTGAAATTTTAACAGTAATTCTATTGTTATCCTATGATCCTTTCTGTAAAGGTTCAACATTTTTTGACAAGTTTACGATACCCAACAGCCATGTGGTACAACTGTGCAAGCACAGTGTACTGTTCACGCAGAACACAGCTACTGTTCATTATCTTCTTCTCCTGTCCAAACCCAGAACACATAGCTACTGTTCACACAACTTCCCTTTCACCCCTAGCACATTACATTTCACTCTATGAACACACTAAATCTACACCTTCATACACACACTCAAACCACTTACACACATATATCCAACACACTCATATGATTCACTTATACTTTACCTCTACTCCCAAATTCCCATGACCCATTACTGTAACTCCTCATCACCATTTACAAGCTAGACTCCTGGACACACACCATACCACCCAGAAGAAACACGTACACCCTCTCCACCTCATGCATTTCACAGCTTAAATATATACGACCACCATTTTTGCCAACTCACAACAATCCAAAATACCCTCATGTTCACAAACACAACTCACACCCACTGCCTTACGGCAGTGGTTTTCTAATTCTTCTTCTATCTTATTTTCTAACACTCCTAGGCCATTTACTCCTTCTAATCCCTTCCTCTCAAAATCTGCAGTCATTCACCCGTCCCACAAGGTGCAGTCACAACCACCATGGCTTTGACTTGCCGTTAACCACCCTTCGCACCATGAACGTACCAACACAGACACACTAACGGGCGCACCCAGTATGAAACAAAAGAGGAAAAATACAAACAAAAGGAAGAAAGCTGGAATAAAATATTACTTGTATTTGAGAGAAACTTGCAAAATGGATTGATGATTCAATAAGCTTATTGAACCTCTATTTAAAGACTAGGTTCCACTAAACCACTCTCCACATATATCTCCACTACTCACTCCATGTTTACCACTAACAAACAACCCACTACTCACTCCATGTTTACCACTAACAAGCAACCCACTACTTACTCCATGTTTACCACTAACAAACAACCAAAGCCCACTATGTGAACAAGCCTCACATTTAGCTATAGAATTGGTAACTGAACATGAAATAATCCAACTAAGCAAAAGACTAGGAAAACAAGTAAATACAACTAACTACCTCTAAAGTAAGTTGCACTAATTTCGACACTCCCCCTTAGTGCAAGCTTACGACACCCAAAGCATCCCGAAAACGTTGAAACTTAGGCTCCACCAAAGCCTTAGTAAATATATCAGCCACTTGATCGTTGGTGCGAACGCTTAACAACATCTTCGCTTAACACTTTCTCACGAACAAAGTGATAACGCACCTCTATATGTTTTGTTCTCGCATGAAAAATTGGATTTGATGCAAGCTTAATGGCACTTTCATTATCACACTTAATTTGCACAGCATAGTCAACTTCGCAGAACATGTCTTCAATTAGCCTTTTTAACCAAACGCATTCTTGTGTAGCCATAGTTGCTGCCACATACTCAGCTTCGGTGCTAGACAAAACAACAATATTCTGCTTCTTGCTACACCAAGAAACTGCTGCTGAACCAGTGTTGAAACAATATCCTGAAGTTGAGTGACGATCATTTGTATCTCCGGCCCAATCTGCATCAGTAAATCCACTCAACACAAAGTTATCACATCTCTTGTACAGAAGACCATAATCAAGAGTTCCTTTTACATAACGTAAAATTCTTCTTGCCGCTTCCAAATGAGGGGTTCTTGGATTTTCCATAAACTGAGAAACAACACTAACAGAGTATGAAATTTCTGGCCTTGTGATGGTTAGATAAATCAAACTTCCAACAAGTTGTCGGAACTTCCTGGCATCCTTCAATGGCTTCCCTTTATCTTTCTTCAGCTTAAGATTTGGCTCCATTGGAGTGGCCTTTTCTTTCGAATCCCCCATGCTGAAACGCTCTAAGAGACTTTTTGCATAAGCTCTTTGAGACACAAAATACCCTTGGTCTGATTTTTCAATTTCTAGACCAAAAAAACATCCAATCTCCCCCAAAATTTTCATATCAAAATGAACAGACAAGTCATTTCTCAAATTAGAAATTTCTGATTCATTATCCCCAGTTATTATCAACATATAATAATACCAGGAGATGCACATTTGATTCTAATTTTATAAATAAACTAGAATCTGAATCAGAAACTCTAAATCCACAGAAGATGAGGTATTGAGCAACTTTACCATACCAAGCTCGAGGAGCTTGCTTTAGGCCATAGAGTGCTTTCTTCAATCGGCAAACATGATTTGGAAATTGCTTAGAGACAAAGCCAGAAGGTTGCTCCATAAATACTTCACGATCCAACTCTCCATAAAGAAATGCATTATTTACATCAAGCTGCCATAATTTCCAACCTTTAAAAGCAGCAAGCGAGATAATTGATCTAACTGTCACCATCTTCGCCACCGGGCTAAATGTCTCCTCATAGTCCAATCCATAGTTTTGAGAGAAACCACGAGCAACTAAACGAGCTTTAAACCTATCAATGGTGCCATCAAAATTTTTCTTCAAGCGAAACACCCATTTGCAAGTGACTGGCTCACACTTTTCTGGTTTCGGTACCAACTCCCATGTCTCATTTTTGTCTAAAGCATCAATCTCTTCTTGCATTGCTCTCTCCCAATTTGGACAGCCCCTCGCTTCCTCATAACTTGTTGGTTCTTCTGCAGTTAATGCTCCTGTAAAGAAACATGAAGTCACCGAACAACTATTTAGTTTTACCTCATAATCTTTGAGGTAGTCTGGCTGCTTTGTTTCCCTTGTTGACCTTCTTATGGCTTGTTGCTAATCTTCTTTTCTTGCAACGTTCTGAGTTGGGGACTCATTTTCTGCCTCTACATTACTAGGTGCTTGCACATTTGCTTCAGGAAATAGAAGCTCCAAATTATCTTGATCATCACCAATAGCAATGAACTTTGGAGCAGAAAATGGCGAGGACACCTCATCAAACACCACATCTCTAGAAGTAGTAAACTTCTTTGTATCTGGATCCATGCACCTCCAACATTTCCTATGAGAGTCATAGCCAATAAATACGTACTTATTTGCTTTCCGGTCAAGTTTGGTTCTATTAGATTTAGGAACATGAACGTAGCAAATAGAACCAAATACCCGAAAATAATTCACATTTGGCTTTTCACTATACAAAATCTCAAAGGGAGATTTTTGTATCTGGCCAAGGAGGCAACCTGTTTGTCACATGACATGCACATTGAATAGCTTCTGCCCAGAGCTCCCGAGGAAGATTCTTGTCATGCAGCCATGAAAGACAAATGGAAGAAAGATACCCAAGCTTCCTTTCTGCAACTCCATTTTGCTGAGGCGTGTCTGGACAGGTCATTTGACGAAGAATACTGTTGTCATCACAATATTTGAAGAAGTCATCTGACATGTATTCCCCACCATTGTCACTCCGGAGGCATTTTATCTTCTTCCCAAACTCTTTTCCGATGGCATCCTTGAACTCCATAAACTTGGATAGTGCTTCACTCTTCTCCTTAAAAAATTTCACCCAAGTGAACCTCGAGTGATCATCCACCAACACCATAACATAGCGATGTCCGCTATAGCTTGGTGTTCTCGTTGGTCCCATCAAGTCTGTATGAACCAATTCAAACAACGTGGATCTTTGATTTGATGACCTTTTGAAAGGAAGACGATGAGATTTGCCATATTGGCAACCTTGGCAAATCACATCTTCTCGGACATTCTTCAAAGTTGGCATACCATCTACCAACTTTTTAGAAGAAAGCTGTTGCAACAATTGGTAGCCTACATGACCTAACCGAGCATGCCAAATAGCAGCATTATCGGTTTGGCTTGTCTTCTTCACATAAGCTTCACCTGCTGACATAACGAACAAAGAACCTTTCTTCTCACCAGAAAAAATAACATTAGCAGATATTTCTTTCACATTATCAAGCACCTTCACATCCTTTGGGCCAAATAAGACATATTTTCCAGAATCAGTAATTTGAGGAACTGAAACTATATTTATCGTCAAACCTGGAACACGATAAACATCATGCAACTTGACACTGCTTGTTTCATTGGCCACATCGATCGTCACAATGCCTTCTTTTGCTACAGGATGAGTAGAGTTATCAGCAGTGACAATAACTCGATCTCCATGGTGTTCATGCACTTCCGAGAACAAAGTATCATTCCCGGTTACATGGTGAGAACAACCTGAATCAATGATCCACTCCTCCTTCTTGTTGTCAGCATAATTGACAAAAGCTTGGGTTGACTTTTGTTCAATAGCCTCAACAGTAAAGCAATGATCCCATTTGAGTTGATCATCTCCTTCGCTTGTGTATGCGACGTTGGCCTTCGAAAGCTTCACCCGACAATTTTTCTTTATATGCCCAGTCTTCCCGCATCTGAAGCATGTGATAGGCTTCTTAGTGTGTGAATTGCCACCTTTTTCTGCACTTGAATCTTCTTCTTTGTTCTTACTCCCGAACGGATTCTTCTTGTCCGACTTTCCCTTCGAAAAGAGAACGTCATCGGTTTCAAAGCTCTTCGCCATCTGTTTCGCCAAGGCTTCTTGATTAGAGAGCAAATTCTCTAATTCTTCAACAGAAGGTTGTGTCAACCACCCTTGTATAGAGGTGACAAAAGGCCCATATTCCTTCTTCAAACCGCGAACAAGATAGCGACGTAGACGAGCTTCGCTAATCTTCTCATCCGTATCTATCTCTGAAATCTCAGCACAAATACTTTTAACTCGTAAAAAGTATTCTGAAATTGACATACCTCCTTGCTTTAACATTGCTAACTCGTTCTCCAACAGCTGTAGCCTTGCTGTATTCTTCTTGGTAAACAGCCTTTCGAGCGTTTCCCAAACTTCCTTCGGAGAACAAACGTCACGAACATGATCAATGAACTCTTTGCTAATAGATGTCCTCAAAGCAAAGAGAGCCTTCCCACACTTGATCTTCCACTTCCGTCGTGACTCGGCATTCTCAGGAACATCGGAAGGGATTGCATCAGTACCGGCAATCAATTCCCATAAGTCCTGACCTTGAAGGTATGCCTCCATACACATCCTCCAATACTTGTATTTTTTGCCTACAAGTTTCTCCATCTCGTTGTGAACATTTCCTCCATTTGAGACCTCCATTGCAGCAGTCAACGAAAGCTCCCTCTCACACGTTCAAACTTCTCCAACAAATAAATTTGATAGACAAGAAGATTTGAACAACAAAAGAACCTTCAGCTGGCTCTTGATACCATAAAACAAAAGAGGAAAAATACAAAGACTCCAGGGAGTAACAAAAGGAAGAAAGCTGGAATAAAATATTACTTGTATTTGAGAGAAACTTGCAAAATGGATTGATGATTCAATAAGCTTATTGAACCTCTATTTAAAGACTAGGTTCCACTAAACCACTCTCCACATATATCTCCACTACTCACTCCATGTTTACCACTAACAAACAACCCACTACTCACTCCATGTTTACCACTAACAAACAACCCACTACTCACTCCATGTTTACCACTAACAAGCAACCCACTACTTACTCCATGTTTACCACTAACAAACAACCAAAGCCCACTATGTGAACAAGCCTCACATTTAGCTATAAAATTGGTAACTGAACATGAAATAATCCAACTAAGCAAAAGACTAGGAAAACAAGTAAATACAACTAACTACCTCTAAAGTAAGTTGCACTAATTTCGACACAGTATACATACACACACACCACGTCCAACATGTTCTCTATCTCGGCCGTAGCTACTGGGTTTGCTTCTACCTTCATGTGATCCTTGACGGTGCCGTGAGTCATAACCCCGACACAGTCCTGGCCGTTCATGGCTCCATCCCGTACACCCGTGACCACCATGCACTCACCCTACCCATCTTCTATACCTTCTCGACACATATATACATATCTGGAGTATTACACATTCATTCTTGTATTCACCATTGCGTTCAAGAATCACATGTACACTAAACTCACCAATACACTCTCAGGTATTGACCCAAACTCATGCACTTCCCCCATATACTGCCCTGCGGCAGCCCTTGCGGCAGCTATAAATCTTCGCGGCATACACGCTGTAAACACCAAATACTCACACACTAACACAGCTTCCACGCAGTACCTTATACTCATATACCCACTTAATCCCGAAATCCTTAAATGAACAAAAGAAAGACTAAGAAAAAAGCTTACCGAAAAAGTTGATCGCCGGAGTAATTCTTTTTCTCTTTCTCGATCTCTCTGTCTCTCTCTATCTACCGAGTCTCGGATGGAATGAAAACTTGGGGCGGCTGCTCCATAGTATTATGTATATATAAAACCCTAAAAGCAAAACTACCATAAACCCCCTTAATCTTTGATAGTTATTTAAAACTAACCCGAAACTTGCTATTATTACGAAATAGCCCAAAACAACTATTTAAGGTATAGTATATGCTTGGAAATTATTGACGGCTGTTACGCTAGCCCGCTTAACTATTTATCGATAGAAATTGTTAATAAAAGATCAATGCTAACGATAAAATACGTAATTGTCGCTAAAAACTTCTAGAATATCATTAACTCTAATTGGCTCTAAAGACATCAATCAATATCAATTATATCTGCTATCATTAGATTATAATTTATGATTCTAGAATTGTCACTAAAGATCATCATATAATGCTCCCCAAATTCGTCGCTAAAAACTCAAAAGAACATCACTCTTAGAAACTGTTGCTAAAGTAAGAATGACCGGTTAAGCCTAGGTTCGGGGTATTACATTATCTCCCCCTGAAAGAAATTTCGTCCTCGAAATTTGGTGTTCCCTGTACAATCATGTTTGATCTCAAATAACAACTAACATAACATCTCAAGTGCTTAAACGACTAAATCTATCTAAGGGTTCACAATCAAACTCGGATATAATTTTCAAGTGACTTGATAAGTTCATGCACCCAAAAACCTTAAAGCACAAGATATGTGATATACATTTAACACACTTTAATTCACTGATAACTCGTACCTTGAAACTTTGAGTTACTAGATCGCTGCACTTAATCCTGTCTAATCTCATCTTCCATCATAACACTTATCTTTAAACTCACTTTAATTCAGCAACCAAAAATATGTCTAAGATTAATAATCTTAAATTAGAACCTTCGCCAGTTGTAAATGCTATCTCTACATTTCTCCATTTATACAATTAAATCATCGTTAAACCTTGAAGTCTCACCAAGTGATCAATTTTCTAGAGCATCAAGTGTATTCATCAAAATCAACCATAAGACCAATTTGAGACCAGGATATTACATCTTCTTCCCGTTAAAAGAAATTCGACCTCGAATTTCATTATACTCACAACGTTAAACGTCACAATTCCTATTTAAGTCGTAATGCTAAGCTCTAACTTACCAGGTCATCACTTACACTTTAACACTTGCGGAACTTCGAGAGTTTTCGTAACCTTCCAAAAGTCCCAAGTTTCTACATTCTGAACCAGCCTTGACAACTAGAAAACATTTCTCTGAACCTATCTAAGCTAGCTTCACCCAAACGAAGTAAGTTCTCTTAATGGTATGAAACTTTCGAAATGTAAGTCATCATCATCGGTCATAGCCTAAGCAACTTTAAATACTACTCGATGCTACAAAGATTGAATTATCATTTATGCGCTAACGATTCTAGAACCACATAATCCAATGACCTAGATGTTTAATAATTTAGTTCTTATATAAAATACGCTTAAATTGAAGACCTATGCTCATAAGATTTTGACCGACAAAAATTCAAAAATTCATAATCGCAAATAACCAATCCCAAAAGGAACCCTTGATAACCTCAAGAGACAACATCATTTTCAAAAGTCACAAGCCTTTTAACATCAAGAGACAACATTCACAATCGTAGCAGCTTTAATAGCCTCCAAAACACGAGTCAAGAACATCAGTAGCAACTTCAGTAAGGTCCATCGCAACTTCAAACATTTCATTGTACTATAAGACTCAGATTATAACCTAAGATTTTATAATCTAACCAACCGAATATTATTACTCAACCTCGAAATAGTTATGGCTCAGCTAGTACGAAGCTCACTGACTATACTTACTCCACTCCAACTCAACCAGATATTTAAATTCCTAATCATCATGCTTCTGCTACGCTTTTCAGATAACAAACCACAATATATTCTTTCACACGGTCTACTTAGTAGTAGCAAGTTCAACTGCAACCTTACGGTGCACTAAAGCACAAAGAATTTCTCACATATGACTTCACTCTAAAGGATCAATTCTTGAGTTCTACCTTCCACTTTCGTCAGCCTAGTTACAAGTCTACAAAATCATGTAACCTAACCAGCGAGATCATTACTTAAGCTCTAATATCCCAAAACCGTAATGCTCTGATACCATTTCTGTCACTAAAACTCAAAAGAACGTCAGTCCTAGAAACTGTCGCTAAAGTAATAATAACCGGTTAAGCCTAGGTTCGGGGTATTACATTTAATGTAATACCCCGAACCTAGGCTTAACCGGCTATTATTACTTTAGCGACAGTTTTTAAGAGTGATGTTCTTTTAAGTTTTTAGCGACGAATTTGGGGAGCATTATATGATGATCTTTAGTGACAATTCTAGAATCATAAATTATAATTTAATGATAGCATATATAATTGATATTGATTGATGTCTTTAGCGACAATTAGCGTTAATGATATTCTAGAAGTCTTTAGCGACAATTGCGTACTTTATCGTTAGCATTGATATTTTAGTAACATTTTTTAACGACAAAAAGTGAAACGGGCTAGCGTAACAGCCGTGAATAATTTCCTAGCATATAGTTTATCTTAAATAGTTGTTTTGGGCTATTTCGTAATAATAAAAAGTTTTGGGTTAGTTTTAAATAACTATCAAAGATTAAGGGGGTTTATGGTAGTTTTGCTTTTAGGGTTTTATATATACATAATACTATGGAGCAGCCGCCCCAAGTTTTCATTCCATCCGAGACTCGGTAGATAGAAAGAGACAGAGAGATCGAGAAAAAGAATTACTCCGGCGATCAACTTTTTCGGTAAGCTTTTTTCTTAGTCTTTCTTTTGTTCATTTAAGGATTTCGGGATTAAGTGAGTATATGAGTATAAGGTACTGCGTGGAAGCTGTGTTAGTGTGTGAGTATTTGGTGTTTACAGCGTGTATGCCGTGAAGATTTATAGCTGCCGCAAGGACTGTCGCAGGGCAGTATATGGGGGAAGCGCATGAGTTTGGGTCAATACCTGAGAGTGAATTGGTGAGTTTAGTGTACATGTGATTCTTGAACGCAATGGTGAATACAAGAATGAATGTGTAATACTCCGTATATGTATATATGTGTCGAGAAGGTATAGAAGATGGGTAGGGTGAGTGCATGGTGGTCACGGGTGTACGGGTTGGAGCCATGAACGGCCATGGCTGTGTCGGGGTTATGACTCACGGCACCGTCAAGGATCACATGAAGGTAGAAGCAAACCCAGTAGCTACGGCCGAGATAGAGAACATGTTGGACGTGGTGTGTGTGTATGTATACTGGGTGCGCCCGTTAGTGTGTCTGTGTGGGTACGTTCATGGTGTGAAGGGTGGTTAACGGCAAGTCACAGCCATGGTGGTTGTGACTGCACCTTGTGGGACGGGTGAATGACTGCAGATTTTGAGAGGAAGGGATTAGAAGGAGTAAATGGTCTAGGAGTGTTAGAAAATAAGATAGAAGAAGAATTAGAAAACCACTGCCGTAAGGCAGTGGGTGTGAGTTGTGTTTGTGAACATGAGGGTGTTTTGGATTGTTGTGAGTTGGCAAAAATGGTGGTCGTATATATTTAAGCTGTGAAATGCATGAGGTGGAGAGAGTGTACGTGTGTCTTCTGGGTGGTATGGTGTGTGTCCAGGAGTCTAGCTTGTAAATGGTGATGAGGAGTTACAGTAATGGGTTATGGGAATTTGGGAGTAGAGGTAAAGTATAAGTGAGTCATATGAGTGTGTTGGATATATGTGTGTAAGTGGTTTGAGTGTATGTATGAAGGTGTAGATTTAGTGTGTTAATAGAGTGAATTGTAATGTGCTAGGGGTGAAAGGGAAGCTGTGTGAACAGTAGCTATGTGTTCTGGGTTTGGACAGGAGAAGAAGATAATGAACAGTAGCTGTGTTCTGCGTGAACAGTACACTGTGCTTGCACAGTTGTACCACATGGCTGTTGGGTATCGTAAACTTGTCAAAAAAATGTTGAAACTTTACATAAAGGATCATAGGATAATAATAGAATTACTGTTAAAATTTCATATTTTTCTGATATCATATGTATTTTTAATATTTTTGGCAAGCTTAGATTTGTAAAATTCTTTTGGAGTCCTCACACCCATGGAAATGTTTTGGAAATGTTATAGATACATTCCAGTTTAAGTTTGGTAATTTTTAGAGTTGATTTGCTATAATTTATGTATCGCATTGGTTTTAGCAAAATGAATATTTGAAAAATAGTTTTAATGCTTCTTAATTTCTGATTTAAATTCATATGATTTTTATAATGTGAGAGAGTTTGCGATTGGCCTTATAAGACCCTGCCTATGAACTCATAAGTACCTACTTGGCTAGCTCTTTTGAGGGAGGCAATGCCCTGTGGTGGGGCCGTGGACCGGGTTGTTACAGATGGTATCAGAGCCGACTCTCGAAAGCTCGGGCTGGGCTGTCTAGTCGGGTTGCCAATGGTTTGGGGAAACGAAGGCAAGCCCCGGTAGATCCCACATCAAGAGGATGGTTGGGGCAATGAAGGGTGAGCCTGGTATATCCCACATTGGCTAGAGATGAAGATTCTGGGCTATGTGTGATCGAGCCTTAGCGAGGACGCTAAGGAATAAGGTGGGGAGATTGTAATATCCCACATCAGTTGTGAGAGAGTTTGCGATTGGCCTTATAAGACCCTACCTATGAACTCATAAGTACCTACTTGGCTAGCCCTTTTGAGGGAGGCAATGCCCTGTGGTGGGGGCCGTGGACCGGGTCGTTACCGGGTCGTTACAGTGTAACGACCCAGTCCACGGTCCCACCACAGGGCATTGCCTCCCTCAAAAGGGCTAGCCAAGTAGGTACTTATGAGTTCATAGGCAGGGTCTTATAAGGCCAATCGCAAACTCTCTCACAACTGATGTGGGATATTACAATCTCCCCACCTTATTCCTTAGCGTCCTCGCTAAGGCTCGATAACACATAGCCCAGAATCTTCCTCTCTAGCCAATGTCGGATATACATGGCTCACTCTTCGTTGCCGCAATTATCCTCTTGATGTGGGATTTACCTGGGCTTGCCTTCGTTTCCCCCAACCATTGGCAACCCGACTAGACAGCCCAGCCCGAGCTTTCGAGAGTCGGCTCTGATACCATCTGTAATGACCCGGTCCACGGCCCCACCACAGGGCATTGCCCCTCAAAGGGCTAGCTAAGTAGGTACTTATGAGTTCATAGGTAGGGTCTTATAAGGCCAATCGCAAACTCTCCCACAACCGATGTGGGATATTACAATATCACTCCTAAGAACTGCCGCTAAAGTAATAATAGTCGGGTAAACCTAGGTTCAGGGCATTATATTTAATGTCTTATCTTCTGATTTATCCTTGATATGTGTGATTAATCCTTGACTTATATGAAATCTGGAGATAATTCCCGAATCTAGTTCATCCAACTGTATTTTTCAGAGATAATTACCAAATTAGGGGCAGATAATGTTCTAAATTTTGGAAAAAGTTATTTTTGGGCTGAACTGGCTGGTTAGTCGAAAATCGAATATTCTGTTCTATCACTAAATCACAAACTAGGATAGTCATCCTTATCATTTCTAGCACCCAGACATCTAAAAAAATAGGGCATTTGGGCTACATTTTCAAGAAGAAGCTTTTTTCCCCTAGAGCTTTTATACCATTTCTATTATATAAGTGGTAGATCATCTCTAAAGATAATTTAGCACTTCATATTCACTTCTATATATGCAAGTTACATGCATCAAGGATTCATCATGAGGAGTTCTGAAGTCTTCTAAAGCAAGGGCCTTCTTAAGGTACATTTACAGTTTTCTAGATAATAATGGTCTAGAGCATCTCCCCCCCCCCCCCGTCGCCCCAGTCACATTTATATTCTAAAACATAAAAAGAGTTTTTTACATTTCTTTGTCCAAGTCCAAGTTCAAATTGTAGACTACTGCCCATAGGACTAGTGTCAAACTACGACGGTTTTGATTGCGTTTAGTCCTACCAGATATGTAGGCAATCCGACCCCCGATGTCAATTTCAAGCCAAAAAAATAAAAATAAACTTAGGGTAAGTTTTATTATATTTTGTGCATGCTATGTGTACTTAAAGCCAAAATTCAATAAAATTAAGTAGAGAACGAAAGGGCGTGATGGGTGCCTAACACCTTCCCATTGTGTAATTTAGTCCTCGGACTCTTCTCTTGGTTTCGATAGACTAGTTGTCCCTTTGCATACCTTTTGAGTCATTTCTAGGTTTTTCCTTTAATTTAATATGATTTTTCCAAGGCAGTCTTACACTGGGTATTAGCAAATTGGGGTGTGGAACTTTTTTGCCATCTCTAGACACATTTGGTCCATCATCTCCTTCAGGTCAGATCTGGCCGTGGTGGGTTAAGTTCAACATTCTAATTGAGAGGATTTTTTGGGAAGTCTCTTGCCCCAATGATTGTAGCTGGTCCTGGCACAAGATTCTCGTGGTTAAGGTTACGAACCGCTCTTTCCCCTGGTATGTTGTCGGGGATGGCAGATCGTATCTCTTTGTGATTTGATTGGTGGCATCTATAGGTCCTATCATTCCTACCATTGTTGGTAGGATTGTTTTTTACTCGGATCTTGGTACGCAAGCTAGGGTTTCTGATGTGATTTTGGGTTTCACGGGGTGTTCGCTTGTGTCCAATGCACTTGAGCTGATGGAGCTGCACGAGAGTACCCCTAGCTCATTTTGTCTTGCCCCAGATAGTTCTGATAGAACTGCATGGACAATTAATTGTTCTAGGGAGTTCTCCATTGTGAGTACGTGGGAAGCCCTTCGACACAAGCGGCCTTTAGCTAGATCGTCTTTCTCGTTGTCATGTATATGGCGTGTTTCCCGTTTTAACTTTTTCTTATGGCTGGCCATTAGGGAGAGATTAAGTACGCATGATAGGTTATTTTCTTTCATGTCATTCCTAGCATGAGTTGTGTTTTCTGTCAAATTCCTAACTGGCCTTTGTTAGGTTGGCAGGGTGTGGTTGATAGAACTTCCTCTGAGTGGCAAAGTCCTGGATTTCTAAAATATGTCTGCCGGATAGCTTTTGTAGCGCTTGTGTACTCTATCTAGAGAGAGCAAAATCTTGCTCCTTTCAGAATCAGTATATTGACATGGTGTTCCCAACCTATTCTGGTCGTACCCAAAGGCCCACTGTGGTCCCATTTTGCATGACACATCCGCACAAGCAACAGTCATTTTCAACGCTCACAACCGGTCAAAGCATGCACGCTCAAGTCACGTGCACTTCTCACTTTCGTCACGTTACTTCGTCACTAAGAAGCTCATTTTCGCACGAAGCCTTATCACACTTCGACCGTCGCACTTCGCCCGTCGCCCGTCGACGCACCATGGCACTTGCCCAAGGAGGTTGGCCTTTCCCTCCCCCTTGGGGTCGGCCTCGGCCTTGGCCTTCCCCTTGGGGTTGGCCACGGCCTCGCCATTGGGGTCGGCCTCGGCCTCGGCCTCGCCATTGGGGTCGGCCTCGGCCTCCCCATGAGGTTGGCCTTGGCCTTCCCCGAAGGGTTGGCCTCTGGCCTCCATCCTTAGCACATTCACTGCTCTTCAAGAGACCAGACACAACTCCGCGACCCCCGTCGCCCGGACACAACTCCGCGACCCCCGTCGCCCGGACACAACTTCGCGACCCCCGTCGCCCGGACACAACTCCGCGACCCCCGTCGCCCGGACACAACTCCATGACCCCCATCGCCCGGACACAACTCCGCGACGCCCGTCGCCCGGACATAACTCCGCGACCCCGTCGGTCGGCGTCCGGGCGTCGCACTTCAACACTCCGCCGGGCCGTTGAAACAGCCGTGCCTCCAGGCTCACTGTCACACTACCGTGCCCCCAGCACCATAAGAACTTTGTAGCGCCCATGCGCCATCATTGACACAAACGTGCCCCCGACACCTCACACACTCCGTTGCGCCCATGCGCCACGCCACTAACACAGACGTGCCCCTGACACCTTACTCACTTCATCGCGCCCATGCGCCACAAAAGCCACTCTTATGACAGCCATGGTGGAAATGCAAAAATCAATCCAAGTCTTGACTTCACAATCACCGATTTCCCAAAGCCTTAGAGCTCTGCACCCTGTGCCCATTACTCACCCTGTGTTATCCCAAGATCCAAGTTTGGCCTCTCCTGCTCATAGCCAACCTTCAAGGCCTGGGCTAGTTTTGGACACTGCTCAGGTCCCAGTGTCGCGACCACCGCTGCCTTGGTCCTCCGGGCCCTCGACAGTAGGACTCGCGGCACCTCAGCCCCTGGCGCCACGCCTTGCCCTTGCTCGAAGCACTTCGGAGACTCACGAATCAATTGAGATGGAGCCTAACCCGAACATAACTAGTCGAAACCTAAACACAAGTCATTCCCCCGGCTTACTCCAGTCGACCTTTCCTGACGACCGGCCTCCAGCAGCGGACACTACCCATGTGCAAACCATGCCCCAACAAGTTGCTCACCACCACCAACCCCTCTCTACCATCGTCATCCCCTCAATGCCTCAGGTTGTACCGTCTGGGGGCTCTGGTGCTCGGATCATCACGACAGGGCACAAACCCTCACATGCGTCGTACGTCACCAAGCATGACCTTGATGCCCTCCTTCACCGTCTCAAGCAGTCATCCTTACCCCACTCCCCTTCTAAGCTGTCAGGCCATGCTCCCTACTCTGGCAGCCTCGCTACCAAGCCTTACCTCGTCAAGTACAAGCAACCATCCTTCACATTGTTCAACGGCAAAGAAGGCAACGCCCGCGAGCATCTCACCCGTTTTGCTGGCTCCCTCGAGCACTACGGGGAAGACGACACTTTGAAGCTTCGAGAATTTCACAAGTCCCTGACTGGCCTCGCCTACTCTTGGTATCATCAGATTCCTGACAGTACTATCCACTCATGGTCCGACATGGTCCAGCTCTTCCTTGACAAGTTTCACTATGAGACGGAACGTGTGACCATCGTTGACATTACCGGGATCTGCCAGAATCCCGGGGAAGACCTCAACACCTATGTTACGCGATTTCATCACAAGTGCTTGGAGTGCACTGACTTCAGCAAAGATGAAACCCTTGTACCCATTTGCATCAAGAACATGAACGACACCTACAGGGTCTACCTTGAAAACCTCCAGCTTCGGTCTTGGAGACATCTCAAGGAAGCTGCACGACGCACCTATGACTCGGTCGGTTCATCAAAGACCCCAAAGCCCCAACCTCATATTGCCTTGGCCGCAACGATGGAAGCAGCCAGTAACGACGACAACAACCGCAAGCGTTAGTCCTAAGGAAGGGACGGGCGCCCTGACAAGAGAGGGCAGCCGATGCCTGCCCCGGAATACCCGTGTGACTTGAAGATTGTTAGAACTCTCCTCGAGACATGGATCGACGACAATGCCATAACCCTGCCCAATGTCGACGCTAAACCTACCCTAGAAGACTTAGCCCATCACAACTACTGCCCCTATCATCGGAAGGTCGGTCACAGCCTCAAGTGGTGCAGGGGCCTCAAGTTTGTCTTCGCCGACAAGATTGCGTCCGGAGAGCTCAAACTCTAAGTACGGGACATAAGGGCATGCCTTAGTGCATTTTCCACACTTGTAATTTTTTCGTTCATTTTGCAAGTTTCCATGTACGTCATACCCATGTATCAAGGCATGCTGCCTATCCTTCGTTATCAATGAAGTTACATTTTCTAGACTTAGAAAATTTTCAAGTTATATTGCTCTTGCACAAGTCTCTTGATATCACCCTTCATGCCATCACCCACTCCCTTGGGGGCTTCACCCCTTCCCAATCCCTTCGGCCTCACATTGCAACGACTTGGTACGTGGTGCGCGGGGTGGCTCGAGCCGCGCTACTACGGTCGCATCATTATCCTTCATTTACTTTTCTTGACACTTAGAAAAAATTTTCATTTTTTTCGCAACCGGTCATCGATGATCATCCTCAGTGGTCTCCCTCGGCATCCTTGTCTCAGCACAACACTTAGAAAAAATTTCATTTTTTTCGCAACCGGTCATCGATGATCATCCTCAGTGGTCTTCCTCGGCATCCTTGTCTCAGCACAACACTTAGAAAAAAATTCATTTTTTTTTCGCAACCGGTCATCAATCACCACCCTCAACGGCCTCCCCTTAGCATCCTTGCCCGAACTCAAAAAAAATAAAATTTCAACACTTAGAAAATTTTTCAACTCTCTCTATACCTCCATTCACTCCTCCTCACATTCATGCTCTCATCACTCCCTCTATACCTCCATTCACTCTCCTCCCTCACCATCCAACACCCCATCACCCTTTCCCCATTTCATACACAATTTCTCTCTTATGAAAAAGTTTTCATTCTCCCACCATCCCATTTCTCTCACTCTCATCTTGCACATTATGAAAATGTCATTGGGGGCTCCCTCTTTAGGGCTGTCCAAAAAAATAAAATAATAATAATAAAAATTATTATTATTATTATTTTTGAATTTCAAAAATCTGGGCAAACCCTACCCGCGAACCCAGATTACCCGAGCGCCCGAACCCACCCCGAACCGACCCACGCCTCCCTCTTTCTCTATTTCTACGCCCATATGCCAGACCCACCAGAACCCGACCCACCTGAACCCGACCCACGCCTCTCTTCTCTCACAAACCCTAATGCAAAGAAACCCTAATCATCTCTTTCTCTTTCTCTTCACCATGCGCAGTTGCCACCCATCCTTCCATGCGCCGCCATCCCCTTCGGCCTCACCGGCAGCCCCCTCACCGGCGACGACCCCCCCGGCCGCACCTCCTTCCCCCCCTCGGCCTCGCCCCGCGGCCCCCGCCGCCGCCCCCTTCTTCTTTCCTTTTCCTTTTCCCCTCCATCTTCCCCCTCCCCTCCTTCGGCCTCGGCCTCCCCAACCCCCTCCCCTAGGCCGACCCCAACCCCCGCATTCCCTCATTCCCCTTCCCCATTCCCTCTATTTCCCTTCCCCCTACCCCTCGGCCTCGGCCCCCTTCCCCTTTCCCCTCGCCCGCAACCTGCCCCGCGCCGTGCAAGCTCGGCCTCGGCCTCGCGGCCTTGGTCGGCCTCAGCCACTTGGTCGGCCAGCCTTGGCTCTCCATCCCCATACCCTCTCCCCATCCTTCCCCCATGGCCGAACCTCCCTCTACATTCCACCTTCACCTACCTTCAACCTTCAACCTTCATCTTCTATTCTTCACCCTCGGCCAACCTTCAACACTAACGCATGACCATCCTCCATGCCCATTTCGGCCTTCTCCACACCAAGGCCACTAACCTTCAACCACATCTTCATCTCTCATTTTCCTTCAAACCCATAACCTCTTCCCTTCGGTCACCACACCCAAGTCCCCCCCGCCACCTTCAAACTTCGACCTTCACATCATGGCCGACATCCAAGGCCGGCAACTTAAAAAAAAAAAACTTTTTTTTTGGCAACATTGATCGCCTTCCCTTACTCGCGCCCCTGCACCCGTTGTGGACTGCCGCGCATCGCGACGCCCGATCGCGCACATCGCGCCCCTACACATTTCATACTTTTTTACACTTAGAATTTTTTGCAAACAACGTCCTCCGACATCAACATCCTTGGTAGGTGGTGCACGAGGTAGCTCGAACCACTTACTCCTACTCTTTGTTCGACGCTCGTCGTCCGTCACCCGGGCGTCGTCTCCGTGACCCCCATCGCCAGCGCTCGTGCGCCGTCTCCACGACGCTTGTCGCCCATTGCCCGGGCACCGTCTCCGCGACCCCCGTCGCCCAACGCCAGGGTGACGTCTCTGCGACATTCGTCGTCCGTCTCCCGAGTGCCCTTTTCGTGCTCGCGCCCCTGCGCTCTATCATCATGCCTTTGCGTCAACACCCAAGCATCCCAAGGCTTTCGTAAGTGGTGCACGAGGTGGCTCAAGCCACCTACTCTTCACCTTCATCATTCAAAGATGATGTCAACAACTCCCTGGCCAAACAACATCAAAATCTTGCTAAGTGTTTATGCGTGCGGCGCCCGCTCGGATTGCCATTACGAAAAATACCACACGCAAGGGGCTTATGTTCCCAACCTATTCTGGTCGTACCCAAAGGCCCACAGTGGTCCCATTTTGCATGACACGTCCGCACAAGCAACAGTCATTTTCAACGCTTACAACCGGTCAAAACATGCACGCTCAAGTCACGTGCACTTCTCACTTTCGTCACGTTACTTCGTCACTAAGAAGCTCATTTTCGCACGAAGCCTTATCACGCTTCGACCGTCGCACTTCGTCCGGCGCCTGTCGATGCGCCATGGCACTTGCCCAAGGAGGTTGGCCTTGGCCTCCCCCTAGGGGTCGGCCTCGGCCTTGGCCTTCCCCTTGGGGTCGGCCTCGGCCTCGCCATTGGGGTCGGCCTCGGCCTCCCCATGAGGTTGGCCTTGGCCTTCCCCGAAGGGTTGGCCTCTGGCCTCCATCCTTAGCACATTCACTTCTCTTCAAGGGACCATACAAAACTCCGCGACCCCCGTCGCCCGGACACAACTCTGCGACCCCGTCGCCCGGACACAACTCTGCGACCCCCATCGCCCGGACACAACTCCGCGACCCCGTCGCCGATGTCCGAGCGTCGCACTTCAACACTCCGCCTTGCCCGTGCGCCGCGCCGCTGATACAGTCGTGCCCCCAGGCTCTCTGTCACACTATCGTGCCCCCGGCACCGTAAGCACTTTGTCGCGCCCATGCGCCAACATTGACACAAATGTGCCCCCGGCACCTTACGCACTCCGTCGTGCCCATGCGCCACACCACTAACACAAACGTGCCCCTGACACCTTACTCACTTCATCGCGCCCAAGATGCCACAATCATATCATCAGGCCCCCGGGCACCACACTCATTCATCACACCATGCGCACCTTGCCTCGGTCACGGAACATGCTTCAACCCACTCTCCGGAGTGTACATTATCTGCGGGGATAGGCAACTCCTCTGGGACACTATCTCCGCCAGGGAGCTTTTCAACTCTCCTTCTGCCTGGTAGACGGCTCCTTCGGGATGCTACCTCGGTCCGTCGGGTAGACGGCTCCTCCGGGATGCTACCTTGACGCGCTCCGAGTGCTCCGGCACAAGGACTCACCCGCGGGGATAGGCGACTCCTCCGGGACACTATCTCTTCCAGGGAGCTCTTCAACTCCCCTTCCGCCAGGTAGACGGCTCCTCTGGGATGCTACCTTGACGCGCTCCGAGTGCTCCGGCACACGGACTCAACCGCAGGGATATGCAATTCCTCCGAGACACTATCTCTGCCAGAGAGCTTTTCAACTCCCTTTCCGCCAGGTAGACGGCTCCTCATGGATGCTACCTCGGCCCGTTAGGTAGACGGCTCCTCCGGGATGCTACCTTGACGCGCTCCGAGTGCTCCGGCACAAGGACTCACCTGCGGGGATAGGCGACTCCTCCGGGACACTATCTCTGCCAGGGAGCTCTTCAACCCCCCTTCCGGCAGGTAGACGGCTCCTTCGGGATGCTACATCGGCCAGTCGGGTAAACGGCTCCTCCGGGATGCTACCTTGACATGTTCCGAGTGCCCTGGCACAAGGACTCACCCGCGGGGATAGGCGACTCCTCCGGGACACTATCTCTACCAGGGAGCTCCAAGTGCTCCGGCACGAAGACTCCCCTTCTGCCAGGTAGACGGCTCCTCCGGGATGCTACCTTGGCCGGCCAGGTAGACGGCTCCTCCGGGATGCTACCTCGGCCTGCGGAATAGGCGACTCCTCCGGGACACTATCTTCGTCAGGGTGCCTGCGTGACTGGCCTACGTGCTCCGGCAATGGGGGCGCGCGTCGGCACCTCTAGGGACTATGAACCCCATGTCGCTCCGAGACGGGAGCAGGTCTTCGGAGGGCATCGCGCCTAGTTCACCTGGCAGTTGGGCGTCGGGTCTTCCCCACCGCTGCCAGGCCTGTGGGACTCTACAAGGGCTTGGATTGGAGGCTAGATCAAGGGGGTTCTCTGGCCACACCGACGCTATGGGAGCCAGTCTTTCCAGACAGACAGAGCGAATCTGTGAGGAGCAGGCCGGTTGAATATGCGATCCGACAGTCCGTGGAGCACTGGCACCCGTGGACCCCCCGGTGACGTGTCACTCCCGGGGAGTGCCACGTGTCGGTTTATGACATCATCATCTCAATCTCTATAAATAGAGGTCTTGAGAATTCATTTGGACGGTTGGACATTTTCAGGACTTCTTCTTCACTCTCACATTTTCACTTTCTCACTCTAGAATCCTAGAGAGAGAAACATACAGGACCTTGACTCTGGACCTAAGCATCGGACTATGACTGTCATCGTGTATTCATCCCGCGCCATCGCCCTCGCAGCACTGCCACCCTCAAGCTCTGTTTGGGAAGCCCTTGGTCTCTGCCCTTGTTCCACCCTTGCTGTGTCCTACATCAACATACTTGGCATCTGACTCGGACTGCAGCCTTTGTGGCACCTCCACGTAAGTACGAACCCACTTTCCTTGGCATCACATGGTTTCTTGTTCTTTGTGTCTTGTGCATGTCATCCAGTGGAGATTATGCTCTTTTAGGAAAGTCACATCGATGTCAATTAACTGTTGTCTCGAAGGTGAATGGTGGCTCTTTGAATCTATTTTGATTAATTTTACCTATAACAGTTTATCCTTGTAATAGCTTGGGTGGGGTTCAGTCTTCAACCGTTATTTTCCTCTTCCCTTTTGCTGGGTGGGTTGGTGAGATATGGCACTCGGCCATGTGAGTGCTTTGGGGCCACTGCCCTGGTTAGATTGGTAGAGGGTTAGTGTGGCTCTCTGGTGGATTGTCGCATTAAATACTCAGGTTATCCAGCTCATGGATGTTAGCGAGATTAAACCTCCATCTATACGTATGTATGATTTCTTTCCCTAACTTCAATTCTATCATCCTGACTCCTCTCTCACTTTTGTCTTAGGTGTGAGGTCTTGATAGCCTCTCAGCTAGGTGGGGTTTCTTTTCCCTACTCACTTATTGTAACGCCCTAAACTTTTATTTGTATTTAAAATTTTATTTTAACCTTAAGCTAATTAAATTGGTATAGTTTCATGATATTATATACTATGGGCAAGCTTGGTAAAGAAAAGAAGTAATTAAGTCCAAGGGTTTCTAAGAAAATCCTTTTTAAGGTTGGTCTAAACCTGGGGACATAGAGAGAGAGAGAGAGAAAGTGTGTGCTAGAGAGAAGAGTGTTAGAAAGTGAGTTTTCCGGCATTGTTGCCTGAGTCTGGCCGATGGCGTCATTAATGTCCGGTGGTTGGTCTAAGCTGTGGTGGTGAAACGGCAGAGATCCGAAGCTGGATCTGTTAAGTGCCACTCAATGATCATTTTTTTGGTGACTAATTACACGTTTTTGGGGTGGTTAGATCTGTGCAGAGTCAGATCTGTTCGGTCGTCCCAACTGGAGGTTGCAGCCGCCCATTTATTTTTTTGGACATGTCTCCCGCAGGTTCTGAGCAAGTTTGGGTTGGATCTGAGCATGTTTGGGTTTTCTTGTCGCTACTCATTTTCTCCCTCAGGTTATCCCCCAGCCATTTTTTTCATCTCCGACGACATTAATCCCCGCCGACTGCCTCTCTCCGAGTTTTTTTTATCATTCCTTTTTCAGTTGCGTCTTCCCTCAATTTCCCAACTATCTTCCTCCCTTTCCAGCCACTCCGGCGCCATCGTTTGCTTCCCCTCACCTCTCCCCCGTCCATTACCCCCAACCCTTGTCTTTCTCTTCTGTGTCACAATGTGCGTCCTTTTGTGGAGCCTACTGCACTCGGGTACCCCATTTAATAGATTTGGACTCTTTAGATGCCTCTCGAGCTCAAAATGTATTAGCTTCTCTTGTCTCGACGACAGAAAAATGTCGGGAAGTTACTCCTGGCCCACAACGTACGAAGCTGTTAGCTTTGCCTTCATTGGTTAATGATAATCAAGATTCTCCGATACTGGGGGAGGGTGATGGATACCTTCCGACGAAAAGTGATGAGATCGAGTGTTCTGATGCAAAAGTTGCTGAGTTAGAAAAAACCAGTGGACTAGAGGATCACTTTTTTAGTGGTTTGTTATTGGCTCATCAGTTCAGTTCGGGTTTCTGCTTCACCGTCCGCTACATTGTAGCGGATGATGGAGCAGAAAGCTTTTCTTGTAGCGGATGGTGGAGTAGAAAGCTTATTTTGGGCTGTTTTTTTCTCTCCAAGTGTTGGGAACTAGAAGCCTGAAATTTTTCTAAACGTTGGAATGCCATGTTTTTGCTCCACCATCTTCTACATTATGTAGCGGACAGTGGAGCAGAATATATTAAACTGCTCCACCGTCCGCTACACTTTCAGAAACCAGTTTTTGTTCCATTTTTCTCTCTCCAAGTGTTGGGAACTAGAAGCCCAAATTTTTTCTAAGAATTGGATTGTCATGTTCATGCTCCACCGTCCGCTACATAATGTAGCAAATGGTGGAGTAGAAACCTTTATTTTTAAATCTTGGCAGTTTGGCATGGTCAAGTGCCAGAAATACACAATTTACCAAATATACCACAAATTGGTCACTGTAAGAGTACATTAAATTTTAGGTAGAGAACAAAATTTGTGAATAACCCAATGTTACATTTAAATTGACTATTAGTAAAAGAAAATATATTATTACAAGGTCCATAATTCAAATACAAAGTCCATAGACTAAAGGCCCACTTCATCTTCTTCGGCATTATCTTCTTCCTTGTCTTGCAAGCCACTTGAACTTAACCCCAGTGTCTTGTAATGGTTCCGCCTGTCATGGTTGGTCATTTTGTTGTACAATGCGCACTTTCTCAGCTTCTTCGATGCGGTTACTTGTTCAGTAGAGCTCTTCATCCGAGTAGATCTCTTGCGGCCTTTCGTTTTTGATATAATTGGGTCCAAAGGCCAGATAACATTGTCTTCTTCCTCAACCGCCTCGTCATCTTTTGAGGCTTGTGTAGGAATTCCATCAATGTCAACCGCATTGCTAGCTGAAGCTACTTCAAACTGGTCGGGATCTTGCTCTAGTGCTAGATCATGTAAATATTTATATCCGGCCATTGTAGTAGAACCCTTTACCGACAAACGTGAGAACATTAGCACCAATTGATTATACCATAACTATTCTGATTCTTCAAAGTCAGTATACGGATGCTCTAGAAAGGGAATGGTACAGTGCAACCTATTTGCAACCTTAGTCCACCACGGCAAGATGTATTTATCAGGGATAGCCTTGATATTTTTTTGAGTGAAAAACATCAGAATGTGTCAACACAATATGCCATAAAACTCAAACTTCTTGCAAACACATGTCACTGTATCTGTCTGTGTCATGGCTCATCGTTTATAGTCTATGCGCTTTCTCAAGGGTGAGGCCGTTCATCAACGAATAAACCTTGTACTCACGTGTAGACTTTTCTGCAACCTTATTTACACTGTATCTTCCCGATTATTGTAGCTTTACTTGGTATTGCATGAACATCTCCTTCATATAGACTTTTGCACCATTCACCTCCAGCCGGGTCTCAAGCAACCTTCTTCTTTGTTTGTACGTGCTTGCAATGTCCACAGCTCTTTCTTTCATGAATATCTGTGCAACTGCTTTTTGGACACTTATGATGAAACTCTTCGTATTTGTAGCTATACCTACATAGCTATTGAACAGGGCATTTATAGATTCACCCATGCCCGTCATTTTCATGCCCGCAAGAAAATATCTTATGGTGTAAATGTCAATCCGTTGTTATTTGAGCTCATATAAGTGTTGGAGCTTCTCATGGTCTTGCAATGAGTAGTTCTCAACAAGTTTTTCGCACCTCCCTTCAAGTTCTTTAATCGTTAACGGCTTGTCAATGCACCTGTCAAAATCTTGTGTAAGGTCTGGATACTTTGCGTACACCTGATGCAGATGTTCAGGGTATTTATTGCTTATGAACCAAGTGCAAAAGTTGTGTCAAGTATCTGGGAAGAGAGTAGCAATTTCTTCATTGCCAATTCTTGATCGGTTATGATAACTTTAGGTGCTTTGTTGTTCATGTCTTCCAGCCACGTCTTAAACAACCATACTAAAGAACTTTCTCTCTCATCCCTTAACAATGAGAACCCAAACGGGATGGAGTGATAATGATGATTTACGCCTGTGAAACGAGCGAACGGTATCGAGTAATTGTTGGTACGATAAGTGGTGTCGAAAAACACAACATCCCCAAAATGCTGATAAGCAAGTCTCGAATGACCATCAACCCAAAAAATTATGGTAACTCAGATCTCGTCGTCAAGATTATACTCATATTTAAACTGCGGGTCCTCCATTTGCATCCGCTTCAATAGGCTCATTTCATTATGGATTGAGCATCATTGATGTCAAACGCGGCTCGTCTTTGGGTTCGGACTGCGTTACGAACGTCTATTGTGTTGAAAATTTAGATCTTGAATTCCCCCAGCCTGTTCAGCAGGAACATTAACAATGACGGTAGGTCCTATCGGCGCGTTACTCATTTTGTGAATCAGGTTCCTTGCGACGTTTCTCATCTTCTTGCATTGATGTATCTGACTCACCTTTGAAGGCGTTACTAACGGGTGATTATGCGCTAGTTCTAAGCTAGTAATAAGCCAACGATCTTGTTTGACTTTATGGCTTACGAACATCTTGACCTTACAATCCATGCACGCAAAGAAGTCCTGTCTTTGGGGCGCATATCCCACTTCATCATCATTATCTACATGTTTCTCATTTTGTAATGGGTGTCTACTCCTACGACACTCATATAACCGTAATCGTATTTGCGTTGTTTGGGCACTTGGTCTAGTTGTCTTGATTCTAATGCCAAAACCAACTCTCAACGAATACACTGAAAAATATTCTTCGACTTCTTCCAATGTTCGAAATGTTTGTCCTAAATAAAGGTCACTAGCATCTATTGGTCTGTTCGAGCTTGACACAAAATCAGACATTGTTAAACAAGACCTACGTAGAAATAACTTATTGTTAAGTATCATATTGTAACATTTTTTAGACATGCAAATTAATTATAAAATTGTAACTAATTTAAACATTCAGCAAATGAATATTCAATAATTTAGCATGCCAAATACAACAAAAATAATTCGAAGAAAATTTATATTTTTTTATGACCATGGTACCCATTAAGACAAATAAACTTCACCACATTATCCACCAAAAAATATAAACATCCAAAATAAGCCCCATATACGCCAATAAGCCTTTGAGATCACAAATTTACCTTCTTTGAGTGAAGCTTGGAGCTTGGTTGCTTGGAACTTGGAGGGCTTGATGAGAGCTAAAAATGGAGGCAAGTGGAGCTCAAGATATTGAAGATGTTAAACAAAGAAAGAAGAGCTGACAATTTGGATATATCTGCCTCATCGTCCACGAGATAGCGTAGCGGACGGTGAAGGGACAAATATGACTTGTTATCAGCCAAAAGTGGTCCACTACATTATGTAGCAGGCGACTTTTGGCTGACAACAAGTCAGGTCAAATGACCGTCTGCTACATAATGTAGCGGACAGCTTCTTTTTAGAAATTAAAAAAAAAACTAGATCTGGTTCATCCATCCTTTAAGGATGGATGGCCAAATCGTACTAGCAACTTAGCTGAAGTTGTAAGCACGAGCAATTGATCAGCTCCATATATATATATATATATATATATATATATATATATATATATATATGGGGGCCGGTCCACATCTACTGGTGGAGAACTAACCGTCTACTACTTAGACAACGTAGAAAAAGAAAAATTATTGAAAAAACCAATAACGGACGAAATAGATCCATGTGTTCTTAAAGAACAACAATATAAGCAGGAAGAGAAAATAGCCATATCAGAAGTAAATAAAGCATTTGCTTTTATGAATTTATGGAACGGAGAAGCCGATCCAAACTATGTAGGAGCATGGAATCTCCAGCTAAATTTAGAAATAAATTTTAAAATTAATAACGCCTCTATAAAAACAAATTAAAAACAAGAATTTGTTCCCAAGAATGGTAGAAATTAGCCCATAAATCAGTTTTGCATGTATGTTGATATCGATTTTCTTTCAATTACTGAAGAAATAATCGAGAATTGGGTACAAGCTATAAGAATTGCAATAATAGGTGGTAATTTAACATAAAGGCATATTATGAAACATTTTATTCAAGCAACCCTGTGAGGAAACATAACTAAGTTCTGGAATAGCATAGAAGATAAAGAAATGATAATTGAAGCCCAAAGCAAGCTTAGCATTTCCGAAGAATGGATAATATTTTATGCAGATAACCACAAACAAGATTTTACGGAATATCTATAAATAATATAGGTATTCAAGAAAAAAATTGCCTTCCCAAATTTGACATAATTACAAATATGTGATATGTGCTATTTTAAAATTTACACTTGTGACTTTTGAAAATATGTTTACAAGTTAGAACTCAGAGACAGCCTCTATTTGCAAAGCAATGTATTGCCAAACTCCCTAAACCATGGGACGAGTTAGGAAAAGGGGAGTTTTTTAAACTCCTAAATGAAGGAATGCTTTGCGGTTCCTAAGGATGAAGAATAGCAGTTGTTGAAGAAGTTTTAAAGAATATTATAATAAAGGTGATGCCAAGGAAAGTGGGTTCGTACCTACGTGGAGGTGCCACAAGGAATGCAGTCCGAGTCAGATGCCAAGTATGTTGATGTGAGACACAGCAAGGGTGGAACAAGGGCAGAGACCAAGGGTTTCCCAGACAGAGCCTGAGGGTGGCAGTGCTACGAGGGCGATGGCGCAAAGTGAATACACGACGACACTCACAGTCCGATACTTATGTCTAGAGTCAAGGTCCTGTATGTTTCTCTCTCTAGGATTCTAGAGTGAGAAAGTGAAAATGTTCTGAAAATGTCCAACCTCTGAATGAATTGTCATTAACCGACACGTGGCGCTCCCCGGGAGTGACACGTCACCGGGGGGTCCACGGGTGCCGGTGCTCCACGGACTCTCGGATCGCATATTCACTCGGCCTACCCCGCACAGCGTCGCTTAGTCTGTCTAGAAAGACTGGTTCCCACAGCATCAGTGTGGCCAGAGAACCCCCTTGATCTAGCCTCCAATCCAAGCCCTTACAGAGTCCTACAGGCCTGGCAGCGGTGGGGAAGACCCGACGCCCAACTGCCAGGTGTACTAGGCGCGATGCCCTCCAAAGACATGCTTCCGTCTTGAAGTGACCCAGGGGTCATGGTCCCTAGGGGTGCCGACTCAAGCCCCCAGTGCCGGAGCACGTAGGCCAGTCACGCAGGTACCCTGGTGGAGATAGTGTCCCAGAGGTGTCACCTATTCTGCAGGCCAAGGTAGCATCCCGGAGGAGCCGTCTACCTGGCAGAAGGGGAGTTTTCGTGCCGGAGCACTTGGAGCTCCCTGGCAGAGATAGTGTCCATGAGGAGTCGCCTATCCCCGTGGGTGAGTCCTTGTGCCGGAGCACTCAGAGCACGTCAAGGTAGCATCCCGGAGGAGCCGTCTACCCGAGGTAGCATCCCGGAGAAGCCGTCTAACTGGCGGAAGGGGAGTTGAAGAGCTTCATGGCGGAGATAGTGTCACGAAGGAGTCGCCATTCCCCGCGGGTGAGTCCTTGTGCCAAAGCACTCGGAGCACGTCAAGGTAGCATCCCAGAAGAGCCATCTACCCGACAGGTTAAGGTAGCATCCTGGAGGAGCCGTCTACCTGGCAGAAGGGGAGTTAAAAAGCTCCCTGATGGAGATAGTGTCCCGGAGGAGTTGCCTATCCCCGTGGGTGAGTCCTTGTGCCGGAGCACTCGTAGCACGTCAAGGTAGCATCCCGGAGGAGCCGTCTACCTGACTGGCCGAGGTAGCATCCCGGAGGAGCCGTCTACCTAGCAGAAGGGGAGTTTTCGTGCCGGAGCACTTGGAGCTCCCTGGTGGAGATAGTGTCCCGGAGGAGTCGCATATCCCTGCAGGATGATGTACACTTCGAAGAGTGGGTCGAAGCATGTTCCACGACCAAGGCAATGTGCGCATGGTGTGGTGAATGAATGTGGTGCCCGGGGGGCATGTAACATGATTGTGGTGCATGGGCGCGACAGAGTGCTGGTGGCACGTCTGTGTTAGTGGCGCGGCGCATGGGCGCGACGGAGTGCGTATGGTGCCGGAAGCACGGTAGTGTGATCAGAGAGCCTGGGGGCACGGTTGTATCAGCGCCCCGGTGCACGGGCGCGACATAGTGTTGGAGTGCGGCGCCCCGACGCTGGCGACGGGGGTCGCGGAGACGACGTCCGGGCAACGGACGACGAGCGTTGCGGAGTTGGCAGGAGGGCGCGGGCAACGTCTGGATGACGGGCGACGGGGTCGCGGAGTGACGTCCGGGCGACGGGGTCGCGGAGTTATGTCCGGGCGACGGGGTCGCGGAGTTATGTCCAGGCGACATGGTCGCGGAGTTATGTCCGGGCGATGGGGTCGCGGAGTTATGTCTGGGAGACGTGGTCGCGGAGTGATGTTCAGTCCTTGAAGAAAAGTGAAAATGCTAAGTATGGAGGCCAAAGGCCAACCCTTGGGGGAAGGCCGAGGCCAACCCTTGGGGGAAGGCCGAGGCCGACCCCAAGGGGGAGGCCAAGGCCGAGGCCGACCCCAAGGGGGAGGCCAAGGCCAACCTCCTTGCACAAGCGGCAAGGTGCGCCGACAGGCGATGTGCGACGGTCGAAGCGTGATGAGCAGTCACTCCAGGATGAGTTTCTTGGTGACGAAGTCACGTAGAAGAAGTAAGAAGTGCATGTGACTCGAGCGTGCACGCTTTAACCAGTTGTGAGCGTTGAATGTTAATTGTTGCTTGTGCGGACGTGTTATGCAAAATGGGACCCCAGTGGGCCTTTGGGTGCGACCAGAATAGGTTGGGAACAAAAGGACAGGCAATAAAAGATATGAAAAAAGCTCATATGAGTTATTGTTGTTGTCCTAAAGTCGATAACATGGTAAACAGCTTTGGATGCGAAAAGAAGTCAAACTTCACGAACCAAAAAGGATATGTGAAGAAATGGAAAAAATTTCAGAAAAGAAAATATAATCCTCAAGAGAAAGACCGCAACCATGGGGAAGATATATTAGAAAAAAAATTAATATTTCGTATAAAAAACCTTCATGTGCAAAAGAAAAATCACCAAATGAATGTGATTGTTGCTGGTTATGTGGCAAGAACGGTCATTATGCAAATAAATGTCCAAGTAATAAAAGAAAATCAAATAGAAGATCTTTCTTATTTGCTGAAGAAAGATACGAGCCGACATGGGGATACGAATCAGATTCTTAAGACGAAACATGAGAGCTTATTTTAGAGTACGACTATGAATCTAATGATGAAAAACAACACCAGATGATGATGAAAGTTTAAACAAAACTTTAAAAGGCGTAGGCACAATCTTCATGATGTCAGAAACTTACGACCATGAAGAAGAAATGATTCTTTTATCTAATAACATAATTAGTCAGAGTGAATCAATTGAGGAAAAAACTCTCGGTTCTACTATAAACGATTGGGAAATGCCTAAAATCAAGGTTGGAGAAATATACAAAAACTCCTTATTCAGATTTAAAAGTAAGATTAATGTAGAGATCTCTAAAAGGGAAATTTATGTAGGTCACAGTGAAGAAAGAATATTAGACATTCCTCTTTTCAAGACAAATAAGGTAAAATAATACCATAGAGAAGGTTATCACTATGTTCATATTGGCATGATAAAATTTAGTCTTTGTCCATTATTTAAAGATAGCGGAAATACACCAGTAATCTGTTGTTTAACAAATAATCGGTGGAAAACTTTTGAAAAAGTCCTAATAGGGGTAATCCAAGCTAACTTGTATAACGGACCAGTTTGGTTTAAAAATGCACCAAACTACTTCATGTCCTTAAAAAATTCTTATCATAATAAAGCATTAGGACTAAGGATTCAGACTCAAGGCATGACCGAATTACAAGAAATATGCAAAAATGTTGCAGTACAATATCGTCTAGTCTACAGAGTGGTAAATATCGCAAATCCACTAAGTAAACAGCTACATAGCAAAGGAGAACTATTTGAACAAACAAGTAGTAATGTCCGAGCAAGCAAAGCGCGAAAGATAAAACCATAGAAACTATCATGGCCCAAAAAATGGGTGATAAGAGAAGGATTAGCTAGTAAACAACTAGAACACCTGCAGATTAGGGGGGAAAGGTGTTGTCATGATTCCTCGAAGAAATAATGAGACATTCTGTCTCTTCTAGACCTTCCACGTCTACAAATTCAAAAGGTAAAGGTAAGGAAAATAATAAAAAAATCTACCAACGAGAAAGAAAGTTTTGATAAAGACATCATAGGGTACAAAAACGTTACTATCCCAATTAGACGAAGTATGTCAACGCGTGTAGAAACCATACATGTCATGACCACAAAATCATTACATGACAACATCAAGCAAAAGCTAAAAAAAAGGCTTGATAGGAGATGAGCTTGAAAAGGGTATTCAAGCCAATATGAGTATTATTAAGGGTAAAAGAACCTCCAAAAAGGTAAATAATAAACGGATGGCGGCAAGTCCGAACAATTTTTATATGGATTTAAGTTTTGACGTTCGAACCAGAATATGAAGCATATCATATTCCGGTCACAATTAATTGAAAACAATTCATTATAGAGCGATTAATCCAATTCGACTCTTTCAACGGCAATTTTCTAATAGAAAATGCCTTCTTAAAACAACCTAAAAATCGACCATTTATTCAGGAAGAGTTTCATATTGAAATACAACGTCAAAAAATCCTGTTGTTAAAATATGTTGCTCAAAGCTATAAAATTGATTTTTTTTCTCAAGAGTGAGTCTCTTTATGCAGCACAGCGTGGTAAGGAGAACAAAGCAACCTCATGGAAAAGGTTACTTGAAGAAGAAGTAACCAAAAATGATGATAGTTGGGTTAAAAATACAAACCAACATTATCAATGAAAACAAGGAAAATAAATTTCTGGTCTTGATAACATAAAAAAAGATGTTATAATATAATTTCAGTGATGACCCGCTAAAATTATGGAAAAAGGATAAACTTTGGGCGGCATTGACCTTCAAGGATAAAGATTACGTGGTTAACTTAAAACCAATGAAACATAGTCTTGAGATGGTCCAAGAATTTGAAAGACATATTGTTGAAATAGTAGAACAAGGGTTAATAAGACTCAGCGAGAGTCCTCATTCAAGTCCGCGTTCATGGTAAAAAGATCATGCATAACGAGCTAGAGGAAAAGTTAGATTAGTCATAACCTGTAGAGCTTTCAACGCATCATTTTGAATTGAACTAATATTTAGAACCTTCACATGCTTAGGTTAACATGATGTCATGACATGATATGGAAATTGCTACCAGTATGCAAACTTTGAACTTAGAAGCTTCGCGTGCTTAGGTTAACGTGCTTTGCAGTCACGCATTACGTGATTGTATTGTATTTGATTATTAGTTCAATGATTTGAATATGTTCACTTGACTTTGACTTTGATTTGATCTTTGATGGGTTGGATTATCCCGAAGTGAAATTATTTATCGTGCTAAGATTATCTATCGTCTTTGCACTTTCGTTTTCATATGCTTCGTTTGGACTCAGCTATATGTTGTTGGATGCCTACGTTGTATTCCGTGGGGGTGTGTGTGTGATCTTTGTTAGGCTTTGTGCTCCACCCCCCCCCCCTCCTTCAAGTAATTAAGATGAGACAAAAGTAGAGGAGTTACCTATAAGCATGAGCTAGGAGTTGTTCTTTAATTTTAGACTTTATTTAGTTATTTGAAAATAAGAGATTTATAACAGGTTTGATAAGTGACTTTTGAGAACCCCCAAAGTTTGGGAGGTGACTATTGTTATTAGATTTCCTTTGCAATTATGAGACTTTGATGATGAATGAAAATGCTATTGATTTGGGATATGTTTAGAGCTCTTACCTCTTTGAGGTTATGTTCTTGGTAAAATGCTTTGGGTATTATATTTCTGGTAGCAGGAATATTTTAAAATAGTATGTGTAGGTTCGCCTCCGGGTCGGGGGCATAACAACAATGCATACTTGTATTAACATAACAGTCTCCAAATGAATAACAATAACAAAACAGAATAATATATGAAATCAATTATGAAGAGTTTGGTTTAAATAAAAATCTCTTATCTCAGTCCAAGCTATACGCTGCTATTCAACTTTGTTCAAATTCCTCGATTTAACCTAAATTGACAAATTACTTATTAGAACAAATTCTAGCCTCATAACACTATAAACCCAATGCTACTTACTCACTCTCACACGACCTAGATTGAAATACGTCTCACGTACGGCCCAACTTAACCAAAAATCATGCACTCTCTTAAGGAATTAAGATACCCAAAAATTTATAATAAATAATTATAAAATACATTTTATAGCTTAAAATGGCCTAACAAATTAAAATATGAATTTTCTGAATTTTTGAATATTTTTTAATAAAAATGATTTTTCTTAAATACCAGAAAAACCCAAAAATAGCAATAAATACTTCTAGCTTAAATCAAAGTCCTATAATTTTTTATAATAGCTCCACATTTTATTGGAAAAATACTAAAACTAAAATTAAGATTTAAAAAGCACCAAAATCATTTTAAAATCATCTATTTTACTAAATCAAACGCGATACGGATTTAGTACCAAATCAACTCTAGAAATAATGAAACTAAAACTAAAACTTCTTTTTATCAGAAAAACATTACAGTAATGTTCCCATAATTTATTAGGGAATTAAAGGATCCAAATAAATTTTAGAAAAGCTAAACTTGCAAAAATTATTAAAAATATTAAACAATTTCAAAAAAATCTGAAATTTTGCCTGTAATCCTAATATGACCCTAAGAAACTTTCTGTAAAGTTCATTACGATAATTGCACGATACCCCACAGTCACGTGGCGCAACTGTGCAAGCACAGAGTACTATCCTCATAGCATAAACCTATTTCACCCTCACCCATCTTTTTCTTCCTCCTTACTCTTCATTGTTCACTGTTTGATCACCCAAAGTACACCACTTGCACTAGCTCACCACTAACACGGTACACACACTAATATGACACACATATACACCCCACAAGAATCACACACATGCAATACACAAACCCATTTCATGCAATCTCACAAACCCACTTCGCACACATTCATTTCCCACACCCACTGCCTCAAGGTTGTGGGTCTTTTCTCTTGTTCAATACACACTGATGCCAAGGAAAGTGGGTTCGTACCTACGTGGAGGTGCCACAAAGGCTGCAGTTCGAGTCAGCTTCCAAATATGCAAAGTGAGAGACAGTGAGAGCGGAGTAAGAGCAGAGAACAAGGCTTCCCAGACAGGCCGTGAGGAGTGACAGTGCTGCGAAGGCAAGGTTGAGACGAATAGGGCCAGCAGTCGACAGTCAAAGTCAGGGTCCGAGTCGGGGTCCAATGTTACGGTCCAAAGTTATGTCCAATTTGTCTTTCTCTCACTAGAATCCAAGAGCTCCCAAATTCTAGAGTGAGAAAATGATTTTGTGAGAATGAAGAAGAAGTCCCTTTTTTGAGTGGTAAAGTCCACTATTTATAGGAAACAATGTGCTTATGTCATAAAGTGCCACATGTCGTCCCCTGGGAGTGTCACGTCACCAGGGGGTCCCAAAATACCGGTTCCCAAATTCGTGTTGCCTGCCCCACACAACGTCGCTCTACATATCTAAGAAGACTGACCACACCGCGGTAGCATGATCAGAGTAAGCCCGTTGCCCCAGCCACCGATCCAAGCCCTTACTGAATCCCACGAGGTGCGTCAAGAGACGCGCAGAGAACCTGACAGCGGTGAGGGTTGCCCCTGTAGCCAACTGCCAGGCGGACTAGGCGCGATGCCCTCCGAGGACCTGCTCTCGTCCCGGAGTGACCCGTGGGTCATTGTCCTGGTGGTGTCGATGATCGACAGTAACATGAGTGGACATAGTCACAGCTCAGTGCTCAGAGTCCGCTGCGAGGGGTCCTCGTGCCGGAGCCCCCCGTGATTGAGACGGCGATGGCCATAAGGTTATGAGCCCATCCCGGTACGAGGGCCGAAGCCCCCCTGGTGATTGAGACGGCGATGGCTATAAGGTTGTGAGCCCATCCCGGTACGAGGGCCGAAGCCCCCCCTGTGATTGAGACAGCGATGGCTATAAGGTTGTGAGCCCATCCCGGTACGAGGGCCGAAGCCCCCCTGTGATTGAGACGGCGATGGCTATGGTATGCGGTCATCGGCGATGGGTCATTCGGCGGTAGCGCGCGACTTTGGGCGATGGGCATCGCGGGAGCGGTGTGCGGTCACGGACAACGGACGTCACGTGGTTGATGCACGACGGACGTCGTGAGGTTCATGTACAAACATCCGTAAGGTGATGCACGACAGACGTCTCGGGGTTGATGTATGAACGTCTGTAAGGTGATGCACGACGTACGTCGCGAGGTTGATGTACGAACGTCCGTAAACATCGCGAAGGTGCAAAGACTCGAGAAAACAAGTGCACGAGAGAGGGGAGGCCATAGGTCAACATTGGGGGGAAGGCCAAGGCCACCACCCTTGGGGAGGCCGAGGCCGACCCCTTGGGGAGGTCGAGGCCGACCCTAGGGGGTGGCCAAGGCCAATGGCCAACTCGCATGAAGGGAGGCCAAGGCCACTCCCCCCTTCGGTGAACTTCGGGCACGCCGACGGTAGTTGTTTTGTTAAGCAATGGTGAATCCGAAAGTTGCGTTACGACGAGCGTGTTGATGTGAATTGTATCCATATGACAGACGAGGTGTCAAAGTCACGCGCAAAGCGTACGAAGTGAAAAGAGTGTGAAAAAGGGGTTTGCGCGGAGGGGTGAACCACCAGGGGAAAATGGCCGAGGCCAACCCCCTAGGCTTGGGGAAGGCTGAGGCCGACCCCCTGGGGTTAGCCAAGGCCAAATGGCCAACTTCCATTTTCAGAGCCCAAGGCTATTTCTCTTTTTTCGAACTTCGTGCTCACGGTCGGTTGGTGTTTTGATAGGGAATTACGAGTTCGGAAGTTGTGTTACGACGAGCGTGCTACCAAGAATAGTACCAACATGATGAAAAAGGTGCCAGAGTCATGTACGAAACGTACGAAGAGAAAAAAGTGCAAAAAGGACTTGGCACAAAGAGTGAAGAACCGGGGGGGGAAAGGCCAAGACCAAACCCCATCGGAGGCCGAGGCCAACCCCATGGCCTTGGGCGAGGCCGAGGCCGACCCCAAGGTGTAGGCCAAGGCCTTTGCCCCTTGACCCTGTTGCTCCGGTTGTGCCGTCGGTCGACATTTTTGGTGAAAAAGGTGCTCGGGTGGTCTCGACGTGACGATCGCGCTAGCGTGAATGATGTCGACGCGAAATGAAATGTCTAAGTCGCGCACGAATCGAGAAAAAACACGTGTCTTGGGCGCGCGGGCGCTGACCGGTTTGATGCGTTGGAAAATTGACCGTTGACAATGTCGACGTGTTCGCGTGAAATGGGACCCCTATTGGGCCCTTGGGTACGACCAGAATAGGTTGGGAACATAAGCCCCATGCGTGTGGTGTACGCGGAGGGGTGACCCGAGCAGGCGCCGCATGCATAAGCGTTGGTCTTCGAAAAAAAGTGCTTGGGTCCAATCGTGAGGAGCGGGCGCTATAGTAATTGTTCATAACCTATTCTGGACCGCACCCCGGGGCCCGCCAAGAGATCCTAGTGGCACGACACGTCACACGCTCGATAGTCAAACTTGCCCAACATCATTCCTCGGTGAAAACGCTCCGATGATCGAACATCGCCATCGCTCGGTCAAAGCGCTCCGCGCCTTAAGCATTCGGACTGAGGGGGTCGGCCACCCCTTTGGTGAGGGGGTCGGCCACCCCTGGCTAAGGGGGTCGGCCACCCCTTTGTTGAGGGGGTCGGCCACCCCTTTGGTGAGGGGGTCGGCCACCCCTGGCTGAGGGGGTCGGCCACCCCTGGCTGAGGGGGTCGGCCACCCCTTTGGAGAGGGGGTCGGCCACCCCTGGCTGAGGGGGTCGGCCACCCCTTTGGTAAGGGGGTCGGCCTCCACCTTGAGAAAGGGGTCGGCCTCCCTTGTCCTTAGAAGGGGAGGGGACCTGCTTACCGCTGCTATCGCACCACTCATCGCTAGTGATCGCATGACGCCCGCTATCGCCAGCACAATCAACCGGGGGCTCCGGCCCTCACCAGCTCAATTAGCTGACAGGGCTCCGGCCCTCGCAGCGAGACGGGCTCACAACCCTAAAGCCCTCACCGACACAATCAACTGACAGGGGTCCGGCCTTCGCAGGCACGATCAACCGAAGGCTCCGGCCTTCGCAACAGGGATAAGCTCACGGCCCTGAGGCCATCGCCGGCACAATCACCCGACGAGCCTCAGGGAGCTCCGCTCATAGTGCTCCAGCACGAGGACCCGCCGCCATGGACTCTGGGTATCGAGTTATGAGCATGTACGCCGATGTTTCCATCACTCATCGACACCGCCAGGGCAATGCACCGCGAGCCACTCCGGGACGGGAGCAGGTCTTCGGAGGGCATCGTGTCTAACACGCCTGGCAGTTGGCTGCAGGGGCAACCCTCACCGCTGTCAGGATCTCGACGTGTCTCTTGACGCATCCCGTGGGATTCAGTAAGGGCTTGGACTGGAGGCTGGGGCAACGGGCCACTCTGACCATGCTACCGCAGTGTGGTCAGTCTCTTCAGACAGGCAGCGGGACCCTGAATGGGAAGGACGACACGAACACGGGGACCGGCAATTCGACGGACAATCAAGACCGCGGGACCCTATACGGCGACGTGTCACTCCCGCAGGACGACACGTGTCAGCTGATGACACGCGCATATTTGTGCCTATATATAGTGGATTCTGGAGCTTATTCAAGGACTTCGGCCTCATTTGACACTTTTACTTTCTCTCTCTAAAACCTATGCTCTCTGGATTTCTAGTGAGAGAAAGACATTTGAACTTACGACTTCGAGCCCTCGACGCCGCGCCTCGACACAGACTGTCGACTGCTGACCTTGTTCGTCGTCACCTTGCCTGCGCGACACTGCCAGCCCTCGTGACCTGCCTGAGGAGCCTTGCTCTCAGCCCTTACGTCATCCCTGCTGTCTCCCACTCTGCCTACGTGGAAGCCAACTCAGACTGCATCCCTTGTGGCACTTCGACGTGGCAAAGGACCCTCTTTCGGCATCAACATTTGGCGACTCCGCTGGGGAGGTGAGCATCGTGTTGCAGTCTGCCACACCCGAGCAACCATGCCTGTACAACGCAAAGTTACCAGGGCAACCAGCCAAGGCCTCAACCCCACCATCCATGAGGAGCATCACTCCGACGATCAAGAAGGGACTAGCGCTGTACGCCCCCAAGACCCTCCCGCACATGACGTGCAAGTGGCAGTCAACGCGGCCATCCAACAATTCACCCCCACCATAGCCAGCATACAAGATTCTCAAGCTTCACTCATGGCCGCCATACTGGAAATGCAAAAATCCATACAAGCGATGGCCTCGCAACGGATTGTGCTGCCGGTCCACCCTGCAGAACCAGAGCCGTCCCCTGACGCTACCCAGGCGCCGGTGTCACGACCACTGCCGCCTCAACCCTCCAGACCCCTGGCGATGGGACTTGCGACGTCTTCCCCGCCTGTGGCAGACACACCACGTCCCGTGATGCCCCCACGCAGGCAGCAGCCAGATCTTGGGCCATTATTACAACAAGTCCCTCCTACTATGGTGCCTCAACACTTGCCGGCCAGGAGCTCTTCTGAGACTCATGAGTCCATTGAGATGGAACCTAACCCCTACTTAATGGAGCAGCACCAAATGACAGGCCAAGTGGTGGACATGTCTCGTCCGACCACTCATGCTGCCCTCCACCTGCCCGCATCAGCACCCGCCATGTATCGCCCTTCAGTCGCTCCAGCCCATCAAGTTATACCATCCGGGGATTCCGGGGCTCGCGTAGCACCAGCCGGCCACCAAACTTTGATCAGTCAGGAGGAGCCACCCTCCAACTATGTTTCAAAGGCTGACTTTGACGCGCTTCTTCGCCGGCTGTCGCAGCAGTCCGCACCCGACTCATCGAGTCGATTGACAAGCCACGCGCCATATGCTGACGAGATAGCCATCACTCCCTATCCGTTCAAGTACAAACAACCAGTCTTCGTGCTCTTCAACGGACGTGAGGGCAACGCCCGTGAGCATTTGACGAGATTTGCAGGCTCATTAGAGCAGTATGGACCGGGAGACAGCTTGAAGTTGAGAGAATTCCACAAGTCCCTTACAGGCTTGGCCTACACTTGGTACCACCAGATCCCTGCGGGGACAGTCCGTTCATGGCATGAAATGGTCCAACTCTTCATGGACAAATTCCACTACGAGGCTGAGCGCGTCACCGTAGTGGACATCGCCGGCATTCGCCAAGCCCCCGGCGAAGATTTGACCAAATATGTACATCGCTTTCATCTTAAATGCCTCGAGTGCACGGACTTTAGTAAGGACGAGACGCTAGTGCCCATATGTGTCAAGAATATGAACGATGTATACCGGGTGCACCTCGAGAACTTACAATTGAGATCATGGGGACATCTCAAGGAGACGGCAAGACGTACTTACGAAACGGTCGGGCCTGTCAAGCCATGGAGGCCTCGGCCACCGAGTGCCCTAGTGGCCTCAGCGGCTCCACCCAGTACCCAGCGCAGTAGCACCAGCATCGGCAACAATAGCAGCAACGTCAGTAATTACACTGGCTTTAAACGCCAGTTCCCGGATAGGGACCAGCAACCAGACAAACGGCGGCAACAGGAGACCCCGCCTGCCTTTCCGTGCGATTTAAATATAGTGAAGGATCTATTGACAGAATGGGTTGTCAACGACAACAACTTCCATTTACCACCTGTGCGGATCCCCATCACGGACGAGGAAAGGACCAGACCCAACTACTGTCCCTTCCACCAGGCCCTCGGTCATCCTCTCAAGAACTGCAATGCGTTGCGGGCCATCTTTGCAAGAAAAGTCACGTCAGGCGAGCTACAACTGCGGAAGAATAATGATGTGAGGAAAGAACCATACCCAAACCATGGCAACGATAACCGCGAGCACCAGGTGCTCATGGTTACCACCGAGCACTGCGAGCCGCTCGCTCCCAAAGCTTCTACGGAAGCCTCGCCTTTGATCACAGCTGACATACCTCCTACTCCCCAGCCAGTGTCCTCGGCTGGCCAAATGACAAAGATCAAAGGCTTCTTCGATGAAATGGGGTTTTCACCCGCAGCGCGGACCTATCTCTCAGATTGCTTGATCGAGATCACCATAGGCCTTGGGCCCGAATGCTTCGCCGCGCAGGCCGAGCTCAGATATGTCCCTTCCACTACATTTATATTTGCAGTTGAAGACTCACCTGCTGTCGAACACCATAACCGGCCACTATACCTTGAATGTACTGTCAACGGCACCGGCTTCCGCCTCGCATTGGTAGATTGCGGCGCCTCAATCAACATCATCCCTCTCGTCACTCTACAGCGGGCCGGTATACCGCCAAGGAAAATCATTCGGGACCCCATCAAGATCACTGGCTTTGGACAAGGCACCCAGTCCACTCTTGGCCACATCACCGTCGACCTGATGGTCGGAACTGTCCGGCGCGACACCACTTTCCATGTGATAGATAGCGAGTCTTCCTTCCACCTCCTACTTGGGCGACCTTGGATCCACGTCAACAAGGCTGTCCCCTCGACGTACCACCAGTGTGTGAAACTGGTGGCCGGTCCTGCGGGACATGAGGGAGCAGTAACCATCCCCGCAACCAAGGCCCCTTTCGAGTGCGCCGAGTCTTATTTTGCCGAGGCCTCCTTCTTCACCGAACTTGCTGCAGATAATGAGAATGCCACTCACATCCATTCCACCAAACTGCCAGATTGGGATGAGTTGTGTGGGAACAAGCCACCCAAACCCAAGTCCAAGTCCAAGAAAAACAACAAGAACAAGGCATCAACCTCCACATCACCATCTGATGCCCCTATCATTTCCCCGCCTTCATCCCCCAAGCCCAAAAAGCCCAAGTCTGAGACCACCTTCCAGCGCGTCATCCAGGACGGAAGGGTCATCTACCAGTTATGACGGTGTCCGGGGGGGGCGCGACCCGACTGCCTCGACCACTGCCCACCGACGGAGACAGAATGGTGTTGCACGGCCGAGCATTGTCCGCCAGATCACGAACTTACCCCGGGCGCTGCACCCCCCTGCTATGAAGACGGCCCGCGACCGCAGGCCGAAGATCTTGAAGAAATTAACCTGGCTGATCCGGGCGAGAGACCTCGACTGACCTACATTGGCACGAAGCTCGCCCCAGGCCGAAGAGAGGAACTGGTTACCCTCCTCCGCGAATATCGCGACGTGTTGGCATGGAGTTACAATGAAATGCCCGGACTAGACCCTGCCTTGGTAACACACCATCTCAACATCACCAACGGGTTCAGCCCAGTTCGACAGCATACAGCGATCATTTCGCCCCGAACTTGAAATAAAAATCAAGCAAGAAATCGAACGACTTCTGCAGGCTGGCTTCATCGAACCCATCACTCACCCTATCTGGTTGGCCAATGTTGTTCCTGTGCAAAAGAAGAATGGACAAGTTCGCATTTGTATTGACTTCCGCGATTTGAATAAGGCATGCCCTAAAGACGAGTTCCCACTGCCCAATATTGATATGCTCACGGAGGCTGCCGCCGGACATGAGACCCTGTCCTTCATGGACGGCTTCGCCGGCTACAACCAGATTCGAATGAACCCAGATGACTGTGCCAAGACAGCTTTTCGGACCCCGATGGGTAACTTTTGTTGGAAAGTCATGCCTTTTGGTCTCAAAAACGCGGGTGCCACCTATCAGAGAGCCATGACAGCTATCTTTCACGACATGATACACCGTACACTGGAAGACTATATTGACGACCTCATTAAAAAGTCTAAAAAGGAAAGTTACCATCTTGCGGACCTCCGAGCAGTTTTTGACCGATGTCGTCAATACAACATGCGGATGAACCCGCTCAAGTGCGCCTTTGGAGTCTCCTCTGGAAAATTCCTCGGCTTCCTAGTCAGTCGACAGGGTATCGACGTTGACCCCTCCAAGGCCGCCTCTATCCGAGAGATGCCACCGCCCAGGAACACCAAGCAGTTGAAAAGTTTCCTTGGCAAGGTCTCTTATCTCCGCAGGTTTATCCCTGCCTTGGCCGAACTCATCGCGCCATTCCAGCACTTGACGCGCAAGAGCGCACCGTGGAGTTGGGGTGCGCCCCAAGAGCAAGCATTCGAACAAATCAAGGCGGTCCTCATGTCACCGCAGACCATGGCCGTCCCGCAACGAGGCCTACCACTCTTGCTTTACCTAACTTCCACACCCAGATCTATAGGGGCGTTACTCGCTCAAGAAGTGGACGGAGTGGAACGTCCAGTTTATTATCTCAGTCGGTCAATTAGAGGACCCGAGGCCAATTATTCTGAGCTCGAGAAGCATTGTTTCGCCTTGGTCTACGCCTCGCAGAAATTCAGACACTATTTCTTGTCGCACCAGATTATGCTCGTCACTAAGGCTGATCCATTACGATACATGCTCACTCGTCCCGCCCTGTCTGGCCGACTCACTCGCTGGTTACTGCTGCTGGCCGAATTCGGCCTATCCATCAAGAATCCTACGGCTTTGCGAAGCCAAGCACTTGCAGACCTCTTGGCCTTCTTCCCACGTCAACAATGTGAACCAACCTCACATCAATTGCCTGGAGAAGAGACGGCCTTGACCTCTGGTGTTGATGAATTGTGGACACTCGAGTTCGACGGCTCAGCCACTAGCAAAGACCCTAATGGAGCTCCCATCCGGCAAGGAGGTGCCGGCATTGTTCTACGGAACCCAGAGGGTGTTACCACCTCCCTATCCTTCAAACTTGCATTCCCGGTATCCAACAATGAAGCCGAGTACGAGGCCCTCGTCATCGGCCTCATGCTAGCTGTTAGCATGGGGGCTAAATCATTGCATGTAAAGGGGGACTCGAACCTAATCATGAAGCAGGCCGATGGGGAGTTTGCAGTCAGGGAACCAGCCTTGGCACCTTATCGTACCTTAGTACAACACTTGGAGGGGCAGCTTGGCCATGTCCAATACGAGCATCACAGCAGAAGCCACAACCGACATGCGGACAGCTTAGCCACGATCGCGTCAAAAATAGACATTGACGGTGAACAACGTGTGCTAACCATTATCAAAAGGGCGGCACCGTGCACAACGTTGGACTTGGTACCAACGGACACTACGACCGATGATTGGAGGCAGCCGATCATCGACCAGCTTAGAACACCATCACTCGCTTCCATCTCCACCCTTACAGAATTCTTCATGTTAGGAGACATCCTGTACAAGCGATGTCCCGGAGGCACTCTGGCACGATGTTTGGCACCGACAGAAGCAAAGCACAAACTGCAATATGGGCATCAAAAGTGTTGCGGCCTCGACGGACCGCCACTATACCGTCGTCTCCAGCGAATGGGTCTCTTCTGGCCATCCATGGCCAAGGATGCTTCAGGTGTACAGCAGGGTTGCTCAGAATGCCTTTATGCACCAGACCGTACGGAAGCTCTTGTCGCCAGTATTGAGGGTGACTGGCGCCAGCCCTTCCTGCAATATCTGTCCCACGGACTGCTACCATCTGACCGCAACTCGGCACGTTCTATCAAACGCAAGTCGGTCAAGTATTTTGAGACGGAAGGCGAATTGTTTCGCAAAGGATTTTCGGGACGCACCCTACGATGCTTACAGGGTGCCCAAGCAGTCGAGGTGATCAACGAAGTGCACAATGGTGTTTGTGGCGAACACCAAGGTTCTCAGAAGTTGTATGCAGAACTACTCAGACTGGGGTACTACTGGCCAACTATGGAGTACGATGCAATCTCCCATGTACGACACTGTCAACCCTGCCAGAGACATGCAGATAGAATACACATGCCAGCATCCGACCTACGTATGATTGCGGCCCCTTGGCCATTCCACTCTTGGGCTCTCGACCTTATCGGCCCCATACATCCACCGTCAAAAGGTCACATTTGGATCATGGTCGCAACGGAGCGTTTCACAAAATGGGTCGAAGCCATACCCCTGCGAAGAGCCACGGGGGGCGCCATCGCCAACTTTTTACGCGACCACATCATATGTCGCTTCGGCATCCCCCGATGTATTATCTCCGACAACGGCACACCATTCATCAATCGGGATGTTCGGACTCTTATGGAAGCAGACGATATCAATCATGCCACGTCGACTCCTTATTATCCACAAGGCAACGGTCAGGCTGAAGCCTCTAACAAAACGCTGTTGCACGTTTTGTCACGCATGGTCCACGACGCAAGCAACTCTTGGTCCGAGAAACTGAGTCATGCCCTTTGGGCCTACAGAACTTCCAGACACACAGCTACGAAGGCCACACCCTTCTCCCTCGTCTACGGGGACGAATGTGTAGTGCCAGCCGAAATCGCAGTCGCCTCGGCGCGTCTATCCCTCAGCAGTGGTCTCGGGGAAGAGGAAACCAGAATGGTGGCACTTGAGAGCCTTGATGAGAAGAGAGCTACTGCCATGCGGCGAATGAAAGCATATCATGAGAAGCTTGTCAAAGCCTACGGGAAGACCATCAAACCTCGCTCCTTCGCAGCAGGCGACCTTGTCCTCCAAGCCGCCAAGCATGTACGGGCCAATTTGTCAGCTCCTAAGTTTACACCTAACTGGGAGGGGCCATTCGAAATACACACTGCCAGAAGCAATGGTTCGTACCTCTTGCTCAATCCAGACGACGGACAACTTACCGCCCCTGTCAATGGTCGCTGTCTGAAGAAGTACTATGCATGATCAGCTTGCGACATGGGCCCCACCCACGACCCAACCTTTTGTGTATGCACGCACATGTACTGTCATGTACTTTTGTTCCTTGTTACGAGTTCTTTTTTTATGTAAAGATGCATTCCTTAATCCACACATTAGCAATGTACAATCCTTTCACTCCCTACTTGGCCTTTACTGTTATATTTCATTTCTGGTTATCAAGTATTTGTTCTCGATATACAAACGACATCCAACAGAAGCAACGCACAATCGCAATATACAAACGACTATACCATGCACCCACGACAGTGTTAACAAAACAACATGCAATCACATTTCATGAGCCAGCAAAATAGATGTATGCATACATAAAACGTCTTTGGCCACTATCGGGCACTCCCTAGACAACAAGTCTACGATAAACCTATCGGAAGCTAGATAACAAAACGGCTACCGGGTGAGCGCTAAACGCCTGCAATGCCTGACGCTGAACCTGCAGCGCCGACCGCTCCGCCTCGAACTCAGCCTGCCGCCTCAAACGATCCGCCTCTCGCACCTCGGCATCCATCCGCCGCCTCTGAAGATCACTCAGACGTCTCTGCAAATCCGCCAGCTGCCTCTCTATCTCCACCACCTCTCTGTCAATCACGACCAACTCTCCGTTGATCTCTGATCGTTCCACCTCTAACCCCTGGCGGCGCCTCTCGAGCAGCATCTCCTCCATACGTACCAAGGCCATCCTCTCGCCCACACCACCACCCTCGCTCCTCGACCTAAAGAACTCGGCCAACCAATCTAGCTGAACACCCAACGAAGTGAACGTCGCGAACTCTCTCAGCGACCGCTCAATAAACCCCGTCGTCCAGCCCGTCGCCGGAACACTCGCGAACGGAAGCAGCCACTCCACAAAACCTGAATACACCCATCTCTGCAGCACCGGGTTCTCCAAGTCTACCCCCGCAAACGTCTGCGGATACGCCGCCTTCACCATCTCTAACCGGCGCACTGTCTCCGAAGGTAGCTGAAGGTTCTCCCATAGTACCACGTCAGCCTGACCGCTCGACGACCCCCTACTCGCCTCTCCGGCCGCTGTGCCACTCGACGCCATCACAGGCCTCTCACGTACCTCTCCGGCTGCCTGTGCACCGACGGTCATCGAGTGCATCGCCATTAACGTCGCACTCGCCTCAACGGCCGACCCTGACGACGCCACCGCAACAGCCTGCACCGGCTGCACCGGGATCTCTACCTCCTGAATCGGAATCGCCACTACAGGCTCCAACTCCATCAAATCCCCCCGCTCAACCGCCGCAGCCTCCGTCGCCGCGCCTGTCCACCAGTAGCCACTGGCATCGAACATCAACGACTCGTCGACCAAGCCACCATACGCATCATCCACCACCTCCTCGCCCTCTGGTGGTGGACACACCCCGCCACTAGCCACGGCCCCCGACACGCCAAACGCTATCGGCTCATCCCCGCCTACTGGCTCATCAACCTCGGTTGCTCTCACCGCCTCAGTCTCAACCGCTACGTGCGCACCGCTGCCGCTTTCCACCGCCTGTCCACCGTACTCCTGTCCAAAAGCAACCGTTAGCATATTTTTATATAAACATCAAAAGACAACAAACGCAAGCAAAGCGAGATTCAATCAAAAACGGCCATGGTTTGACCTACCTCAACCACTGGCTCCTCTGACACCTCCCGCAGCCTCTTCGATCCTGTCAGCCGCAAGTCTGAAGAACCCGCACTCGCCTGACGAGCCCCCTCCATCATGCCCACTCGCAATAACGACAAGGGCCCCTTGCCGGCCCCGGGCGCCCGCGGTACCGCCACCACTGGCTCCTCCCCATGGTCCTCCTCTGGAGCCTCCTCCTCGGACTCCTCGCCCTCCTCATCGGGATCCATCTCCGAACTCACAACCGCACTCCCCGTCACTAGCACCAGCATACCGGCCTGCCTCGCCGCTGTCATCGATATCAAGCTCAATGCCCGGTCACAGGCATACACGTCAACCAACCGTCGTGTCCCCGATGGCTGTGCCAACCACTCCGCCCAGACCGCCCGCAGGCGCTCCCACCACTGTGCATACTCCGCCGTCACCACCCCCACTGATGCTCTCCCAGGCCTCCTCCACGCTACCACAGGTGCCGGCCACTCGCGGACTCTATCATCCCGCGTGTACCCGAAGGCGGTCGTCACACTCCACGGGCTACGATACCCACATGGCGGCTCTAAGTCATAACCAAATGTACGCGACAACCGGTCCGGGCAATACCGAGCCACGTAATAAAGGTTCTCTGCAGGCTTCGCGCCGTCATCCGTCATCACCGGCAGCCAACCTGGAAAGTACGCCACCAGGAGCACAACGTCCGCCGGTGGCCAAACCCCCCTTCTGCTCAAGTCTATCGTCATCTCCTGCCCGTGCAACCAAGGGGGCACTCCGTATGACGCATGCATCTCTGTATACGGACGTACCACGCACGCCTCCCTTGCATCTATCAAACGCGCCAATGGACACTCCGGCCTCTTGATGCCCGCCCATGCACATGCCCGCGCCCCGCTGCACCATAATGCCACTTCCCGCGATCTGCCGCTGTGCATCACTGTCCTCGTCCTCGGTGCTGGATGCTCGAGCGGATATCCTGTCGGACGATAGTCTGGAAAGCACTCATACAAGTACCGCTGCAGGAACATCCAATCCACGTAGGTCGCCACTTGGTACCGCCCGTGCGACCTCTTCACATCGTTCACGAACTGATCCAATCGCGAGTACATGGTGCCCAGGTACACGGGAGCTAGCCCAACACGCTTCCCCTGCGCCATCCGAATCGCCAGGGGAATCACCTTCGCCGATATGCCATCCTCCGGCGTCCCTTCAAACACGAACCTGCAAAACAAAACAACACGCCAACGCATTATACACAATCTCAACTTGCATCACGTCTACGAACATACGGGCACGAACGCATTACACTTACCTCGACAAGTACATCATCAAAAAGGCCACCATCTCATATCGCTCGTCATTGTGATACGGCCCCATCACAAAATGAGCCGCATTGCCCAACTTCTGCCCCGACCTCACCTGCGGCGTGCCATAGAACAATCGGAGCCACCCGCTATATGTCGCCTTGCGATGCGTCTTCGTCTCCGCCAAAATATCAAGCAACTGCGTCTGCAACACCCGCTCATCATTAGTCAGCCGCGTCACACGTGCGTCCAACTCTCCATGCATCGGCAAGCCCGTCAGCATCATCACATCGAGCAGCGTCGGCCCAATCTCTCCGAACTCAGTCACAAAGGTGTGTGTCTGAGTACTCCATCGCGACAACAGCAAAGTCATCCCCGGCGTGTCTCTAAAGCTCCACCCCCCTCGCCGTAATATCAATCGCCGGCACCAACCCCAACACATCCAATACAGCCGCCCACCTCGGCACCTCCATCATGTGATCGCACCAGAAATCCCACCCGATCGGCATCGCTCCGTGCCCCTTGAACACCACAGGTGCCCAAGGTATATCCGCACGCTCCACCAACAACCCCGCCACATACCTCGGTGACGGCACGGGCGCATCCTCCCAGCTAGGGGCCCGCACATATGGTGACGGCATCCGTGGCTCCTCCCTCATCGACGCCCCACTCCATGGCACCGTGAACGCACCATCAGCTACACGGATGGCCAGCTCCCTCCACAACTCTCGGCCAGGGACGGCCGGTACTACCCCTTTCACTCTCAATGGCGTGACCGACTTATCCGGATCGGGATCGTACGTCTTCACCGACGCATCATCAAATGAAAGTGGCACTCCCGTCTCACCACCTCCCATAGCTTCGGCTTCATCTGTTGGCGGAGGCGGCACCGGTTCCGTCGTCACATTTCGCGGTGGCCGCCCCGCGCTCGCTGCCCCACCTCGTGGTTTCACCCACATTTGCTGCTTCAACTTTTTCAGAACGGGGACCGGCTCCGCGAGTGTGACCTTGCCCGTGGCCTTTGGCCCCGCCGACCCCCCTGTCGCCGACCTCCCCCCAGCTCCCGACCCCCCTGCCGCCGACTTCCCCCCAGCTCCCGACCCCCCTGCCGCCGACTTCCCCCCAGCTCCCGAACCCCCTGCCGCCGACTTCCCCCCAGCTCCCGACCCCCCCGCCCCCGATGACTTCCCTCCAGCTCCCGACCCACCTTCCCCCGCCAATCTCCCTCCAGATCCCGACGCCTTCGGCGCCGACGACCCACCTCCTGCGCCCGCTCCCCTTTCTTCTCTCCTCCCTTCTCTTCCTTTTCCCCCCGACGAAGCATCCCCCGACTCTCCCCTGCTCCCGACCGACCCCCCTCGTGCGGCCGACCCCCTTCCCCTCTCCTCCCTTTCTTCCCTCCCTTCTCTCCTCTCTCCCACGTTGGCCGACCCCCCCGGGGTGCCCGACCCTCCGCGATTGGCCGACCCCCCTCGTGCGGCCGACCCCCTCCCCTTTCCCCTCTTTCTTCCCTCCTTCCCCCTTCCCCTCTTCTTTCCTTCTCTCCACCGCCGCCGACCCCTTGGCCCCGCCGACCCCCATCTGCGGCCGACCTCTCGGCCACTTGCTTCCCCTCTCTCACCATTTCTCTCTTCTTCTCTCCTCTCTCTCTCAATTTTTTCTTTCCCAAATACAGAATGTCTCTTTCCAACGCCCCCCCCCCTTGCTATTTATAGAGGTGGGCCAAAAAAAAAAAAAAAAAAAACCACATCCTTGACGCGCTTTGCGTGCTCCGGCATTCCCAAGCCCCCACGGCGGGACGGGCTCATAACCTTAAAGCCCTCGCCGTCTCAATCACCCGGGGGCTCCGGCCCTCGCATCCGGGATGGGCTCTCAAGCTTATAGCCATCGCCGTCTCAATCACCCGGGGGCTCCGGCCCTCGCATCCGGGATGGGCTCTCAAGCTTATAGCCATCGCCGTCTCAATCACCCGGGGGCGCCGGCCCTCGCATCCGGGATGGGCTCTCAAGCTTATAGCCATCGCCGTCTCAATCAACCGACGGGGCTACAGCCCTCGCATTCGGGCTCGGCTCACAACCTTATAGCCATTGCCGACACCATCAACGGGGGGCTCCCGGCCTCACAGCGGGCTCTAAGCACTAAGCGACGAACATTTTCGAGTGCATCCAACATCGTTTCTGCGTACGGCGCCCGCTCGGGTTGCCCCTCCGCGCACCCCGTACGCAGGGGGCTTATGTTCATAACCTATTCTGGACCGCACCCCGGGGCCCGCCAAGAGATCCTAGTGGCACGACACGTCACACGCTCGATAGTCAAACTTGCCCAACATCATTCCTCGGTGAAAACGCTCCGATGATCGAACATCGCCATCGCTCGGTCAAAGCGCTCCGCGCCTTAAGCATTCGGACTGAGGGGGTCGACCACCCCTTTGGTGAAGGGTTCGGCCACCCCTTTGGTGAGGGGGTCGGCCACCCCTGGCTAAGGGGGTCGGCCACCCCTTTGGTGAGGGGGTCGGCCACCCCTTTGGAGAGGGGGTCGGCCACCCCTGGCTGAGGGGGTCGGCCACCCCTTTGGTGAGGGGGTCGGCCACCCCTTTGGAGAGGGGGTCGGCCACCCCTGGCTGAGGGGGTCGGCCACCCCTTTGGTAAGGGGGTCGGCCTCCACCTTGAGAAAGGGGTCGGCCTCCCTTGTCCTTAGAAGGGGAGGGGACCTGCTTACCGCTGCTATCGCACCACGCCTAGCTAGTGCGCGCATGACGCCCGCTATCGCCAGCACAATCAACCGGGGGCTCCGGCCCTCACCAGCTCAATTAGCTGACAGGGCTCCGGCCCTCGCGGCGAGACGGGCTCACAACCCTAAAGCCCTCACCGACACAATCAACTGACAGGGGTCCGGCCTTCGCAGGCACGATCAACCGAAGGCTCCGGCCTTCGCAACAGGGATAAGCTCACGGCCCTGAGGCCATCACCGGCACAATCACCTGACGAGCCTCAGGGAGCTCCGCTCATAGTGCTCCAGCACGAGGACCCGCCGCCATGGACTCTGGGTATCGAGTTATGAGCATGTACGCCGATGTTTCCATCACTCATCGACACCGCCAGGGCAATGCACCACGAGCCACTCCGGGACGGGAGCAGGTCTTCGGAGGGCATCGTGTCTAACACGCCTGGCAGTTGGCTGCAGGGGCAACCCTCACCGCTGTCAGGATCTCGACGTGTCTCTTGACGCATCCCGTGGGATTCAGTAAGGGCTTGGACTGGAGGCTGGGGCAACGGGCCACTCTGACCATGCTACCGCAGTGTGGTCAGTCTCTTCAGACAGGCAGAGGGACGCTGCAAGGGCAGGACGACACGAACACGGGGACCGGCAATTCGACGGACAATCAAGACCGCGGGACCCTATACGGCGACGTGTCACTCCCGCAGGACGACACGTGTCAGCTGATGACACGCGCATATTTGTGCCTATATATAGTGGATTCTGGAGCTTATTCAAGGACTTCGGCCTCATTTGACACTTTTACTTTCTCTCTCTAAAACCTATTCTCTCTGGATTTCTAGTGAGAGAAAGACATTTGAACTTACGACTTCGAGCCCTCGACGCCGCGCCTCGACACAGACTGTCGACTGCTGACCTTGTTCGTCGTCACCTTGCCTGCGCGACACTGCCAGCCCTCGTGACCTGCCTGAGGAGCCTTGCTCTCAGCCCTTACGTCATCCCTGCTGTCTCCCACTCTGCCTACGTGGAAGCCAACTCAGACTGCATCCCTTGTGGCACTTCGACGTGGCAAAGGACCCTCTTTCGGCATCAACAGTAATGAAAGACGTGAGAGAGCGGAGGTTTCTTTGAAATTTGCGATTTTTCAAAATTTTTTTTTTTTTTTGCCAAAAAAGTGGGGACGTACACAGCGTAACGGCGGTGTTGAGAGAAAAAGAGCGGCGAAAGAAGATAAAACATGCGCTTCCGTTAGCGTTAGCGTGTTAGCGTGAGAAGAAGAAAAAAGAAATAGCGCGAAAGTAGAATTTTATTCGGCGATAGGTTTGCGCGAGAATTTTGGTAGCGGCTTAAAATTATGAGCGTAAAATAATTGTCTTGTTTTGAAAAAAAGAAAGCGCGCAAGATAAGAGTTAACGCTAAGTCATGGAACGCTAAATGAGTTGTTGGGGGGTTTTGGGGGGAAAAGTCCAAAAGTTGAATTGATGTGATGGATTTGTGGGGGGGGGGTTAAGTGGGAGTCTTGAGAGACTGCAAGACTTGTGAGAGAGAGAGAGAGAAAAAGACTTAACCAAAAAAAGAGAGAAGATAGGAAGGAAAGAGAGGAGAGAAGAGGAAGAAGAAGAAGCTTGGAGCTTCACCCATGAGATTGAGGACATCACAAGAAGCAAAGAGAATGCAACAAGGTAAGAGAGGAGGAGCAAGTGGGGGAAGAGGTGGCCATGGGCTAACCGCGACGGCGGCCGAGGCCCACCGCCAGGCCGAGGTCGAGCATGGGGGAAGGAGATGAGGGGGTCATGGCCACGGGGTTAAGGGAAGGTGGGATGGTGGAGGAGGGCCAAGGCCGTCCGACCAAGTGGCCGAGGCCGACCAAGGCCGCGAGGCCGAGGCCGACCAAGGCCACTTGGCCGAGGCCGAGGCTGCAGCAAAGGGCGGGCGCGGCGTGGGCGGGGGAGGGGGAAGGGGAAGGGGAAGGGGAAGGGGAGAGAGGGAAGAAGAAAGGGGAAGGGAGAGGAGGGAAATATGGGGAAAATGGAAGGGGAAAGAGGGAGGGAAACAAGGAAGAGGGGAGAGGGAGGAAAAAAGAAAAGATAGAGAGAGACGGGCCGGGGCCGAGGCCGAGGCCGCCCGCGTTGAGGCTAAGGCCGCCCGCACCGAGGCTGAGGCCGACTGGGGGCGTGGCGTGTGCGGTGATGCTTCTCACCGCGCTAGAGAGAATGACGGAGGATTGCCAAAAAAGACAAGGAAGAAGCCAAGTGCACAACGTCGCGGTGGAGAGAGCGGGCGATCAACGTCGGCGCCGGGCGACATGTTTGGAGATGACGAGGCCGCGCCGGTCGAGGTAGCGAGGGTGCCGTTGAGCTTCGATGGTGGGGCAAGGAGCTTTGATGCAACGTCAAGCCAAAGCAAAATATTGTTGACATCGAGGGGAGCGGTGCCCGGATGCCCACCCAAGGAGCTTTGGAGAGAGCTAGACCAGCGAGTGGCTGCGGATGTGTTTTTGGGTCCTTGGGGTGTGTCGTCGATGGCGGAGAGCCCGATGGTTCCTTCGTCGTATGTCCGTGCGCCAAGTGGGGAGGTTGCCCCGGTGATGTCGTCGAGGTATGTGCCTAGTTTGTTAGCGGAACGACTAGATATACCGTGGTCGCCTGTGATGTTCAAGGGCCACAACACTATGCCGGTGGGGTGGAACTTTTGCTGCATGTACATGTTGAAGCAGTCAGCTTGGGTGGAGAGGTTGGAGGCATTGGGGTTGGTGGCTGCGATAGAGGCGATGTTCAAGGTGATTGATCTGGTGAGGGATTTTAAGGGCTTGACATTGTTGCTTTCCAGATGGAGTGGACAGACGCATACATTCATTACGGTGTTTGGGGAGATTGGGCCGACGCTTCTTGACGTGATGATGTTGATGGGGTTTCCGATGCACGGGACGGAGAATGCTTGTGAACTGAAGTTGACGGCAGCGGAACGGTTGACGGTGAAGGAACTGCAGGGGTTTGCCTCGGTGATAAAGAGCCATCGAAAGGGTACGTATAGCGGGTGGATCAAACACTTCTATGGTACGGCAACCGCGCTACCCGGACAGAAGTCGGTATCGGCGAGCAACTTTCGCAAGGGTCCTTGCTATAAGGACGACAGATACGAGCTGGCGGGATTTCTTGCCATGTTCTTGTCCAGGTACGCGTTCTAGTGTTTTCTCTTCAGTACTTCGGCATGCTATAGTTCAATTGCTTTTGTATGCGTAGAATGTCGGATCATATACTTAGGAGAAAAAAAAATCATGCTTCGGAAAGTTAAGGTAGTCATATTGTCATGCATCGCACTTTACGTTCTGAATAGGGTGGGGTGGTCATAATAGATGTTGCATGCTTTTGTAATGTAGGTTTGTATTTGAGGGTACGCCGGAGGACGGCGTTTCCCCGAGGGTGTTCAAGTTGGCTGTTAGGATGGTGAGGGGTGGTCGCGTCGGGTTGGCCTCTATTTACTTAGGCACCTTGTACTCGCGTCTGGATCAGTTTTCCAATGACGTGCAGAGGTCGTACGGACGTTATCAGGTGGCGACGTATGTAGACTGGATGTTCTTACAGCGGTATCTGTTCGAGATCTACATTGATTATCGGCCTTTGGGATTTCCCTTAGTACATCCGTCGCAGAGAAGGGTTACGGTGACTAGGTCGGGCAAGTCGCGTGAGGTGTCGATCTGGTATGCGGGTGGCCGAGTATATGCTTGGGCGGGTGGGAAGAAACCCGCGTATCATATGGCAGATATATTTGACGATCGAGATGAATGTGTTCCCCGTCCGTATACAGGCATGCATTTTTCGTACGGTACTCCTCCATGGATGGATCTACATGACACTATGGTGCGACTACACAGTCGAGATGAGCTGACGGACACAGTAGTGGCCTTACTAGTGGCGTACTTTCCAGGGTGGCTTCCCGTATTTACTGATGATGGCGGGAAGCCGGCTATGAACATATATTACGTGGCGAGGTACAGTCCCGACCGACTATCCACGACTTTTGGTTATGACTTAGAGCCCCCATGTGGCTATACTATGCCGTGGGAGGTGAGGAAGGCCTTTGGCTATACAATCTTGGAGAGGGCGCGGAAGTGGCCAGTACCGACAGGGGAGTGGATGAGGCCCGGGACGCTATCGACAGGAGTAGCGACGGTTGAGTACGCGCGATGGTGGGAGCAGGTACTGGTGACGTGGTCAGAGTGGTTGTCGCAGGCGCCACCCGACAGACAGCAGGTCAACGTCTTTGCTGGGGACAGAGGACTGGGATTGGTCACAGCGCAGGTTGCGAGGCGGTGTGGCATGTCGGTACTACTTACGGGTGTATCAAATGTACCGGCGTCAGCACACACGCCACGGGCGTTGGCAGCAGCAGGACGTGTGCCAAGGGTGTCGGGTGCCGACAAGGGTCCCATTTCGTCATTGAGAGTGGGTATGATGGAGGGTGCACAGCGGACAGGCGCAGGTCCTTCAACAGGTGATGGACGCAGGCCGAAAAGGCCGCGAGAGGTGTTGGAGGAGTATGACTTTGAGGTTAGTGTAATGTTTTGCTTTCGTTGTACAGTTGCCAATTATCATGTTAAGCGTGTTCTAAGGTTCCTTTTTTTTTTGACAGGAGCTCGATGATGATGATGAGGCCATTGACGTGGAGTCAGACGACACCGCAAAGTATGTCGAGGCTGTCACTGATGATACTGAGGGGATGGATGTTGAGGCAGCTGAGGAGGACGAGAAGACAGATGTGGATGCGGCTGAGGCGGTTGAGGAGATGGAGGCCTAGCCGGCCTATGAGGGGGAGCCGATGGATAGTGAGGCTTTTGAGGAGGCCGTGGCGGTGGAGCAGGCATCAGCCTACATTGTGGAGCCGGTCAGTTGTCCAGAGCATACATCAGCAGATGTTGTGGAGTCGGTCGAGCCAGTTAGTCATCCGAGTCCGTCGGCCGTCTTGGTCGAGGAGGTATTCGGTGGCCCGATGGGTCACATGTTTGAGCGGGGTGCTGGGGGGGCGAGTAAAGAGCCAGATGCCCAGACAGGAGCACATGACGGGTTGTTGGCTACGCTTGCAGTGGTTGGGGATTCGTTGCTGGGACATGAGGTTTCGAGGCCGTCTGTGGCGGATACGTTGTCAGGGTCAGCCGTAGATGCGGGTGATGCTTTGTTGGCGATGCATGCTGCTACCGTTGGTGTGAGATCGATGGGTGGTTGGACGACAGGGGCTGATGTTGCTAGTGGCGGGTCTTCAGTCGAACAGGTGGATGGTTTATCTTGGGAGGGCATCGGCTTGTCTGATTCGGTAGTCCATCGGTTGGAGATGATTAGGGTGAGACAGCCCCAGACGTTTGCTGGTGCTATTACCATGCGGGGCGCAGCATTGATCAAGGCGATGTATGCAACATTTGTGGATTGACTGCCGACACTTAGTGCGGTGTCAGCCTCAACATGGACTTCGGAGCTCATATCAGAGTTTATGTCAGAGCTCGAGCCTTTCGTATCGTTTGGCTTCCAGTTGGATTGGTTGGCCGACTATATCAGAGGGAGGGGGCAGAGTCCTGAGGCCATGGCTGGACTGACCGTAATAGAAGCGCAGGAGGTGGTGTGGCATGGTCGTAGGCGACTGCTTGATGCGGCATTGACAGATGTGACCCGGGAGGTGGCCGAGATGCAAGTCTGGCTTGCCGAGGCGGAGGCTTGACAGACAGAGAAAGAGAGCCAGCGGGCCGAGTTGGATGATAGATGGTCCGACTTACAGACGCGGTGACAGACTTTGGAGTCGTACACTTCTGATTCTATTGGTGCATTGCTTACTTCTTTACGTTATATGTCGTTTTCTTTTCATTTTGCTAGTAGTCAATGGTCCGTAGCGGCCTGCAAACCTGTGACTTGTATACATTTGGTTGATATTGATATGGCAGTCATATGGTTATTTTGTACCTGCGTTTGTTGTGAGGTGATGCTTAGCTTTTGATGTGCTTGTATATCTTGCATGTGGTGTCTTCCAGTTGTGGTTCCCCATTCCCCGCCCATAGCAAGCAACTTAGTGAACGATGTGTAAATGAAAGAGTGCATTACATACAATAGTTGAGGCGAGTAAATGATCTTTGCATTGATAGTATTTGGGTCAAAATGCCATTACATGAATAAAGCAATAACTTGTAATAAACAAAAAAAGTTACAAGTCATGAACATGTGTGCATATACAAAAAATGCTGTGTAAATGTTCTAAGCTTTGGGCGGGTAGGGCTGGGGGAACACTCCGCTGCTGGTCATGCATAAAACTTCTTCAAATAGCGGCCGTTGATAGGTGCTATGATTTGTCCATCTTCCGTGTTGAGCAGGAGGTATGAGCCGTTGTCTCTGGCTTCATGCACTTGAAGTGGTCCTTCCCAATTCGGTGTGAACTTGGGGGCTGACATGTTGGCGCGTACATGTTTGGCGGCTTGGAGAACAAGGTCGCCCTCGACGAATGTTCGTTGCTTCACAGTCTTCCCATATGCCTTGGTGAGTTGTTTGTGGTATTTCTTCATACGGCGCAAGGCATTGGCTCTCCTTTCATCAAGTCCTTCAAGGGTGGTCATTATTGCTTAGGGAGAGTCTGGCTGATGCAACCGTAATCTCGGCTGGTACGACACACTCGTCCCCGTAGACAAGGGAAAAGGGTGTGGTCTTTGTTGCTGTATGCTTGGAGGTTCTGTAAGCCCAAAGTACGAGGCTTAGCTTCTCAGACCATGAACCACTTACATCATGGACCATTCATGATAATACCCGCAGTAGAGTCTTGTTGGAAGCTTCAGCTTGACCATTCCCTTGTGGGTAGTAAGGGTGGATGTAGCGTGGTTGATGTTGTATCCTTCCATGAAAGCTCGGACATCCCTGTTGATGAATGGCGTGCCGTTGTCAGATATGATACATCGGGGGATACCAAAGCGACAGACGATGTGGTCGCATAAGAAGTTGGCGATGATGCCTCCCGTGGCTCGTCGTAGAGGTATGGCTTCGACCCACTTTGTGAAACGTTCCGTTGCGACCATGATCCAAGTATGGCCCCGTGATGTTAGGTGGATGGGGCCTATGAGGTCGAGAGCCCAGGAGTGAAATGGCTAAGGGGCCAAGATCATGCGGAGGTCGAACGCCGGCGTGTGCATTCTATCAGCGTGTCTCTGACAGGGTTGGCAGTGTCGGACATGAGAGATCGCGTCAGATTCCATAGTTGGCCAGTAGTATCCCATCCTTAGCAACTCTGCATACAACTTCTGAGAGCCTTGATGCTCACCACAATCACCATTGTGCACTTCGTTAATCACCTCGACTGCTTGGGCACCCTGCAGGCATCGCAGGGTGCGTCCCGAAAATCCCTTGCGAAACAACTCTCCTTCCGTCACAAAATACTTGACCGACTTGCGCTTGATAGATCGTGCCGAGCTGCGGTCAGGCGGTAGAACCCCATGGGATAAGTACTGGATGAAAGGCTGGCACCAGTGACCTTCGACATTAATGACAAGAGCTTCCGCATTGTCCAGGGCATACGAACACTCGGGGCAGTCCCCTTGTATGTCTGAGGCATCCTTGGCCATGGATGGCCAATAGAGGCCCATACGCTGGAGGCGACGGTATAGAGGGGGACCGTCGAGGCCGCAACACTTCTGATGGCCGAGCTGCAATTTGTGCTTTGCTTCTTCCGGGGCCAAGCACCTGGCCAGAGTGCCTCCGGGGCATCGTCTGTACAAGACGTCTCCCAACATCAAGAAATCTATGAGGGTAGATGCAGTAGCAAGAGATGGCGCCTTAAGTTGGTCGACGATTGGCTGCCTCCAATTGTCTGCAGTAATGTCCTTCGGGACTAGGTTCAATGTTGTACATGGTTTCGTCCTCTTGATGATGGTTAGCATTCGCTGCTCACCATCAACCTCCATCTTTGTCGCGATTGTGGCCAAGCTGTCCGCATGTCGGTTGTGGCACCTGTTATGATGTTCGTACTGGATATGGCCAAATCTTCCTTCCAAGTATTGCACCAAGGCACGATAAGGTGCCAAGGCTGGCTCCTTGATTGCAAACTCCCCATCGGCCTGCTTCATGATCAAGTTCGAGTCTCCTTTCACGCACAATGCCTTAGCCCCCATACTGGTAGCCATCATGAGGCCAATGACAAGTGCCTCATACTCGGCTTCATTGTTAGACACCGAGAATGCAAGCTTGAAGGATAGGGATGTGGTAACACCCTCCGAATCTCGAAGGACAATGCTGGCACCCCCTTGCCAGATGGGAGCTCTATTGGGACCTTTGCTAGTGGCTGAGCCGCCGAACTCAAGCGTCCACAATTCATCGATGTTAGAGATCAGGGCCGTCTCCTCTCCAGGTAATTGATCTGAGGTCGGTTCATATTGTTGGCGCGGGAAGAAGGCCAAGAGGTCCGCGAGGGTAGGGCGCATGAGCATGTATCGTAATGGATCAGCCTTGGTGACAAGTGTAATCTGGTGCGACAAGAAGTAGTGTCTGAATTTTTACGAGGCGTAGACCAAGGCTAAGCAGTGCTTCTCGAGCTCAGAGTAATTGGCTTCGGGGCCCCTGATCGATCGGTTGAGATAATAAATCGGGCGCTCCACTCCATCCACCTCTTGGGCAAGCAATGCTCATATGGACCTGGGCGTGGAGGTCAAATAAAGCAAGAGTGGGATACCTCGTTGTGGCACGACCATGGTCTGCGGCGACATGAGAACCGCCTTGATCCGTTCGAATTCTTGTTGTTGGGGCTCACCCCAACTCCACGGTATGCTCTTGCGCGTCAAGTGCTGGAAGGGCATGATGAGTTCGGCCAAGGCAGGGATGAATCGGCGGAGGTAAGAGATCTTGCCGAGGAAGTTCTTTAGCTGTTTGGTGCTCTTAGGAGGGGGCATCTCCTGGATGGAGGTGGCCTTAGAAGGGTCAATGTCAATGCCCTGTCGACTGACCAAAAAGCCGAGGAATTTGCCAGATGAAACTCCAAAGGCACATTTCAACAGATTCATCCGCATGTTGTATTGTCGACAATGATCGAAGACTGCCCGAAGGTCCGTGAGATGTTCACTTTCCTTTTTAGATTTGATGATAAGATCGTCGACGTAGTCCTCCACTGTGCGGTGTATCATGTCATGGAAGATTGCTGTCATGGCTCTTTGATATGTTGCACCCGCGTTCTTAAGGCCGAAGGGCATGACTTTCCAACAAAAGTTACCCATAGGGGTGTGGAAGGCTGTCTTGGCACAATCGTCGGGGTTCATCCGGATTTGGTTGTAGCCCGCGAAACCATCCATGAAAGATAAGGTTTCGTGTCCGGCAGCTGCCTCGGTGAACATGTCAATGTTGGGCAGTGGGAACTCGTCTTTGGGGCATGCCTTGTTCAAGTCTCGAAAGTCAATACAAACATGGACTTGGCCGTTCTTCATTTGCACAGGAACAACATTAGCCAACCAAATAGGATGAGTGATGGGTTCAATGAAGCCAGCTTGTAAAAGTCGTTCGATCTCATGCTTGATCTTCAGTTCGAGCTCGGGGCGGAAGGTTCACGGATGCTGTCGAACAGGGCTTAACCCGTTAGCAATGTTGAGATGGTGTGTCACCAAGGCAGGATCCAATTCGGGCATTTCGTTGTAACTCCATGCCAATACGTCGCGATATTCGCGGAGGAGAGTAATCAGTCCTTCTCTTCGCCCCGGGGCGAGTTTCATGCCGATGTAGGTCAGTCGAGGTTCCTCGCCCGGGTCAGCCAGGTTAATTTCTTCAAGATCTTCGGCCTGCGGTCAGGGCCGTCTTCATAGCAGGGCGGGGCAGCGCCCGGGGTATGCTCAGGGTCTGGCGGGCAACGCTCGGCCGTACAACACCACTCTGTCTTCATTGGTAGGTCAGGATCGAGGGGGTTAGGCGACGGACCCCCCGGAGCCCCCGGACACTGTCATAACTGGTAGATCACTCTTCCGTCTTTGATGACGCGTTGGAAGGTGGCTTCAAACTTTTGTTTCTTGGACCTGGGGGATGAAGGCGAGGAATTGGTCGGGACAGCAGATGGCGCCGTCGAGGTTGATGCCTTGTTTCTGTTGCTTTTCTTGGACTTGGACTTGGGGGGCTTGTTCCCACACAGCTCGTCCCAATCTGGTAGTTTGGTGGAATGAATGTGAGTAGCATTCTCACCATCAGCAGCAAGCTCAGTGAAGAAAGAGGCCTCGGCGAAGTAAGACTCGACACATTCAAAAGGGGCCTTGGTCGCGGGGATGGTTACTGCTACCTCATGTCCTGTAGGACCGGCCACCAGTTTCACACACTGGTGGTATGTCGAGGGAACAACCTTGTTGATATGAATCCAGGGTCGCCCAAGCAAGAGGTGGAAGGAAGACTCACTATCTATCACGTGAAAAGTAGTTTCACGACGGACAGTTTCGACCATGTGGTCGACAGTGATGTGGCCAAGGGTGGACTGGGGGCCTTGCCCGAAGCCAGTAATTTTGATGGGGTCACGGATGATCCTCCTTGGTGGTATACCGCCCTGCTGCAAAGTGGTGAGAGGGATGATGTTGATCGAGGCGCCACTGTCTACCAAGGCGCGGCGGAAACCGGTGCCGTTGACAGTGCACTCAAGGTACATCGGCCGGTTATGGTGCTCAATTGACGGTGAGTCCTTGTCTGAAAAAATGAATGCGGTGGAAGGGATATGTTTGAGCTCGGCCTGGGCGGCGAAGCATTCGAGCCCGAGGCCGGTGGTGACCTCGATCAAACAGTCCGAGAGATAAGTCCGTGCTGCGGGTGAAAACCCTATTTCGTCAAAAAAGCCTTTGATCTTCGTCATTTGGCCAGCCGAGGACACTGGCTGGGGGGCAGAAGGTACACAAGTTGTGACCATAGGCGAGACTTCCGCAGAAGCTTCGGGGACGGGCGACTCGACATGCTCGGTAGCAACCATGAGCACCTGATGCTCGCGGTTGTTGTTGCCATGATTTGGGTATGGGTCCTTCCGCACATCGTGGTTCTTTCACAGCTGTAGGTCGCCTGATGCGATCTTCCTTGCAAAGATAGCTCGCAATGCATTGCAGTTCTTGAGAGGATGGCCAAGGGCCTGGTGGTAGGGGCAGTAGTTGGGCCTGGTTCTTTCTTCGTCTGTGATGTGGATCCGCACATGTGGCAATTTGAAGTTGTTATCATTGGCAACCCATTCTGTCAAGAGCCCTTTCACCGTATTCAAATCACATGGAAAGGCAGGCGGAGTCTCCTGCTGTCGCCGTTTGTCGGAGTGTTGGTCCTCATCTGGGAACTGGCGCTTAAAACCAGTGTAATTATTGATGTTATTGTTGTTGCTGGTGCTGTTGCCGTTGCGCTGGGTAGTGGATGTGTCTGCTGAGGCCAACAGCGCATTCTACGGGCGAGGCCTCCATACCGTCTCGTAGGTACGCCGTGCCGTTTCCTTGAGGTGTCCCAATGATTTCAACTACAAGTTCTCGAGGTACACCCGATAGACATCGCTCATGTTCTTGATGCATATGGGCACCAATGTCTCATCTTTACTGAAATCTGTACATTCGAGACACTTAAGATGAAAACGGTGCACATATTTGGTCAAGTCTTCGCCGGGGGCCTGGCGAATGCCGGCGATGTCCACTACGGTGACGCTTTTAGCTTCGTAGTGGAATTTGCCCAAGAAGAGTTGAACCATCTCATTCCATGAATGGACCGTCCCCGCAGGGATCTGATGGTACCAAGTATACGCCAAGCCCGTGAGGGACTTGTCAAACTCCCTCAGCTTCAAAGTATCGCCCGGTCCATATTGCTCCAATGAACCGGTGAATCTGGTTAAATGCTCACGGGCGTTGCCTTCACGTCCGTTAAAGAGCACAAAAGTGGGTTGCTTGTACTTGAGTGGATATGGTATGATGGCTATCTCATTAGGTGGCCTGTCAATCGATCTAATGAGTCGGGTGCAGAATGCAGTGACAGCCGGCGAAGAAGTGCGTCGAAGTCGGCCTTGGAAACATAGTGGGAGGGCGGCTCTTCCTGGCCGACTAAAGGTTGATGGCTGGCCGGCGCTCCGCGAGCCCCGGAATCCCCTGACGGTGCGACTTGGTGGGCAGGAGCAATGGAGGGACGATACATGGCAGGTGTTGATGCGGGTAGATGTAGGGTGGCATGGGTGGGCAGATGAGACATATCCACCACTTGGCCGGTCGTTTGATGCTGCTCCGTCAAGTAGGGGTTAGGCTCCATCTCAATGGATTCGTAAGTCTCGGAAGAGCTCCTGGCTGGTACATGTTGAGGCGCAACAGTGGGGGGGACATGTTGCAATACTGGCCCAAGATCCGGTTATAGTCTACGTGGTGGCATCACGGGACGCAGTGTGTCAGCTACGGGTGGGGAAGATGATGTGAGTCCTACCGCCAGGGGTCTGGATGGTCGAGGCGGCGGTGGTGGTCGTGACACTGGGGCCTGGGCGACGTCAGGGGACTGCCCAGGTCCTACGGGCTAGACCGGTGGAACAATTTGCTGTGAGGCCATCGCCTGTATAGATTTTTGCATTTCCATTATGGCGGTCATGAGAGAAGCTAGTGAGTCTTGTATGCTGGCTATAGTGGGAGTGAACTGCTGGATGGCCGCATTGACTGCAACCTGCACATCAGGTGCGGGATGGTCTTGGAAACGTACAACACTAGTCCCCTCTTGTTCACCCGAGTGGTCTCCTTCTCGTACGGTATGCATGAGGCTCTGGCTAGTAGGCCTTGTAACTCTTTTTTGTCTAGGCATGATGATCAAGGTTGCAAGACAGGCAGACTGTAGTACGATGCTCACCTCCCCAGCGGAGTCGCCAAAATGATGCCAATGATGGTGGGTTCGTACTTACGTGGAGGTGCCACAAAGGCTGCAGTCCGAGTCAGCTTCCAAGTATGCAAAGTGAGAGACAGTGAGGGCGGAGTAAGGGCAGAGAGCAAGGCTTCCCAGACAGGCCGTGAGGAGTGGCAGTGCTGCGAAGGCAAGGCTGAGACGAATAGGGCCAGCAGTCGACAGTCAAAGTCAGGGTCCGAGTCGGGGTCCAATGTTACGGTCCAAAGTTACGGTCCAAAGTTATGTCCAATTTGTCTTTCTCTCACTAGAATCCAAGAGCTCCCAAATTCTAGAGTGAGAAAGTGATTTTGTGAGAATGAAGAAGAAGTCCCTTTTTTGAGTTGTAAAGTCCACTATTTATAGGAAACAATGTGCTTATGTCATAAAGTGCCACATGTCGTCCCCTGGGAGTGACACGTCACCAGGGGTCCCAAAATACGGGTTCTCCGTTGGACTGTCGGTTCCCAAATTCACGTTGCCTGCCTCGTACAGCGTCGCTCTACCTGTCTGAAAAGACTGACCACACCGTGGTAGTATGATCAGAGTAAGCCCGTTGCCCCAGCCACCGATCCAAGCCCTTATTGAATCCCACGAGGTGCGTCAAGAGACGCGCAGAGAACCTGACACTGGTGAGGGTTAACCCTGTAGCCAACTGTCCGGCGGACTAGGCCTGATGCCCTCCGAGGACCTGCTCTCATCCCGGAGTGACCCGTGGGTCATTGTCCTGGTGGTGTCGATGATCGATAGTAACATGAGTGGACATAGTCGCAGCTCAGTGCTCAGAGTCTGCTGCGAGGGGTCCTCGTGCCGGAGCCCCCCGTGATTGACAGGGCGATGGCCATAGGGTTATGAGCCCATCCCGATACGAGGGCCGAAGCCCCCCTGTGATTGAGACGGCGATGGCTATAAGGTTGTGAGCCCATCCCGGTAGGAGGGCCGAAGCCCCCCCTGTGATTGAGACGGCGATGGCTATAAGGTTGTGAGCCCATCCCGGTACGAGGGGCGAAGATGGCGATGGCTATAAGGTTGTGAGCCCATCCCAGTACGAGGGGCGAAGCCCTCACTGTGATTGAGACGGCGATGGCGATAAGGTTGTGAGCCCATCCCGGTACGAGGGCCGAAGCCCCCCTGTGATTGAGACGGCAATGGCTATAAGGTTGTGAGCCCATCCCGGTACGAGGGCCGAAGCCCCCCCTGTGATTGAGACGGCGATGGCTATAAGGTTGTGAGCCCATCCCGGTACGAGGGCCGAAGCCCCCCCCCTGTGATTGAGACGGCGATGGCTATAAGGTTGTGAGCCCATCCCGGAAGCATGTAATATGATTGTGGCGCATGGGCGCGGTGCCTACAGCACGAGACAATACCTGGTGCCGGGGCACATGTTATGAAAGTGGCGCATGGGCGCGGCGACGAACGTCGCAGAGACAATACCTGGTGCCATGGGCACATATCATGGAAGTGGCGCACGAGCGCGGCGACGAGCGTCGCAGAGACAACACTTGGTGCCGGAGCACGTGTTATGAAAGTGGTGCGACGACGAACGTCACGGAGCAATACTTGGTGTCGTGGCACGTGCCATGGAAATGGTGCACGAGCGCAGCAATGAACGTCGCAGAGACAATACTTGGTGCCGGAGCACGTGTCATGAAAGTGGTGCGACGACGAACGTCGCGAAGCAATACTTGGTACCGAGGGCACGTATCATGGAAATGGCGCACGAGCGCGGCGACGAACGTCGTCAAGCAATATTTGGGGTCGGGGCACGTAGCATGAGCATGGCGCAAGGGCGCGGCGATAGGTGTCCTGAAGACAGTATGTGAGCTGAGTGTACCTGTCATAACAAGATAATGAATGCAACATGTAGTATTGATAAAGTTGGGAGTGATGGTATGCGGTCGTCGGCAACGGGTCATTCGGTGGTAGCGCGCGACTTTGGGCGATGGGCATCGCGGGAGCGGTGTGCGGTCACGGACGACGGACATCACGAGGTTGATGTACGAACGTCCGTAAGGTGATGCACGACGGACGTCGCGAGGTTGATGTACGAACGTCCGTAAGGTGATGCACGACGGACATCGCGAGGTTGATGTACGAACGTCCGTAGACATCGCAGAGGTGCAAAGACTCGAGAAAATAAGTGTGCGCGGGAGGGGAGGCCATAGGTCAACATTGGGGAGAAGGCCAAGGCCACCACCCCTGGGGAGGCCGAGGCCGACCCCTTGGGGAGGCCGAGGCCGACCCTAGGGGGTGGCCAAGGCCAATGGCCAACTCCCATGAAGGGAGGCCAAGGCCACTCTCCCCTTCGGTGAACTTCGTGCGTGCCGACGGTAGGTGTTTTGATGAGGAAAGGCAAATCCGAAAGTTGCGTTACGACGAGCGTGTTGACGTGAATCGTATCCATATGACGAACAAGGTGTCAACGTCACGCGCAAAGCGTACGAAGTGAAAAGAGTGCGAAAAAGGGGTTTGCGCGGAGGGGTGAACCACCGGGGGAAAATGGCCGAGGCCAACCCCTCCTGGAGGCCGAGGCCGACCCCCTAGGCATGGGGAAGGCCGAGGCCGACCCCCTGGGGTTGGCCAAGGCCAAATGGCCAACTTCCATTTTCGGAGCCCAAGGCCATTTCTCCTTTTGCAAACTCGGGCGCACCGTGGGTAGGTGTTTTGATAAGCAATGACAAATCCAGAAATTGTGTTGCGACAAGCGTGCTACCAAGAATTGTACCCACATGATGAACAAGGTGCCAGAGTCATGTACGAAACGTACGAAGTGAAAAAAGTGCAAAAAGGACTTTGCGCGAAGAGTGAAGAACCGGGGGGGAAAGGCCAAGGCCAAACCCCATCGGAGGCCGAGGCCGACCCCATGGCCTTAGGCGAGGCCGAGGCCGACCCCAAGGGGTAGGCCAGGGCCTTTGCCCCTTGACCCCGTTGCTCCGGTTGTGCCGTCGGTCAACATTTTTGGTGAAAAAAGGTGCTCGGGTGGTCTCGACGTGACGATCGCGCTAGCGCGAGTGATGTCGATCGCGCTAGCGCGAGTGATGTCGATGCGAAATGAAATGTCTAAGTCGCGCACGAAGTACGTGAATCGAGAAGAACACGTGTTTTGGGCACGCGGGCGCTGACCGGTTTGATGCGTTGGAAAATTGACCGTTGACAATGTCGACGTGTTCTCGTGAAATGGGACCCCTATTGGGGCCTTGGGTACGACCAGAATAGGTTGGGAACACACACTCACACACCATTTAGCACACATATAGAGGTTCACACAAAGGCGCAGTACCCACTTCCAATTTTTTTCTTTTCTTCTTCATTCTTCATTACACACACTTACACTCCACTGGATGCACCCCCTCCCTTATTATACACAGCATAAACACACATAAACACCTTCACGCAGCCTTGGTTTCTCTCTCTCACACAGCCTTGGTTTTTCTTTCTCACACACCCACACTGATCACTTTTCAAACACTATAACACACACATATACACTTACATACACTATACACACATTAACACAGCTTCTTCATCTCCTTTCAAGACCCCTTTCACCCACAAACACACACACACACACTATACTCACTTATGCAAATACTTCACACGCTGAAATTAGACACACATTTCACGAGACAGCACATCCCACGGTAAACCCTACACCCTGCTTACTCACCACTTCAATCCGTATATATATATATATATACACACACACACACACTTTCACTCACAACACACGGAATCACAATAAAACCTAAGTTCTTACAGCTACTGCCTCACGGTAGTAGCTCTTCTTCTCGCCCAACACACACACACACATGGACTCTCACACCACTGCCTCACGGCACACTGCTCCAGCCTTCCCCCTTCTATTTCTCACATACACACACATACAAACACACAACATTTCACCCACAATTCTTCCACCTGCACACCCATTAAGCACAGGCAAATAACTCACGTACACGCACACATAAATATAGGCTATTTTGTAGCCCCCTCGCTCACACAAAACCACACTTTCACCGCAGCTCTATGGCTGCACTAGCAGTGCCCCCTTCGCCGGAACCATAGTTGCACCGGAGCACATACCCATTGGCAGTCCTACACGCTTGTTTCCCTCTCTAAAGGCAACCCTTCATGGTTGTCTCTCACTCTAAAGGCAACCCCTCCACAGCTGCTTCTACCTCTGCACACAACCGCACACAGCCCCACACAACCACGGCAGCCACTATGGCTGCCCTCTTCACGAATTCCCCCTTTTTTCTCACTGATATAAACCCATACCCACAAATATGTTGCTCACATAATCCTCTATTTGAAAGAAAAAAAATGAAGGGTGGAAGTTTTATCGGAAGTGGGCTTTCTTCGTCGGATTCCGTCATAACTTTCACGTATGCTTGACTCCTACTTCCTCTTCTCTGCCGAAACCTCCTTGTCTCTACTTCTCTCTCTCTTTTTCTTTTACTCTCCCCCTCTCTCTCTTTCCGACTATTACCGAAAATGGGAATTAAATCCCTATTGCAAGATTTTAGCTCTGATTCCTCTCCCATATTCCCTATTTAATTTAGTTTCCCAAAAATAAAGAGCTGATCGACCAAAATTTTCAGATTATTATAATTTAATAACCCCAATAGAAATTAAAAATTTTGAACTAACCCCTTTACCTATCATAAATTGCCTATTGTGTTACTAAAAATGTCGCTAAAGGTTGTCCATAATATTGCTCAAGCTAATCGACACTAAAGACTGCAGTCATTATCACCTATAGCTCCTATCGTTAAGTTATACCTTAATGTTTCCAAAAAAATTGTCGCTAAAGGTTGCCATTTTATTTTTTTTTGCTCAAGTCAATCATCGCTAAAGACCACAAATAGTTACTTATAAATCTGTCGTTAAAGAAAAAAACCTGATATAGTTTACCATACAACAAGCTTCATTTGTGCAACTTATAATCATATAAAAATGTCGCTAAATGTGCTAAATAATACCGTTCACAACCACTATCACATCACTTACAAAAATTGCCGCTAAAGAAATTAATAATTAGCTAAAATTTACCATATGTGCAACCCTAGGTTTGGGGTATTACATTAGAAGCTTGTTTTAATCCATAAAGTGGTTTAACAAGTATAAAAACTTTTCTCTCTTGGCCTTTTACAACAAAACCTTCTGGTTGGTCCATATAAATTTCTTCATCAGCTCACCATTTAGAAATGAGGTTTTGACATCCATTTGATGTATTTCTAACTTATAAGCAGAAGTAATAGCAATCAAAGTCTTGATGGTTATTATACGCGTTACAAGTGAGTAAGTGTCGAAGAAATCTATGCTTTCCTTTTTATTAAAGCCTTTGGCTACAAGCCTTGCTTTATATATTTCGATTGTGCCATCAATTCTTAGTTTCTTTAAAAAAATCCACTTATAACCAATTGTTTAACTACCAGGTGGAAGATCAAAAAGAAACCAAGTATTATTGGACAAGATAAATTCATTTCACTATCTATTGTGTCTTTCCAAAAAGGAGCATCTAAAGAGGTTAAAGCTTCACTATAGGATTTCGGATCATTTTCTACACTAGAAATGTATGAAAATCATCACAAGGATTCTTTTCAACCCTTCCACTTTGCTTTTCTGAATGGCTGATCTTGAGATCCTAATTGAGAACTAGAGTTAGAATACTCACCGTCAGATTTTGGAAGTTTACTTTTCGTTGGAAAAATATTTTCAAACAAAGTAGCTTCTCTAGATTCCGTGATGGTGTTGTTTAAAATGTCAGAAACATCTGAATTTATAACCAAAAATTTGTAACCAACACTATCCAAAACATATCCAATAAAAGCACAATCAATAGTTTTAGGTCCCAACTTCCTCTTCCTCGTTGGTGGAACCAAAACCTTTGCCAAACAACCCCACACTTGGAAATATTCAAAAGAAGGTTTTCTTCCTTTTTAAAACTCATAAGATGTTTTGTCAAAATCCTTGTAACAATCTCTGTTCAAAATGTGACAAGCATTCTCCCCACAAATTATTAGACAAATTCGTACTAGCTAACGTAGCATTAACCATATCTGATAAAGTTCTATTTTTCCGTTCTGCTACTCCATTAGTTAAGGTGAATAAGGTGGAGACCTTTGATGTATAATACCATGCATTTCACTAAAAATTAGGTGCAAACTCACCACCCCTATCTGACCTTAAGATTTTTATTTTCTTTTCAGTATATTAATAAGGATCATAGAAAAATCTATTGACAATGGATATTCTTTAGGAAGGCGAAAGGGAGGTAATATGCAATCCAAGAACAACAATTTTAGCCCTGACCAACTTTATTTAAAGACAATTTTGACCAAGAAATGAAAATATTCTAATAAAACACAAAATTTGAAAGTTATATAGGATTCCCAACGTTTTCATAATGTACAAGTTCATAAAAAAAAAGGAGAAACAATTAGTCTAGAGCAAATACTTTCTGCAATTTTTAGAAACATCATATCACTGTACACACTAGTTTTATACAGTGACCATTTTAGAGTAGAAATATGAAGAATCTTAAAAAACCTAAAACCACAAAGTTAAAGTACACTTGCTGAAGTTTCCAGAAATATAAGAATCACTAAAAATCAACGAGTGATGAAGATTCTATATCAAATTGATGTGCCTGCCAGAAACATCATACCTTTTGTGAAGACTAGTTTTATGCAATGGCTATTTTGAAGTGGAAATATAATGAATCTCAGAAAACTCAAAACTACAAAGTTAAAGTAAACTTTTTGAGGTTTTAGAAATATAAGAATTACAAAAAACCAATGAGTAATTTTTTTTATAGCAAATCAAATTGGCTGACAAAAATTGCACATCTCTGCCAAGACCAAATTTGTTCAATGGTTACTTTCAAGCAATAATTTAACGAATCTCAAAAAAATTGAACTACAAAGTTAAAGAAGACTTTCCGAGGCTCCGAAAATGTAAAGATTGCTAAATTGCTAAATCGCTAAAATCCAGTAAGTAATGAAGATTCTATGGTAATTCGAAGTGGCTACTAGAAACCAAAAACTTCTGGACGTCTATGGGGCTGGACGTCTATGGGGCATTGACTTTAAGGTCATTTTTTTATATGCAAATGTGAGATTATGAGAAAACTTAAAACTGAAAAGTTGAGGTAGGCATAACAAGGTTTTCAGTAAGTGTAAGAACACATTAACGGACAAGCAACAAATGAGATATGGGCAGTTAAAACTTAACGCACAATCACCGCAATTCTCTCTCTCTCCCCCTCTCTTCCCCCCCCCCCACCCCATCTATCTCTCCCCCTCCCCCTCCCCCCCCCCCTCTCTCTCCCTCTCCCCCTCCCCCCACCCCCTCTCTCTCCCTATATATATATATATATATATATATATATATATATATATATATATATATATATTACCCTAAAAAGGAATTTACCAAATCCCCTCCAACTTCATGTATTTTTCTCATGTTCACCCAAAGCTTTCTAAAATTATGAAAAGACCCCAAAGTATTTACATTAAAAATCAAAATGAATTTTTGATAAGAATAAAATTTTGGGGTGTTACAATAAATGTGAAGCTGTGTGTGTGTGTGTGTGTGTGTGTGTGTGAATGGTGTGCTTTGTGTGTGCCATGAGTCTGTGCTTGTGCGTGCATGTTTGTGCGTGTGTGTAGGGGAAATGGAGAAGAGCTGCTGTGAATGGAGTTGTGTGTGTGTGCGTGTGCATGTGTGTGGGGGGGTGTGGGGTGGTGAAGGGCAGAAATTTCAGCTGTGAGGTAGTGTGAGCACGTGAAAAAAAAAAAAAGATGAAGAAGAAGAGGGGTATGTGAGAGGGGTGAAAAAGGGGTAACCATGGTAGAGAGAGAGGGAGTGTGTGTGGTGTGAGAAGTGTGTGTTTGTGAGATGGAAGAAGGGCTGCAAGGCAACTACTGTGTGTAAGGAAGTGAGAGGGGCTGCCGTGAGTAGACTGCGTGAGGGTGTGAGCTCTGAGTTTTTTAGAGAGTTAAGGGAAGAAGATAGTGATCTTTTGAAAGACCAGTAAGGTCAATCAATGATTAAAAATAGAGCTATTCGAATGATTATCCATACACAGTCAAAAGACAATTTTAAAAAGGATTCAAATAAAACCAAAATATTTTGATATAGACATAGGGAAGAGTATCAACTCTATCCCTCAAAATATTGCATTTCAAAATATTTCATAAGTGTTCCCAACCTATTCTGGTCATACCCAAAGGCCCACTGTGGTCCCATTTTGCATGACACGTCCGCACAAGCAACAGTCATTTTCAACGCTCACAACCGGTCAAAGCATGCACGCTCAAGTCACGTGCACTTTTCACTTTCGTCACGTTACTTCGTCACTAAGAAGCTCATTTTCGCACGAAGCCTTATCACGCTTCGACCGTCGCATTTCGCCAGTCACCCGTCGATGCGCCATGGCACTTTCCCAAGGAGGTTGGCCTTGGCCTCCCCCTTGGGGTCGGCCTCGGCCTCGCCATTGGGGTCGGCCTCGGCCTCCCCATTGGGGTCCGCCTCGGCCTCCCCTAAGGGTTGGCCTCTGGCCTCCATCCTTAGCACATTCACCCCGCGACACAACTCCGCGACCCCGTCACCCGGACACAACTCCGCGACCCCCGTCGCCCGGACACAACTCCGCGACCCCGTCGCCCGGACACAACTCCGCGACCCCGTCGCCCGGACACAACTCCCCGACCCCGTCGCCCGGACACAACTCCGGGACCACCTCGCCGGCCTCCGGGCGTCGCACTTCAACACTTTGCCGTGCCCGTGCACCGCTCCGCTGATACAGCCATACCCTCAGGCTCTCTGTCGCGCCCATGCGCCACCATTGACACAAACGTGCCCCCAGCACCTTACGTACTCCGTCGCACCCATACGCCACGCCATTGACACAGACGTGCTCCCGGCACCTTACTCACTTCATCGCGCCCATGCATCCCAACCCTGTCATCGTGCCCCGGGCACCTTACTCACTTCATCGCGCCCATGCGCCACAATCATGTCATCATGCCCCCGGGCACCACACTCATTCATCACACCATGCGCACCTTGACTTGGTCATGGAACATGCTTCAACCCACTCTCCGGAGTGTACATCATCCTGCGGGGATAGGCGACTCTTCCGGGACACTATCTCTGCCAGGGAGCTCTTCAATTCCCCTTCCGCCAGGTAGACGGCTCCTCTGGGATGCTACCTTGGCCAGTCAGGTAGACGGCTCTCCCGGGATGCTACCTTGACTCGCTCTGAGTGCTCCGCACAAGGACTCAACCGCGGGGATAGGCGACTCCTCCGGGACACTATCTCTGCCAGGGAGCTCTTCAACTCCCCTTCCGCCAGGTAGACGGCTCCTCCGGGATGCTACCTCGGCCAGTCGGGTAGACGGCTCCTCCGGGATGCTACCTTGACTCGCTCCGAGTGCTCCGGCACAAGGACTCACCCGCGGGGATAGGCGACTCCTCCGGGACACTATCTCTGCCAGGGAGCTCTTCAACTCCCCTTCCGCCAGGTAGACGGCTCCTCCGGGATGCTACCTCGGCCAGTCGGGTAGACGGCTCCTCCGGGATGCTACCTTGACTCGCTCCGAGTGCTCCGGCATAAGGACTCACCCGTGGGGATAGGCGACTCCTCCGGGACACTATCTCTGCCAGGGAGCTCCAAGTGCTCCGGCACAAAGACTCCCCTTCTGCCAGGTAGACGGCTCCTCCGGGATGCTACCTTGGCCGGCCAGGTAGACGGCTCCTCTGGGATGCTACTTCGGCCTGCGGAATAGGCGACTCCTCCGGGACACTATCTCCGCCAGGGTGCCTGCGTGACTGGCCTACGTGCTCCGGCACTGGGGGCTTGCGTCGGCACCCCTAGGGACTATGACCCCTGGTCACTCCGAGACGGGAGCAGGTCTTCGGAGGGCATCGCGCCTAGTTCACCTGGCAGTTGGGCGTCGGGTCTTCCCCACCGCTGCCAGGCCTGTGGGACTCTGCAAGGGCTTGGATTGGAGGCTAGATCAAGGGGTTCTCTGGCCACACCAACGTTGTGGGAGCCAGTCTTTCTAGACAGACAGAGCGACGCTGTGAGGAGCAGGCCGGTTGAATATGCGATACGACAGTCCTTGAAGCACCGGCACCCGTGGACCCCCCCGGTGACGTGTGACTCCCAGGGAGCGCCACGTGTCGGTTAATGACATCATTATCTCAATCTCTATAAATAGAGGTCTTGAGAATTCATTTAGAGGACTTCTTCTTCACTCTCACATTTTCACTTTCTCACTCTAGAATCCTAGAGAGAGAAACATACAGGACCTTGACTCTGGACCTAAGCATCGGACTGTGACTGTCATCGTGTATTCATCCCGCGTCATCGCCCTCGCAGCACTGCCACCCTCAGGCTCTGTCTGGGAAGCCCTTGGTCTCTGCCCTTGTTCCACCCTTGCTGTGTCTCACATCAACATACTTGGAAGCTGACTCGGACTGCAGCCTTTGTGGCACCTCCACGTAGGTACGAACCCACTTTCCTTGGCATCAATAAGTAATAAAACAAAACAGAAGGCATTGAGCATGAGCAGTACAGATTAGCAAAGCAACCCCGGCAGTGCTCAGATACACTTTACATATGCATACGTATAATAGTTAGTCCATTTAGGACTAGTTTCAACCCAACCAAACAAACGATGCTTATAAATGCCAACAATACATACCATCCTTATAACTCCTCAGATTTACTAACTCATGTCAATATTCAGAAAAAATAAACACAATTCAAGACGTTGTATGATGATCGAAACAATAAAACATATGAGTATTAATAGAATTTCAAGCAATCGCTTTAAGGCTCAAGAAAGAGTCTCATGGGAAATTTTCAAAATATTTTTATATCAATCTTAAAATCGAAGTTCAATGAAGTTCTTAAAACTGAACATTTGAATTTAGAGCGATGAAATAGGATTCAGATAAAATTCCTTACCTCGATCCAAGCGATGCGCTGTTAATCAACCTTGCTAAAAAATCCTTGACTTAACCTAAATTAAGCAATTTCACTATCAGAACAAATCTAACATATTAACACTATGAGTCCAATAGAAATTGCTTAAACGTTGCTCACTCCGATATTCTCAACTTAAACCAAATCGAAATGGATCCTTCGGATAGCCAACTTAACTGATAACCCGCACACCTTGTAAGGCATTATGAGACCCTAAACTTCTGAATAAATCCTTATAAATTACTTTTATAGCTTAAAACAGCTTAACAAGTTAAAATATTAATTATTAAATATTTTTAATTAAAAACAATTTTCTTAAATACCAGAAAAAGCCCAAAAATAACAATTAATACTTCTAACTCAAATCAAAGTCCCATAATTTTCATGATTGCTTCATAATATATAGGAAAAATACTGAAACTAAAATTAGGATTTAAAAAAGGACCGAAACCATTTTAAGATCATCTAATTTGCTAAATCAGGGTTCAGATAGAAACTCTTAATGTCATAGCTAAAGAAACCGTAATATCAAACATGTATCGGTAATTTGAATTCTTATCGATGCTCGCCTTTTACTGCATGCTGAGCAAATTCAATAAATGTTTGTATTTGTTCTTTCTATTTGTTTGTGGGTATTCTTGAACTCTGAGTGATGAATTGATATCAGCATGTTTAATTGTCATTAAAACCCTAATTGATATCAACTATTTGAATTCATGTTGACGCTCATTGCTTATTTCATGTCGAGCGTTGAATTATTTGTTTATTCAGTGATTGTTATTTTTTGTATATTGACTTGGGAATCTATTCTGTGGGGAGGCGTTATAAGGATGGTCAGCTCCTGCATGATTATGCAGGGTTAGTACCTTGATTAAAAGGACTAGTTAATGTACATCATGCATGTGTACTCTGTATTGTGCATTGCATCTTCCCATGTTCAATACCTTCTAAATTTGTTTACATTGTATCTTGAAACGATTGTTTTGAAAATGATCAAAAATAATTGCGTGGATATCTGATTAAAGGGGATTGAGTTGAGACTCTTCCCCATATTGTTATCAAACTATGATTGTGTGAAACTTTCCTTGGTGTGTCTTTGAACTGTCTGTACTTGTTTGAAATCCTAAGGAAAACCATCATTGTATCGTAAAATGATGACTTTGAAAATGATCTTCAAATGATTGTTTTGGTATTTAATCAAAGAGGAATGAGGTAAAACTCTTCCTCATGTTGTTATCAAATTGTTTAGGTTTATTTGAAATGTTTTGGAAAATTATCATCGAATGAACTCTTGAATCGTTCTGTAATTTCTTCAGTTGTTCCTTGAGCGACCTTACTGAGCTCTCAAAAGCTCACCTCGCTTAATTCATGTCTATAGGTTATGATCAATTGTAGATTGCTCGGGAATGGGTTAGAGACTGTGTGAGGTTCCGGAGTGCCACCACTATTTTGTGTAGTAGGACCCCTCCGTGGGTCAACACTGTTAGCTTGTCGTTCTATAAAGAACTTAAGTTTGAGTTTTTGTAGTTTAAGTTAAAGTTTTATTGTAACTGTGTATTTTGGAGTAGTTTAAGTAAGTTGCAGTTTTTTCTAGACTATATATTTTAGAGAATTTGAGCTAGTGTCTAATTAGAAGCTCTGGAGTTTGTACCGGAACAGGGTCTAATGTGATCTGATGTGGTAGGTTAACGCTCTGGGAGTTCGGGGCTACGGAGCTCTAGATTTTTGGGTCATTACAATTGGTATCAAACTAGTTCGTTCTTGTGGTATTAAGAGTATAGGTATATGATTTTGTAGACACGTAACTACAGAGTATAGGTAACACGATTTTGTAGAATCGTATTTCTGTTAATGAGAGTAGGGTAGGATGATTGTTGAGTTAAGAAGTATTTCTTTAGAAAGATGTTAGTATAACTCCAATAATTGTTACTTGTACCAGTATTGTTCGCACTAGTAGTAGTACTAGAAATCAATGTAGTACGTTAAGGCTAGGAGGTCCTCGATAGGGAGGTTCCTTTATTTAATAAGGAGAAACAACAGAATCCAAAATCGATGGCTAAGGTTCTGAACACTATGAACCAGATTCTGACCTTGATGGCCCAGAATATTGCTAACCAACAACAAAGAGTATCGAATCCGATCCAACCACAGACCACAACCTCAAGAAGAGAGTACCCTGGGTGAGTTTAACAAACAAAAATACAACTAACTTTAGAGGGTCATTGGATCCTATGGAGGTAGAGAGTTGGATTAATGACATGGAGAAAAAAAATTGAGCAATTCATTGCAGTGAGAGACAAAAGGTTGAATTTTCTATATGTAAATTGAAGGGTGAGGCTGATCAATGGTTGAAAATGGTAGAGAGGAGTCTAACTCATTAGCAATTGATTGATATGACTTGGGAACAATTTAAAATTATTTTTCAACTGGAATTTTTCAACGAGTTATCGTGAGCAAATGTTAAGGGAGTTTGCTAATGTGATGCAAGCAGATCAAGAGTCGGTAGACGAGCTTGGGATGAGGTTTTCTCGTCTCGCTAGAATTGCAGTAAGGATGTTAGTGGTGGAGGCAGATAGATGCCGGAAGTCTGAGGCTTAGGCCTGGACTGAAAGATAGAGTGATCTTAGCTCGATTGACTACCTATATGGAATGTGTTTACTTGGCACGAGCTTTAGAGCACTCAAAGTCTGCCAATAGGAGAATGTATGAGCAAACATAGGGTGGACAAAAGAGAGATAGGAAGGATTTTTACCAGGATAGGTTTATAGGGGCTGACGAGCGTCAGCAGTTTGCACAGTCAGCACAACAGGGTGCCCAAGGTCAGAGGATGGGGCAGAATCAAGGATTCAGGCATGTTTCGACTCATTGCTTTAGACCTGGGCAGAGTTCTAGAATTCGACCAAGTCAGGATATAAGATTCAGAGGAGCGCAGGGCGCAAGCTCCAAACCAGCTCAGAGTACTAGATTTGTACCACCTCAGAGCTTTAGGTTTTCGCCTACACTGAATGTTAGTCTGAGTGGAAGGTCATCTTTTTTTACTATTCCACGTGTCATGTGTGAGAGGATTCATGGTGGTAAGTTATGTTATAGATTTACCAGGAGATCTTTCAAGTGTGGCAGTGTGGAGCATCAGGTTCGAAACTTTCCACTCCTTAGAGAGAATCAATAAACTTTTTTCCATGTACTTACAAGTAGTATGGCAGCAAGCAGTGTTCCTTGTCATGGAAGAGGACCAGACTCGCAGGCCAGACTTAGTTTTTACAGGGGTAGGGGCCCAGAACATCAACCCATCTTTATTCTATGTCTGCTCAAGATGCTGCCACATCCGATGACATGGTGTGAGGTACACTATCACTTAACTCATTAGATGCTCGTATATTTTTTTATTCGAGAGCGTCATATTCCTTTCTATCTCTTACTTTTGCGCGGCAATTGCGGGAGAGACTAAACTTGTGACAGGCACTCTGTTTTTTGTTATTTCTGTTGTTCTATGTGACTGTATAGATCTTCTTACAGATCTCATCCCATTAGCTATTGGGGACTTTGATATCATACTAGGCATGGATTGGCTATCCTTTAATCATGCACCCGTGGATTGTCATGGGAAACCTTAGTAGTTAAAGTTAGTGATTTGATTTATGAGTGAGAATGGACGGAAGTTATTGGTGTTAACTCTGAAAGTTAGTTGAGAGTACAATAAGAAGAGTGGGATCGTACCTTGTCATCTCCTTCATTCCTTTGTATGTTGAATTCAATTGCGACTTAATCGAATGCTAACTTGCTCTGTGACGTCAAAGAAGATGTCATTCTTATTGAGTCATCTTATCCCTTTTCAAAGATAGTTATATGCTTCTTTCAAATCTATTTGAACTTGGTGGGATAGTATCAGACCCACTGGCCATGGGAAAGTTATGGATTCTATTAAGGACCAATAACCTCTACTAATCGTATTTACTTCGAGACATTGGGTTGGCCTTGCTTCGTCGTACCTATACCATTATTTTTGTACTCGTCATTTTTCTTGAATGTCGTAATCTCAAGAGCCAATAGGTATGATTTCTTTGAAAATTTTTGCGTTTTGGTCATCCAATTATGATTATTGTTATTATTTATTCCGTAAATGCTTGATTGAGATCGTTGTTGTTGTGATTAATGTTAGATGTTTTGTTGTATAATTATCACTGTTTCTTTGTGATTGGTGTTTGTTTAATATGTTCTAAAATGGTAACATGTTATAACTGCTATTCATGCCTAACTAGATTATCATAATTTTACTGTGTTTTATTCTCAAATGATTTTGATATTGACAATATGTTATGTACGTGTATTTTTTTACCTAATTTAGGATTTGCATAGTTTATTTGCCCTAATATAAGATTATGTAGATTCCTAAGCCTCAGATAATCTATGATTGAGAGTAGACTTTAAGAACATGGATTAGATTTTGACAATCTATTTGATGTTTTGGTTTAAGGTTGAAATTTTGATGAGCATACACTAGTAGACCCTATGTTATTTGGCTTTAGAACTGAAAAATTTTTAAATGTTTAATCACAACAGATGATTGAAGGATAAGTAAGACTATAAATTTTTTGTAAGTGATGTGATAACTTAGAGCCTTAAACTTTAGGGAGGTGTGATACGTGAGAGTGTAGAATCATAATTTTTGCATTCTTTTAAGGTAATACATTTCTCTGTGACGAATTCGGTAACAGTTTAAACTCGTTGATTTGAGGTATCAGAGTAGGCAGCGAAAGCCTAGTGGTTACAGTTTTTCTGTCTTTTGTAATGTGAAAATCCTTATAGCAATTGGTTATTCATATTAATGTTTGTAGAGGGCAAGTGATAACCTAACAGGGTTGAGCTTAGCCATTATGATTTAAAATTTAATTGTTGTGTTCGGGTATTCGTGGAACATGAATTTGGGTGTGAAGGTTAGATGTAGCTCGTATACTATGTGGTAGTTATCAGAGTTACGTGGCGGACGTGTAGTACCTAGATATTATATGTAATATGAAATCCAAGATCAAATTTTAAGGACAAAAATTTTATAAGGTGGGGAGAATGTAATATCTGATACTTTTTCGAGTTATTTAAAAATAATCATATGTGCTTCGAAAAAATAAAAGGACGATAATTTTGAGCAATACTCGGGTATTTGTAGGGTATGAATGCTTAAAATGATTTTGGGGTCAAAATGTAATTTTGTAAAGTTTTGGTGCTATTTTGTAAATATGGGAAACTTCAAAAATTTGGTACTTATGTGTCAAAATTTTAGAGAAATTATTTTAGTGGATGCCAACTCCTACTTGATTTATGATGACTAATCTAATTAAGTTATAAACTAATGGTTAGATTTTTAAAAAGGGAATTTCGGTTAAGAAAAAGAAAGAAAAAAGAGAAAATAAGAAACAGAAAACATAGGAAAAATAGAGAGAGGAAGAAGGGTGTTCGGGAAGTAAAAATTCAGAGAGGAAGAGGGAGAGATTGAAGAGGTTCTTCAAGGGTAATCTATCTACTTCTTCTATGTGTGTATTTTCAGTAAGTTTGTGTGTTTAAACATCGTGAAGTGCAGAACGTGTGTGGCGTGTGTTCTTGTGTGGTGTAGTGTGTGTTCTAAGCATATACGTGTGTATATTGTGTGGGGTAGCGTTAGTGTGTGTTCAAAGTATGTGTGGGTGTGTAGAGTAGGGGAGAGGGGTTGTGAGTGTGTGTGTAATGTGTGTCGCGCGCGCGCGTTTGTGTGTATGTGTTGTGTTGTGCGTGTATGTTTTTCAGTTGTGTGAATTCATGTGTAATTATGGTTTAATTGTGTGAGTATGTGGGTGCATAGGCAGATGGGGTGTGTGTTCTATGTGAAGTGTGTGGGTGCATGAAATTGAGTGTGCAGTGTGTGTTTAGTGTGTGATTGCTGGGTGTGAAGAGGGTATGTGTGTCTGACAGTGTTTCGGGTGGGTGTGTTGTGTGAAATTTTGTGTGTATAAATGTGTTAATGTGTGTGTTGTAGGTGTAATTAGGTGTTTTAATGTGTAATTAGGTGTATGTAGGTGTTTTAATGCGTGTGTGTGTGTGTGTGTGTGTGTGTGAAGAGTGTGTTGTTGTGAGTCTTGGTAGTGAGGGTGAGGAAGAAGATAAATGTGTGTTTTGAAGGTGTGGTAGTTTGGGCTGTTATTTGAATAGTGACTGTAATTGTCACTAAAAGGGGGTTAGGGTTGGGCAATTTATTCAATTTTTTTCTAAAAATAGTTCCGCTTAGATTTTGACCACGTTTAAAACAGTTACCAAGGGGATTGAGTTTAGCCTCTTCCCCATATTGTTATCAAACTATGATTGTGTGAAATTTTCCCGAGTGTGTCTTTGAACTATCTGTACTTGTTTGAAATCCTTAGGAAAACTATCATTGTATCGTAAAATGATGAGTTTGAAAATAAATTTTGAATGATTGTTTTGGTGTTTGATCAAAGAGGAATGAGGTACAACTCTTCATCATGTTTTTTATCAAATTGTTTTGGAAAATTATCATCGAATGAACTCTTTAATCGTTTTGTAATTCCTTCGGTTGTTCCTTGAGCGACCTTGCTTAGCTCTCAAAAGCTCACCCTCGTTTGATTCTCTTCTGCAAGTTATGATCAACTGTATATTATTCTGGGATAGGTTAGAGACTGTGTGAGATTCTGGAGTGCCCATCACTATTTTGTGTAGTTTAGTTCTGACTAACAGTCCGGTCATCCATGCGGATAAACGGGGCGGTTGGTCAATGTGGTTAGGGTTTTTCTCTGAAATTTTTTTGGCAAAGGAAGGTTCTTCATCCAAGTGGATAGATCAGTCGGTTATTCAGTGGGTTGGATCAGAGTATAAGCCTTTCGAACTTTTCAAGTAGTGCATATACTGATTAAACCGTCAGGTTGAGAGCGCGATAGACCGGCCTCTTAGTCAAAGTCCACCCCCTTTTGCAAGATTACCAGTTAGCTTATATATTGTTGGTTGGTTTCCCTGCCAACATCCCATAGGCCAATACATGTATTCTCCCAACAAATGGTAGAACACTGAATGGTTTGGGTGTGTATTTTTCTCAACGACAGTGTAAAGGTCACTCCATCGGCTCAACTATACCATATACCTCCTGCCCGTAACTCATGTAGTTAATGATGGGCGATCATCAATACACATACAAGCCATTTGATATACCAAGAGACCAGGAGGCCCCTTTAATACAAGGGCGTGGAGTTGAGGGTACGATTGAAAGATAGCCTTGAGACTAGGAAGTCCAAGGGTTTCAACCTTTGCCCTCAAGTAGATGGGTTAGGGTAAGGCGTGCGCGTGTGTGAGGCATGAAATAAAAGCACAATTACCACAGTTATATCACATTATACATGCCACAAAAAAATGCAACAAGGCCAAAGATCAATACAAATTTTCCAACTCTAGTCCTCTTTATTTTTTATCCCCAGCAGAGTTTCCACTATAGCGAACCGCCTCAAAAAAACTTCACGAAAAAGAGGATTTTATGCAATCACCATCTTATTTAATTTGAGAAAATAGGAAAAATAAGAAAAACCCAAAAAATGACTCTAAAATGTTCAAAAGGACGACTAATTTATCGAAAACAGGAAAATGGTTATGGGACTAAGTTATGCAGCGAGAAGGTGTTAGCACCCGTTACACCCTTTGGGTCTCTATCTTATTTCTATCGATTTTTGACCTTAAAAAACATATAAATTGAAGTAAAACTAACCCTAAGCTTGTTTTTATATTTTTGGCTTTAACTCGATATCGGGGGTTGAATTGCCTACATATCTATTGGACTAACCAGAATCAAAACCAACGTAGTTTGACTCTGGTCCTACAGAAAGTAATCTACATTTCAATCCTAGGCGTAGACTGAGAAATGAAAATTAACGAATCTTTTTGGTTTTATAATAGAAATGCGATCACGAAAATGGGAGACAATTCTGAAATGATTTGCTAAACTAAAAAGCTATAAAAATTACCTCGTGAAGTTGCTTGTCTGGAAGACTCGGGGACGTTCTCCGAATGATCCAAGATGCAAAGACTAAAAAAAAACTTTTGAGTGAGTATGAATGGCTAAAATTCTCAAGAGAGATAGTGAATCACTTAACGGAGAAATGGTACACAAGCTCTAAAGAGAATAAGCTTCCGAAATTCCTTGAAAATGAAGGTCAAGAGCCTTATTATAGACCTCTGGGACGTAGAATCTTAAAGATTGGCTATGCCAATTTGCAAGCTGGAGATAAGTCAAAATATTGGATAAAAATTGCATATTGATAATAGTCAATTAACCGACCTCTTAGTCGAAAACCGGTCGGTTCACCCCATAATTTCAAAATGATTCTTCCCAAATTTTGAGGCATTATCTGACCTTAATTTTGGTAATTATCTCTGATTTTGCAGATAAGATGTACCAAATTCGGGATTTATCAGCTCTAATCATATAAATTATTGATTTAATCCTTGCATCAGGGATAATTCATAAAAATTTCCCTAACTTATCTAGACAAGACAAAATAAAATAAAGGGTTAATTACAAAGCTTTCCCCTGAGGTTTACACGTTTTTGCACTTTGCCTCCTGTGTTTAGAACTTTTGCAAAACTGTCCCTCGATGTTGACAAAACCTTTGCAAATAGCTCCAAAATTGGACGTCCGTTCAATTTTGGACGTTAAGTGATCATGTGCGGTGCACATGCCATTTTGGCATGGGCAAATTTGTAATTTCCCTGCCCCTTCTTCCTCACTGTGTTGTTCTCTCTCTGTTCATCAAACGGACTGTCACCGATGGTTGTAGATTCCGGCAATTAAGGTTAGAGATCGACAACTGCCGTTTTGGCTCACCGTGAAACTGTAGTGGCGACGGCAATTTGAGGTCTTGATGGCCATGGCGGCTGCTCGGTGGATAGAGGAAGAGGGTCGATGACTGGCCGATGGTCGTCGTTTGGTCTCCATCAGAATTTTTTGTTGGCCGGTGATATCGTGCGATGGTAGCAGTAAGGCGTTGATCGAGGCACGGTGCTCGCGGAGACGTTGGGCAATGGTGTTTCAGCGAAGGTGCGTAGCCGGAGTTGTCGCCGGTGGCTACGTGCGTGGCCGAAAGTGGGGCTGTCGAGATCTGGCATAAGCACCGCCCGATCTAGGGCCGGCTGCCAGAAATTACAAATTTGCCAGAATGGGGAAGAAGAGGGTCGACGACTGGCCGATGGTCGTCGTTTGGTCTCGATCGGAATTTTTGGTTGGCCGGTGATATCGTGCGATGGTAGCAGTGGGGCATTGATCGAGGCACGGCTCTCGCAGAGACGTTAAGCAATGGTGTTTCGGCGAAGGTGTGTAGCCGGAGTTGTCGCCGGTGGATACGTGCGTGGCCGGAAGTGGGGCTGCCGAGAGCATAAGCACCGCCCGATCTAGGGCCGGCTGCCAGAAATTACAAATTTTCCAGAGTGGGGAAGAAGGGGCAGGGAAATTACAAATTTTCCCATGCCAAAATGGCATGTGCACCGCACATGATCACTTAACGTCCAAAATTGAACGGACGTCCAATTTTGGAGCTATTTGCAACGGTTTTGTCAACCTCGAGGGACAGTTTTGCAAAAGTTGTAAATACAGGGGGCAAAGTGCAAAAACGTGTAAACCTCAGGGAACAGTTTTGTAATTAACCCTAAAATAAAATATAGACACTGGATTGGACTGACACAGTTGAACTGGACTGGACCACTTACTCACTAGACTACTAGACTGAGCTAAACTATTAGACTGGTGAACTGGACTACTGGACTTATGATCTTGACAATTGGATTGGACTAAATTAATTAACCAAGTCACACTTTTAGGCCTAAACTCATTAATGAACTCTAATTAATAATAAAGCCCAATATTTATTTAACTATTAATAACTACAAAAATAGGATGTCTACAATAATGTCCATCTTTTTAACTATCTCACTAAACATTTCTACATACCTCCATCTGTTTAAAACTCGCGCCATTTTGAGTACTTGTAACATCCCGAAAAAATCTGGAACGTTAACACTCGATCGATCGATCACCCTAAGACAATAATATCTGCATAACCCAATAAAATACTATTATCAGAGCAGCTAAACCATAAAGAAGTGTATTTTCTCTTAGTGTACAATCATATCTGGAAACTAAATTTTAAACCTGAATAATAAACTAGAAAAGTTACCCACGCAGGGGTTCTAATGAGCAGTACTAAAATTTAAATCCTTTTATCTTTCACTCGCTAAGCTCTAATCCTTATTCGGCAACTTAATGATGGCTATCACCTGCGGAAAGGAAGTCAAAAGAGAATGAGCTTTTGAGATCCCAGTAAGGTCAATCAAAGATTTAAAATAACAAAACGATTCAGACGAATTTTCATATAGAGTCAAACAAAATCTTTTCGAAACACTTTTAAATGAAATCTCTGTTGTTTAGATAGAAACACAGGGACAAGTATTAACTCAATCGCTTAATTAACAGTTATTCAAAATACTTTATGTATAATAAAACAGGAATAGAAAACGTTGAACATGAGCAGTACACTATAGCAAAGCCACCCCGGTAGTGCTCGATACGCTTTACATATGCATATGTACACTGACTAGTCCATCTAGGTACTAGTATGACCCATCCAACAGACCATCCTTACAACTTCAGCAATACATACCATCCTTATAACTTCCAAATTACTAACTCATGTCAACATTTAGAATGAGTAAATACAATTGAAAATGCTTTACGATAAGCAATCAATAAAAATATCAAATGAACAATGAATCCCAAGATAAGATGAAACAGAGATAAGTACAACTCAAAATGTTTTACGATAGTCGAACCAATAAACATATGAGATTGAAGCAGAATTCCAAACAATCACTATAAGGCTCAATTTAGGATTTCATGGGCAATTTAAAAACATCTTTATGTCAATCATAAAAATCAACATTCGATCTAGTTTGTAAAACTGTTGTTATAAGCATTTAAAATCAGAATAATGAAATAGGGTTCGGATATAATTTCTTACATCGATCCACAATGCTACGCAACCTCGATTAAAATTCTCTGAATAAACCTAGATTGGCAAAGCCATATGTTAGAACACCATCTATGCCTAATATACTATAAACCTAATATTCACTACCCAGACGATGCTCACTTTTAACTCCGAAATCGCTCAACTCAAAGCAGAACTCGCACACAGCCAACCTAGCTAACCGAGAACCATGTACGCTCCATAGTGCGTAACGATATCCCAAAATTCATAATAAATACAATAAAACACTTTTATTGCCTAGAACATTATGAAAAGTCAAAATATGAATTTTCTGAAATTTTGAATACTTTTGAATTAAAAATAATTTTTTTAAATACAATAAAAACCCATAAATAACCATAATTACTTCTAGCTAAAAATAAAGTCCCATAATTTTTGGAAAATCCTTAATGTATGTATAAAAATTATAGAATTTTTAATTTAAAATGCATTAGAACTATTTTTAAATTATTCATTTTGCTAAAAACACAACAATACGTCAATTATAGCAAATCAACTCTAAAAATTCCCAAAATTAATCTGGGACTTTTTTATATTATAAAAATATTACTCTAATTTTTTGCAAAACATTTTCATGAGTTTAAAGGCTCCAAAAAATTTTCATAAGTCTGAACTTGCAGAAAATATAACAAATACATACAATTTCAGAAAAATATGAAATTTTAACAGTAATTCTAATATTATCCTAAGAACCTTCCAGTAAATTTTCAGCATTTTTGGATAATCACTCAATACCAATAGCTACGTGGTACAACTGTGCAAGCACAGTGTACCACTTTACTGTACAACCCAGCAACTGTTAACCCATCTTCTTCTTCCTCCCACTTCTGTCCAACCCAGAACACACTCTCAACAACTCACGGTTACTGTTCACGCAGTCTCCTTTTGCTCCTTATTTCTTTTCTAAAACCCACCTCATACAAAATGCCATCACAATACCAACACTCACTTCACCCACACAATGCAAAACAGTCACAGCCCCTTCCCCTCCTTCTTCCTGCTTAAACCCACTTCACCCACACAATACATACACACCTGTTGGCACCGAACACACAACACTTTCAAGATCCACCTGTTACAACAATTTTTGCACACCTAGTCACACAATGTTCCCAACCTATTATGGTCGTACCCAAGGGCCCACTAGGGGTCCCGCTTCACGCAAACACGTCGACAGATACAACGTGCATTTTTCCAACGCATCGAACCGGTCAGCGCGCGCACGCTCAAGTCACGTGCGTTTTTCGCTCCGCGCGCCTTGTGCGCGACTTAGGCACGATTTATTTCATGTTGACGTCACTCACGCTAGCGCGATCGTCACGCCGAGACCACCCAAACACCTTTTCACCAAAAATGTCGACCGACAGCGCAACCGGAGCAACGGGGTCAAGGGGCAAAGGCCTTGGCCAACCCCATGGGGTTGGCCTCGGCCTCCCCCAAGACCATGGGGTCGGCCTCGGCCTCCCCCAAGGCCATGGGGTCGGCCTCGGCCTCCCATGGGGGTTTGGCCTTGGCCTCCCCCCCCCCCCCCCCCCCGGTTCTTCACTCTTCGCGCAAAGTCCTTTTCGCACTTTTTTCTTTCCGTACGTTTCGTACATGACTCTGGCACCTTGTTCATCATATGGATACGATTCACATCGACACGCTCGTCGTAACACAACTTCCAGATTTGCCTTTACTTATCAAAACACCTACCGTCCGGCGCCCGAAGTTCACCGAAGGGGAGAGTGGCCTTGGCCTCCCTTCATGGGAGTTGGCCATTGGCCTTGGCCACCCCCTAGGGTCGGCCTCGGCCTCCCCAGGGGTGGTGGCCTTGGCCTTCCCCCCAATGTTGACCTATGGCCTCCCCTCCCGCGCGCACTTGTTTTCTCGAGTCTTTGCACCTCCGCGATGTTTACGGACGTTCGTACATCAACCTCGCGACGTCCGTCGTGCATCAAATTACGGACGTTCCTACATCAACCTCGCGACGTCCGTCGTGCATCACCTTACGGGCGTTCGTACATCAACCTCGCGACGTCCGTCGTGCATCACCTTACGGACGTTCGTACATCAACCTCGCGACGTCCGTCGTGCATCACCTTACGGGCGTTCGTACATCAACCTCGCGACGTCCGTCGTGCATCACCTTACGGACGTTCGTACATCAACCTCGCGACGTCCGTCGTGCATCAACCTCGTGACGTCCGTCGTCCGTGACCGCACACCGCTCCCGTGATGCCCATCGCCCAAAGTCGCGCGCTACCACCGAATGACCCGTCGCCGACGACCGCATACCATCACTCCCAACTTTGTCACTACTACATGTTGCATTCATTATCTTGTTATGACAGGTACACTTAGCTCACATCCTGTCTTCGGGACACCCGACGCGCGCCCTTGCGCCATTCTCATGATACGTGCCCCGGCACCAAATATTGCTCCGCGACGTTCGTCGCCGCGCCCTTGCGCCATTCTCATGATACGTGCCCCGACACCAAATATTGCTCTGCGACGTTCGTCGCCGCGCTCGTGCGCCATTTCCATGATACGTGCCCCGGCACCAAGTATTGCTCCGCGACGTTCGTCGTCGCACCACTTTCATAACACGTGCTCCGGCACCAAGTGTTGTCTCCGCGACGCTCGTCGCCGCGCTCGTGCGCCACTTCCATGATATGTGCCCATGGCACCAGGTATTGTCTCTGCGACGTTCGTCGCCGCGCCCATGCGCCACTTTCATAACATGTGCCCCGGCACCAGGTATTGTCTCGTGCTGTAGGCACCGCGCCCATGCGCCACAATCATATTACATGCTTCCGGGATAGGCTCACAACCTTATAGCCATCGCCGTCTCAATCACAGGGGGGCTTCGGCCCTCGTACCGGGATGGGCTCACAACCTTATAGCCATCGCCGTCTCAATCACAGGGGGGGGCTTCGGCCCTCGTACCGGGATGGGCTCACAACCTTATAGCCATCGCCGTCTCAATCACAAGGGGGGGCTTCGGCCCTCGTATCGGGATGGGCTCACAACCTTATAGCCATCGCCGTCTCAATCACAGGGGGGGCTTCGGCCCTCGTACCGGGATGGGCTCATAACCTTATAGCCATCACCGTCTCAATCACAAAGGAGGCCTTCGGCCCTCGTACCGGGATGGGCTCACAACCTTATAGTCATCGCCATCTCAATCACGGGGGGCTCCGGCACGAGGACCCCTCGCAGCGGACTTTGAGCACTGAGCTGTGACTATGTCCACTCATGTTACTGTCGATCATCGACACCACCAGGACAATGACCCACGGGTCACTCCGGGACGGGAGCAGGTCCTCGGAGGGCATCGCGCCTAGGGGTGAGCACGGTTCGGTTTGGTTCGGTTTGGTTCGGTTTGGCGGTCAAACCGTAAACCGAACCGTTACCCCTCGGTTTGAAAATTTGTGAACCGAACCAAACCAAACATCATCGGTTTGGACGGTTCGGTTTGGTCGGTTTAAACGGTTCGGTTTAGTCGGTTTGGATCGGTTTGCCCACTTAAAGTGGTCGTTACTTTGCACATTACTAATTGAAGTTATATTTTTTCTAAATTACATATAATCTTATTTCATTCGATATATAAGTTCTCGTTGATGAATGAGAAAGAATAAGCAAATATAAACTAGATATTGGTCACAAATTTTTTGTGTTCTAAGTGTTGTTAATATTTTTGTTTCTTTTAACTTTCAAGATTTGTTTATTTTGGAGTTGCTTAGTACCTTATATGTGTAATTATCAATAGAATGTTACTAAAAATACATTAACATTGATGCCAAGGAAAGCGGGTTCTTACTTACGTGGAGGTGCCACAAAGGCTGCAGTCCGAGTCAGCTTCCAAGTATGTAAAGTGAGAGACAGCAAGGGTGGAACAAGGGCAGAGACCAAGGGCTTCCCAGACAGAACTCGAGGGTGGCAGTGCTGCGAGGGCGATAGCGCGAGATGAATACACGATGACAGTCACAGTCCGATGCTTAGGTCCAGAGTCAGGGTGCTGTATGTTTCTCTCTCTAGAATTCTAGAGTGAGAAAGTGAAAATGTCCAAATGTTATCTTCTCAAATGAATTCTCAAGACCTCTATTTATAGAGATTGAGATGATGATGTCATAAACCGACACGTGGCGCTCCCCGGGAATGACACGTCACCGGGGGGTCCACGGGTGCCGGTGCTCCATGGACTGTCAGATCGCATATTCAACCGGCCTGCTCCTCACAGCGTCACTCTGTCTGTCTGGAAAGACTGGCTCCCACCGCATCGGTGTGGCCAGAGAACCCCCTTGATCTAGCCTCCAATCCAAGCCCTTGCGGAGTCCCACAGGCCTGACAGCGGTGGGGAAGACCCGACGCCCAACTGCCAGGTGAACTAGGCGCGATGCCCTCCGAAGACCTGCTCCCGTCTCGAAGTGACCCGGGGGTCATAGTCCCTAGGGGTGCCGACGCAAGCCCCCAGTGCCGGAGCACGTAGGCCAGTCACGCAGGCACCCTGACGGAGATAGTGTCCCGGAGGAGTCGTCTATTCCGCAAGCCAAGGTAGCATCCCGGAGGAGCCGTCTACCCAGCCGGCCAAGGTAGCATCCCGGAGGAGCCGTCTACCTGGCGGAAGGGGAGTTGAAGAGCTCCCTGGCAGAGATAGTGTCCCGGAGGAGTCGCCTATCCCCGCGGGTGAGTCCTTGTGCCGGAGCACTCGGAGCATGTCAAGGTAGCATCCCGGAGGAGCCGTCTACCCGACTGGCCGAGGTAGCATCCCGGAGGAGCCGTCTACCTGGCGGAAGGGGAGTTGAAGAGCTCCCTGGCAGAGATAGTGTCCCGGAGGAGTCGCCTATCCCCGCGGGTGAGTCCTTATGCCGGAGCACTCGGAGCATGTCAAGGTAGCATCCCGGAGGAGCCGTCTACCCGACTGGCCGAGGTAGCATCCCGGAGGAGCCGTCTACCTGGCGGAAGGGGAGTTGAAGAGCTCCCTGGCAGAGATAGTGTCCCGGAGGAGTCGCCTATCCCCGCGGGTGATGTACACTCCGGAGAGTGGGTTGAAGCATGTTCCATGACCAAGGCAAAGTGAGCATGGTGTGATGAATGTGTGTGGTGCCCGGGGGCATGATGACATGATTGTGGCGCATGGGCGCGATGAAGTGAGTAAGGTGCCGGGGGCACGTCTATGTCAATGGCGCGGCGCATGGGCGCGATGGAGTGCGTAAGGTGTCGGGGGCATGTTTGTGTCAATGGTGGCGCATGGGCGCGACAGAGTGCGTAAGGTGCCGGGGGCACGTTGGTGTCAATGGTGGCGCATGGGCGCGATAGAGTGCGTAAGGTGCCGGGGGCACGTTGGTGTCAATGGTGGCGCATGGGCGCGACAGAGTGCGTAAGGTGCCGGGGGCACGTTGGTGTCAATGGTGGCGCATGGGCGCGACAAAGTGCTTATGGTGCCGGGGGCACGGTAGTGTGACAGAGAGCCTGGGGGCACGGCTGTATCAGCGGCGCGGCGCATGGGCGCGGTGAAGTGTTGGAGTGTGACGCCCGGACGTCGGTGACGGGGGTCACGGAGACAACGTCCGGGTGACGGATGATGAGCGTCGTGGAGTTGTGTCTGGGCGACGGGGTCGCGGAGTTGTGTCCGGGCGACGGGGGTCGCAGAGTTGTGTCCGGGCGACGGGGTCGCGGAGTTGTGTCCGGGCGACATGGTCGTGGAGTTGTGTCCGGGCGACGGGGGTCGCGGAGTTGTGTCCGGGCGACGGGGGTCGCGGAGTTGTGTCCGGGCGACGGGGGTCGCAGAGTTGTGTCCGGGCGACGGGGGTCGCGGAGTTGTGTCCGTGCGACGGGGTCGCGGAGTTGTGTCCGGGCGACGGGAGGTTGTTGCAGGACGGACGTCGCGAGGTTGATGTACGAACGTCCGTAAGGTGATGCACGACGGACGTCGCGAGGTTGATGTACGAACGTCCGTAAGGTGATGCACGACGGACGTCGCGAGGTTGATGTACGAACGTCCGTAAGGTGATGCACGACGGACGTCGCGAGGTTGATGTACGAACGTCCGTAAGGTGATACACGACGGACGTCGCGAGGTTGATGTCCGGATGATGGGCGAAGGGCGTCGCGAAGGATGCAAGGCCTCTTGAAGAGAAGTGAAGGTGCTAAGGATAGAGGCCAAAGGCCAACCCTTCGGGGAAGGCCGAGGCCGACCCCAAGGGGAAGGCCGAGGCCGACCCCAAGGGGGAGGCCAAGGCCGAGGCCGACCCCAAGGGGGAGGCCAAGGCCGAGGCCGACCCCAAGGGGGAGGCCAAGGCCGAGGCCGACCCCAAGGGGGAGGCCAAGGCCGACCTCCTTGGGCAAGTGTCATGGCGCGTCGTTGGGCGACAGGCGAAGTGCGACGGTCGAAGTGTCATGAGGCTTGGTCACGTTACTTGAGCGTGCATGCTTTGACCGGTTGTGAGCGTTGAAAATGTATGTTGCTTGTGCGGACGTGTCATGCAAAGTGGGACCGTAGTGGGCCTTTGGGTGCGACCAGAATGGGTTGGGAACATAAGCCCCCTGCGTGTGGTGTGCGCGGAGGGGTAACCCGAGCGGGCACCGCACGCATAAACACTTAGGAAGATTTTATGTTGTTTGGCTGGAGTGTTGTTGAGGTCGTCTGCATGATGGTGATAAAGAGTAGGTGGCTCGAGCCACCTCGTGCACCACCTACGAAAGCTTGGAATGCTTGGGGGTTGAGACCAAGGCACGATGATAGGGCGCAGGGGCGCGAGCATGTAAACGGCTCCCGGGCGACAGACGACGAGTGTCGCGGAGACGTCACCCGGGCGATGGGCGACAAGCGTCGTGAAGACGGCGCGCGGGCGCTGACGACGAGCATTAGAGAATGGATAGGAGTAAGTGGTTCGAGCTATCTCGCGCACCACCTACCAAGGGCGTTGATGTCGAGGGACATCGTCACATGGGATGTGATCAAATTTGCAAAAAAAAATTCTAAGTGTAAAAAAATATGAAATGTGTAGGGGCGCGATGTGCGCGATCGAGCGTCGCGATGCAGGGGCAGTCCACGACGGGCGACGGGCGTCGCGGAGTTGACGTCCGGACGACGGGCGACAAATTTTTTTTTTTTTTTTGGTGTAAGTTGCCAGCCTTGGATGTCAGCCATGATGTGAAGGTGAGAAGGTCGAAGGTGGCGGGGTGGACTTGGGTGTGGTGACCGAAGGGAAGAGGTTAGACGCGAGGCGCGCGTTGGTCGTCATGATGTGTTTTTTTTTTGGCATGCTTGGTGTGGTATGAAGCCGAAGAGTGGCCTTGGTGGTGGAGGCCGAAGTGGGCATGGAAGATTGTCATGTGTTAAAGGTGAAGGTTGAATGTGGGTGAAGGTGGAATGGGGGGGGAGGGTCGGCCATGGGGAAAGGATGGGGAGAGGGTATGGGGATGGAGAGCGAAGGCCGGCCGACCAAGGCCGTGAGGCCGACCAAGGCCACTTGGCCAAGGCCGAGGCCGAGCTTGTGGTGGGCTAGGGGCGGGGGGGAAGAGAAGAGGAGGGGGAAGGAGATGGATGGAGGCCGAGGCCGAGGGGGCGGCGGTGGTGGGTGAAGGCGCGAGGCCGAGGGGGCGGCGGTGGTGGGTGAAGGCGCGAGGCCGAGGGTGGAAGGAGGGATGGAGGGGGCGGGGTCGAGGCCGAGGGGGAAGGGAGGAAGGGGAAAGGGGAAGGAGGGAGGGGGGAAGGAGAGGGGCGGGGAGGTTGGCTGGGCCGAGGCCGAGGCCGAGGGGTGGGCGGCGTAGGAAAGGGGAGAAGGGGAGAGAGGAAGGGGGCGGTGGCGGCCGAGGCCGAGGGTGGGAAGGGAGTTTGGGGGTGAGGGAGATGGAGGATGAGGAAGGGCCGAGGCGCCACAAGGCCGAGGCCGAGGGGGGGCGGGGGAGGAGGGAGGAAGGAAGGGGAAAGGGGGCGGCGTGGTGAGAAGAAGAAGAAAGAAGAAGAAAGAAGAAGAAAGGGGAAGAAGTGGGGGCGGCGGCGGCGGCGGCGGCGGGGTGCCGCGGGTGGCCGGTGGCGGCGGTGGTGGGTGAAGGCGCGAGGCCGAGGGTGGAAGGAGGGATGGAGGGGGCGGGGTCGAGGCCGAGGGGGAAGGGAGGAAGGGGAAAGGGGAAGGAGGGAGGGGGGAAGGAGAGGGGCGGGGAGGTTGGCTGGGCCGAGGCCGAGGCCGAGGGGTGGGCGGCGTAGGAAAGGGGAGAAGGGGAGAGAGGAAGGGGGCGGGGGCGGCCGAGGCCGAGGGTGGGAAGGGAGTTTGGGGGTGAGGGAGATGGAGGATGAGGAAGGGCCGAGGCGCCACAAGGCCGAGGCCGAGGGGGGGCGGGGGAGGAGGGAGGAAGGAAGGGGAAAGGGGGGCGGCGTGGTGAGAAGAAGAAGAAAGAAGAAGAAAGAAGAAGAAAGGGGAAGAAGTGGGGGCGGCGGCGGCGGCGGCGGCGGGGTGCCGCGGGTGGCCGGTGGCGGGAGGAAGGAGGTGCGGCCGGGGGGGTTGTCGCCGGCGAGGGAGATGCTTGGTAGGAGGCCAAAGGGGGCGCCGCAAGGAGAAGAGGGCGGCGGCCGCGCATGGTGTGTAGAGAAGGAGAAAGAGAAAGAGAAAGAGATGGGGAAAAAAATTAAGGTTTGGTGAATTAGGGTTTTTTTGGGTAAAACGGGTCTGGATCCGGGTTGGGTCGGGTACACCACAGAGAGGGAAGGGGCGCGGGTCGGGGCTCGCGGGTCGGTTCGGGTTCGCGGGTAGGGTTTTCAGATTTTTTGAAATTCAAATTTGAATAAAATAATAATAAAATAATAATAATAATAATATTTTTTTTATTTTTTTTTTGGCAGCCCTAAGGAGGGAGCCCCCAAGAATATTTTCACAATGTGCAAGATGAGAGTGAGAGAAATGGAATGGGAGAAAGATGAAGCTTTCCATGAGAAAGAGAGAAGTTGTTTATGAAGTGGGGAAAGGGTGATGGGGTGTTGGATGGTGAGGGAGGAGAGGAAAATGTGAGAGGGAGAGTGATGAGAGCATGAATGTGGGGAGCATGTGGGGAGATGAAAAACTTGAAAATTTTTCTAAGTGTTGAAATTTTTTTTTGAGTTCGGGCAAGGATGCTAAGGGGAGGCCGTTGAGGGTGGTCATTGATCACCGGTTGCGAAAAAAATGAAAATTTTTCTAAGTGTTGGGCTGAGACAAGGATGCTGAGGGAGACCACTGAGGATGATCATCGATGACCGGTTGGGAAAAAAATGAATTTTTTTTTCTAAGTGTTGGAAAAGTGATTGTAGGATGATATTGCGACCGTAGCAGCGCGGCTCGAGCCACCCCGCGCACCACGTACCAAGTCATTGCAATGTGAGGCCGAAGGGATTGGGAAGGGGTGAAGCCCCCAAGGGAGTGGGTGATGGCATGAAGGGTGATATCAAGAGACTTGTGCAAGAGCAATATAACTTGAAAATTTTCTAAGTCTGGAAAATGGAACTTCATTGATAACGAAGGATAGGCAGCATGCCTTGATACATGGGTATGACGTACATGGAAACTTGCAAAATGAACGAAAAAATTACAAGTGTGGAAAATGCACTAAGGCATGCCAAGGCTTGGTCGGGTAGGTCATATGTCCCGTACTTAGAGTTTGAGCTCTCCGGACGCAATCTTGTCGGCGAAGACAAACTTGAGGCCCCTGCACCACTTGAGGCCATGACCGACCTTCCGATGATAGGGGCAGTAGTTGTGATGGGCTAAGTCTTCCGGGGTAGGTTCACTGTCGACATTGGGCAGGGTTATGGCGTTGTCGTTGATCCATGTCTCGAGGAGATCTCTAACAGTCTTCAAGTCACACGGGTATTCCGGGGCAGGCATCGGCTGCCCTCTCTTGTCAGGACGCCCGTCCCTTCCTTGGGACTGACGCTTGCGGTTGTTGTCGTCGTTACTAGCTGCTTCCATCGTCGTGGCCAAGACAATATGAGGTGGGGGCTTTGGAGTCTTTGACGGACCGACCGAGTCATAGGTGCGTCGTGCAGCTTCCTTGAGATGTCTCCAAGACCGAAGCTGGAGGTTTTCAAGGTAGACTCTGTAGGTGTCCTTCATGTTCTTGATGCAAATGGGCACAAGGGTTTCATCCTTGCTGAAGTCAGTGCACTCCAAGCACTTGTGATGAAATCGCGTAACATAGGTGTTGAGGTCTTCGCCGGGGTTCTGGCGGATTCCGGCGATGTCAACGATGGTCACACGTTCCGTCTCATAGTGAAACTTGTCAAGGAAGAGCTGGACCATGTCGGACCATGAGTGGATAGTACTGTCAGGAATCTGATGATACCAAGAGTAGGCGAGGCCAGTCAGGGACTTGTGAAATTCCCGAAGCTTCAAAGTGTCGTCTTCCCCGTAGTGCTCGAGGGAGCCAGCAAAACGGGTGAGATGCTCGCGGGCGTTGCCTTCTTTGCCGTTGAACAATGTGAAGGATGGTTGCTTGTACTTGACAGGGTAGGGCTTAGTAGCGAGGCTGCCAAAGCAGGGAGCATGACCTGACAGCTTAGAGGCGGAGTGGGGTGAGGATGACTGCTTGAGACGGTGAAGGAGGGCATCTAAGTCATGCTTGGTGACGTACGACGCATGTGAGGGCTTGTGCCCTGTCGTGATGATCCGAGCACCAGAGCCCCCAGACGGTACAACCTGAGGCATTGAGGGGATGACGATGGTAGATGGGGGTTGGTGATGGTGAGCAACTTGTTGGGGCATGTTTTGCATATGGGTAGTGTCAGCTGCTGGAGGCCAGTTGTCAGGAAAGGTTGACTGAAGTAAGCCGGGGGAATGACTTGTGTTTAGGTTTCGGCTAGTTATGTTCGGGTTAGGCTCCATCTCAATTGATTCGTGAGCCTCCGAAGTGCTTCGAGCAAGGGCAATGCGTGGCACCGGGGGCTGAGGTGCCGCGAGTCCTACTGTCGAGGGCCCGGAGGACCAAGGCAGCGGTGGTCGCGACACTGGGACCTGAGCAGTGTCCAAAACTAGCCCAGGCCTTGAAGGTTGGATATGAGCAGGAGGGGCCAAACCTGGATCTTGGGATAACACGGGGTGAGTAATGGGCACAGGGTGCGGAGCTCTAAGGCTTTGGGAAATCGGTGATTGTGAAGTCAAGACTTGGATTGATTTTTGCATTTCTAAGATGGTTGTCATAAGAGTGGCTATAGTGGGCGAAAACTGTTGGATGGCCGCATTGACTGCAACTTGTATGTCAGGTGCGGTAGTTTGTGGCTGGTCTTGGAGACGCATAGCACTAGTCCCTTCTTGTTCGCCGAGGTGATCCTCCTCTTGTACGGCATGGATAAGGCCCTGGCTGGCAGCCCTCGTAACTTTTCGTTGTCTAGGCATGGAGACTGAGTGCGGAAGATAGACAGACTGCAGTACGATGCTCACCTCCCCAGCAGAGTCGCCAAAATGATGCCAAGGAAAGTGGGTTCTTACTTACGTGGAGGTGCCACAAAGGCTGCAGTCCGAGTCAGCTTCCAAGTATGTAAAGTGAGACACAGCAAGGGTGGAACAAGGGCAGAGACCAAGGGCTTCCCAGACAGAACTCGAGGGTGGCAGTGCTGCGAGGGCGATAGCGCGAGATGAATACACGATGACAGTCACAGTCCGATGCTTAGGTCCAGAGTCAGGGTACTGTATGTTTCTCTCTCTAGAATTCTAGAGTGAGAAAGTGAAAATGTCCAAATGTTCTTCTCAAATGAATTCTCAAGACCTCTATTTATAGAGATTGAGATGATGATGTCATAAACCGACACGTGGCGCTCCCCGGGAGTGACACGTCACCGGGGGGTCCACGGGTGCCGGTGCTCCATGGACTGTCAGATCGCATATTCAACCGGCCTGCTCCTCACAGCGTCGCTCTGTCTGTCTGGAAAGACTGGCTCCCACCGCATCGGTGTGGCCAGAGAACCCCCTTGATCTAGCCTCCAATCCAAGCCCTTGCGGAGTCCCACAGGCCTGACAGCGGTGGGGAAGACCCGACGCCCAACTGCCAGGTGAACTAGGCGCGATGCCCTCCGAAGACCTGCTCCCGTCTCGAAGTGACCCGGGGGTCATAGTCCCTAGGGGTGCCGACGCAAGCCCCCAGTGCCGGAGCACGTAGGCCAGTCACGCAGGCACCCTGACGGAGATAGTGTCCCGGAGGAGTCGTCTATTCCGCAGGCCAAGGTAGCATCCCGGAGGAGCCGTCTACCCGGCCGGCCAAGGTAGCATCCCGGAGGAGCCGTCTACCTGGCGGAAGGGGAGTTGAAGAGCTCCCTGGCAGAGATAGTGTCCCGGAGGAGTCGCCTATCCCCGCGGGTGAGTCCTTGTGCCGGAGCACTCGGAGCATGTCAAGGTAGCATCCCGGAGGAGCCGTCTACCCGACTGGCCGAGGTAGCATCCCGGAGGAGCCGTCTACCTGGCGGAAGGGGAGTTGAAGAGCTCCCTGGCAGAGATAGTGTCCCGGAGGAGTCGCCTATCCCCGCGGGTGAGTCCTTATGCCGGAGCACTCGGAGCATGTCAAGGTAGCATCCCGGAGGAGCCGTCTACCCGACTGGCCGAGGTAGCATCCCGGAGGAGCCGTCTACCTGGCGGAAGGGGAGTTGAAGAGCTCCCTGGCAGAGATAGTGTCCCGGAGGAGTCGCCTATCCCCGCGGGTGATGTACACTCCGGAGAGTGGGTTGAAGCATGTTCCATGACCAAGGCAAGGTGCGCATGGTGTGATGAATGTGTGTGGTGCCCGGGGGCATGATGACATGATTGTGGCGCATGGGCGCGATGAAGTGAGTAAGGTGCCGGGGGCACGTCTATGTCAATTGCGCGGCGCATGGGCGCGATGGAGTGCGTAAGGTGTCGGGGGCATGTTTGTGTCAATGGTGGCGCATGGGCGCGACAGAGTGCGTAAGGTGCCGGGGGCACGTTGGTGTCAATGGTGGCGCATGGGCGCGACAGAGTGCGTAAGGTGTCGGGGGCACGTTGGTGTCAATGGTGGCGCATGGGCGCGACAGAGTGCGTAAGGTGCCGGGGGCACGTTGGTGTCAATGGTGGCGCATGGGCGCGACAAAGTGCTTATGGTGCCGGGGGCACGGTAGTGTGACAGAGAGCCTGGGGGCACGGCTGTATCAGCGGTGCGGCGCATGGGCGCGGCGAAGTGTTGGAGTGTGACGCCCGGACGTCGGTGACGGGGGTCACGGAGACAACGTCCGGGTGACGGATGATGAGCGTCGTGGAGTTGTGTCTGGGCGACGGGGTCGCGGAGTTGTGTCCGGGCGACAGGGGTCGCAGAGTTGTGTCCGGGCGACGGGGTCGCGGAGTTGTGTCCGGGCGACATGGTCGTGGAGTTGTGTCCGGGCGACGGGGGTCGCGGAGTTGTGTCCGGGCGACGGGGGTCGCGGAGTTGTGTCCGGGCGACGGGGTCGCGGAGTTGTGTCCGGGCGACGGGGGTCGCAGAGTTGTGTCCGGGCGACGGGGGTCGCAGAGTTGTGTCCGGGCGACGGGGTCGCGGAGTTGTGTCCGGGCGACGGGAGGTTGTTGCAGGACGGACGTCGCGAGGTTGATGTACGAACGTCCGTAAGGTGATGCACGACGGACGTCGCGAGGTTGATGTACGAACGTCCGTAAGGTGATGCACGACGGACGTCGCGAGGTTGATGTACGAACGTCCGTAAGGTGATACACGACGGACGTCGCGAGGTTGATGTACGAACGTCCGTAAGGTGATGCACGACGGACGTCGCGAGGTTGATGTACGAACGTCCGTAAGGTGATACACGACGGACGTCGCGAGGTTGATGTCCGGATGATGGGCGAAGGGCGTCGCGAAGGATGCAAGGCCTCTTGAAGAGAAGTGAAGGTGCTAAGGATAGAGGCCAAAGGCCAACCCTTCGGGGAAGGCCGAGGCCGACCCCAAGGGGAAGGCCGAGGCCGACCCCAAGGGGGAGGCCAAGGCCGAGGCCGACCCCAAGGGGGAGGCCAAGGCCGAGGCCGACCCCAAGGGGGAGGCCAAGGCCGAGGCCGACCCCAAGGGGGAGGCCAAGGCCGAGGCCGACCCCAAGGGGAAGGCCGAGGCCGACCCCCTTGGGCAAGTGTCATGGCGCGTCGTTGGGCGACAGGCGAAGTGCGACGGTCGAAGTGTCATGAGGCTTGGTCACGTTACTTGAGCGTGCATGCTTTGACCGGTTGTGAGCGTTGAAAATGTATGTTGCTTGTGCGGACGTGTCATGCAAAGTGGGACCGTAGTGGGCCTTTGGGTGCGACCAGAATGGGTTGGGAACAAACATATCATAGGTCGGTTCGGTTCGGTTTGGAATCGGTTTCAAAGATGTGAACCGTGAACCAAACCGAACCAAGGTCGGTTTGGAAAATATGAAACCAAACCGTTAAGATCTTTGAACGGTTCGGATTGGATTGGTTCGGTTTGATCGGTTTGAGCGGTTCGGATCGGTTTGAACGGTTTGAACGGTTTGATGCTCACCCCTAATCGCGCCTAGTCCGTCTGGCAGTTGGCTACAGGGGTAACCCTCACCGCTGTCAGGTTCTCCGCGCGTCTCTTGACGCACCTCATGGGATTCAGTAAAGGCTTGGATCGGTGGCTGGGGCAACGGGCTTACTCTAATCATACTACCGCAGTGTGGTCAGTCTTCTCAGATAGGTAGAGCGACGCTGTGTGAGGCAGGCAACGCGAATTTAGGAACCGACAGTCCAACGGAGAACCGATATTTTGGGACCACCTGGTGACGTGTCACTCCCAAGGGACGACATGTGGCACTTTATGACATAAGTACAATGTTTCCTATAAATAGTGAACTTTACAACTCAAAAAATGACTTCTTCTTCATTCTCACAAAAAATCACTTTCTCACTATAGAATTGGAGAGCTCTTGGATTCTAGAGAGAGAAACACAAAATTGGACATAACTTCGGACCGTAACATTGGACCCCGACTCGGACCCTGACTTGGACTGTCGACTGCCGGCCATGTTCGTCTCAGCCTTGCCTTCGCAGCACTACCACTCCTCACGGCCTGTCTGGGAAGCCTTGCTCTCTGCCCTTACTCCATCCTCACTGTCTCTCACTTTGCATACTTGGAAGCTGACTCGGACTGCAGCCTTTGTGGCACCTCCACGTAAGTACGAACCCACTTTCCTTGGCATCACACACATACACACATTTTCACACACACAATCACACTGTAATCACCACTTCCATGGCTGCCATTTCAGCCCTTCTTCCACCTTACAAATACTCACTTAGTACACTTGTTCCACCAACAAAACACACATTTTCTGTCCTTCTTTCATGGCTGTTTGCAGGCCTTCTCCTCCCTTCATTACACACCTATAAACCCACCCAAACACTCACATGAACCCAGAAATTTAATCCCCATGGCAGCCCCTCCATAGCTGTCCCCATTTCCATTTCTCAAACCCCAAACTCACTCTTGCCGTAAAGCAGCCCCTCACTCACGATACACACACATTCACTCACTCTTTCGGCACACACACTTAGCCCATTTCTCTCCCACTTTTTCTGAAACCCACACGCACACAACGCATAGCCACCACTTTCACCCTCTCTCACCCTTGACACACGCAACTCTCTTCCTCTTCCACCCACAGCCCACCATGATCGCTGCCATCAAAGTCTTTGCACGATCTTAAGATCGTCTTTTTCGGTAGCCGCAAAAATCTACAGAAAACCCTACTCGGCAGCCATGGCTGCCTTGCACCCTTATTCCTTTTTCTCTCAAACCCACACGGTACAAGGACACAGCCACCATGGCTGTGACCTTGCTTGAATGTTCCTGCTACATTCACAAACTCACACCCATCACACACTAAAACACACATTTACCCAGCAGATTCCCCTTATCCCGTTTATTCCCATAAACCATTAAATAACAAGAGAGAAAAGATGAGAGAAATCTTACCGGAAAACTAAACTCCGATCGCCAAAAGATGTCTCTTGATCTGTTCCCTTTTCTCTTAATCAGCCTATAACCGAAATAAGGGAACCAATGCCCCTAATTTCTCCCCTTTACTCTTTCTTTTCCCTCTCTCTGTTGACCTTTCTCTCTTTCTCTAACATTGTATCCGAAACGGACTTTCAAATCTTAATTGCATGGTTTCTTCCTGATTCTCCTCACTTGTTCCCTCTCTAATTTTTGTTTCTAAAAATAGAGTGTTGACTAAATAAAAATCAAATATGTGATTTTCTACTTATTCAATGTCCATGATTTAAGTTCAAATTTTTAACTAACCTCGCTTCACTATTTGTCACTAAAAGTCGTTACTTAGTACATCAATGCTAAAAGAAATTTAATTGTCTCTACAAGTATACCGGTGCTAAGAAAATAAATCCATCGCTATAAACACAAGTCGATGCTAAGTATTTAAAAATATCATTTACGCTAATTGTCCCTAAGCACCCCAATCAATATCACTCATCATTAAACTATAACTTATAATTTCTAAAGTTTGTCGTTAAAGACAGCCGTTAAAAATTCGGTCACGCTAATCGACGCTAAATGTTGCATATGAAAGTTGTCGCTAAAAATTACTATTTAAAAATATCAATGCTAAAAATATATGCGCCGCTAGAATTTCTAATTAGATCCGACAAAGTATCGGGGTGTTACAGTACTTCTAGTATAGCGAAAGAGGAAGTGAGATAGTAAGTACCAGACAATAAAATAGTAGATGTGTAAAATACCTCCAAAAACTCAAAAATGTGTGTAGCTAACTGCCATTAATCGGAAGTTAGCAAGGCTTACAAGAACTTGGTTAGTAGACAATGAATATAGACTTGTTTGTATACCATAACATATGATACGTTGAGTCTTACCTGTGGTGGACATCTGTAATATGTCTCTTACGAGGCAAATTATATTCTAACAGGAAAAATTAACAAATAGAACCATACTCCTTATTTTGGATATAATTGGTCCTGCAGCAGCTAAACCATCTTGAAAAACTAAATTTATTATAGTATAAACACATTGAACATAAAAAAAAAATGTCCCCCTCAGTCCAAGTTTGAAGTTCCTTTAACATTTCAACAGCAGCATTATTATTGGAAGCAATATCAAAATTAACACTCATTATCTTGTCATCTATTTTAAAGGTATTACATGCTCAGAGTATAATTTCAGTAACATGTGATGCATCATGTGAAAATGAAAAGATTTCAAACGCAATGATTGTCTTATGCATAACCCAGCCAGGATCAATCCAATGTGCAGTTACACAAGAATAATTAAGCATAGTATAAGGAGATCTCCAAACATTAGACATAAGACTAAATTTACTATAAATTCTAAAAATAATCAATTAAACGTTGTTTAGCAGTATTATATTGTCTAAGTGGATCAGACCAGTAATATTCCTATGATCCTTTTTATACAAAGGTTGCACATAATATATATATCTAGTATATTTTCATTATCAGCAAAATTAAAAGGTTCTTCATTGTGCACAAGAAATTCAGAAAGACCGTCTCTTTGGTGTCGCTGATTATAAATAAATAATTTACAGTTAAAAGATAATTGTGTTTGGCTTTCATCAACATGGCCTTGTTTAGATGTACATTATTGAAAATACCTATTAAGATGTGAATTACCACTACCACAAGTAAATATCTTTAACAATACCTATATTGAGCTTTGGGTACGCCATGAAGCATAACCCTTATAAAATGCTCCAAACACTTTGGTTCGTTTGACAAAACTTTTTTTTTAGTTTTCAGTTTTTAAAGAGCTGTTTAAATTTTTTTTTTTTACAAAAACAAGTGGGTGTTTGATAAACATTTTTTTTTGTGTTTGGTAACCCTTTTTATTTTGACTTTTTTTTTTTGTGGTTTGCGGTGGTGGTGGTGGTGGCCGGCGGCCGGAGGTGGCTGCCGGCAGTCTCCAGCGGTGGTCGCCGGCGGCCGGAGGTGGCTGCTGGCAGTCTCCGGCAGTGGCTACCGGCAGTCTCCGGCGGTGGTCGCCTGAGGTGGCTGCCGGCGATAAGAGGGTGGTGGTGGTGGTCTAAAAAAAAAACAAGTTTTTGGAGTTTTTTTTTTACTCTTCAGTTTAAAAATTGATTTTTTAAATTGGAGAAGGAAACAAAAATGGTTACCAAACCCACTTTTTTTTCCCAATTTTCAAAACTGAAAAAAAAAGAGGAAAAAAAAACAGCGTCAAACGTGGCCTTAACTTTGAGCTTTTTATTTGTCTTTCGAACTTCTGGCGAATTTGAGTCAGGGTTCCTCGATCCTTCCTCTCCACGACCACTCATTGAGTGAAGATTGTGCTTTGGAGTATTATTGTCCCCAACCAAGCTGCATTCTTGACTAAAATGTTGTAAATCTTGTGAAGGTTATATTGAAAATCAAGAATATTTTGGTTAAAAGCCGTGAAATTTTGGGTGTCTATACTCACTAGTGGTTGCTCTTGAAAATGTGGTGTTCGCTTCTCAAATTGTGGTACTCGTGGTGATGGACATTTTTTTACTAAGTGATTTTGATCCTTTTGAAGTAGACATATTTTTCTAAAAGTTTGAAAGATAAGAAATCAAAACTTGTAAGACTAATTAATGAAGAAATAAAAGTACTAAATAATACTGTTTAGCCAAAATCTACCAACTAATAATTAAAGAATGCTTAGTAACATATAAGAATGCACAAGGCTTGTAGAATGTTAATAAGAGAGAGTTGTGAATTTGTGTGAAAAATGTGAAGATAATTAATCAATTTATAAAAATGTGAAAAATGTGAAGATAATTAATCAATTAAAAGACAAAAATGCCCCAAAAAAACTAGTCTTTTAGAGTTGTAGGGAGGGGTAATATATAAAAGTGCATAAAAGAGTTGTTGAAATAAGGTTGGATAAAAATACTGATGAAACTAGCCTTAAATAGCTGTCAAAGGGGCAAAGGTGTAATTTTCAAAAAAAATTGGCCGTTGGGGAGACGTGGGGAGGGGGGAGGGGGGGGGGCGTTGATCTGAAATTTTTTAATTTAAGCGGAACGGGCCAAGCTTGGATCGCACATTGGCCGGGCTTGGACAAAAACAGGCCAGCTCCAAGCTGAATAACGGGCGGGGCAGGGCTGTTTTCTTTTTTTTTGGGGGGGGGGGGGAGAGAGAGAGAGAGAGAAGGGGGCCCAGCCTGATCAAGGTCCTAGGCCCTCTGAATCCGAGCCTGCAATGTTCACTCTACGGGCCAGGTTGGGCTTTTTTGGATTAGATCGGACTGGCCCATGGACTACCGGCCGGTGTGACACCTCTATTCATATCTATACGGAGACTTGAATCTGACCACTTTTCTGTATTGCCCTAATAGTGCTGGTGCTCATTGGCAAGTAGCCCAGGTTTCTAGCCACGAGAAACATCAATGCAGCATTTTTTTGGCACTTATGGCTCACTCCGAATTTAAAGATGGTTATCGACACTGTACCCTGTACAAATCAAGTGCATGAAACAACACAAGATCCGTCACTAACCATTTAATAGTCCTTATTTTTATTTATTTATTTTAAAAGAATTAAAATTATAATTTATATGACCCATTGGTATAAAATTCGAATTCAGAATATTGAGGTTATTCCTCGAAGATCTTTGGCACTATACACCCACCCCTCATCCCACATCTGCTTTCCGCGTATGACGTGATGAAACTCCTCACCCAGGACATGCACAAGTAGCAATGTTACTAAAGCAAAGTAGCCAACCAAGCAGTTGTGTTTGTTTTAGTGGAACTCTTACCAAAGCATATATAGACCTAAACGAAGGCGGGAACATTAAGAGAATCCGCCAATCATTTACCACTGACGTGTATCCGAAGTAAATTTAATCCTATGAAAAGCTTAGCCATCAGAGTTCTCAACCACATGATTTCTTCCAGCCAAACTAGTATGATTATCTGGACGAAAAAGTTCCATCTACAAATAGCTCAGTATTTAAGCATGCAACTATGAGTTTCCGAAGGCTCAATTCCTCTTTGCCTTTTGTTTACCACCATAAAATGGCTGCTGTGAAGTCTCTAAAGATTGTTACTTTTCTTCTTCTTGTGTATGCTATGGTATGTGAGTGCAGAGTAGCAAGGAAAGACTTGGGCCTGGATCTTGGCTTGGGACTAGGGGGGTTAGGGCTAGGACTAGGACTAGGGCTGGGGGAAAGAGCTGGCTCTGGTGGCTCAGGATCTACAGCTGCTTCTGGCTCTGGAACCACAAGTCCTAGGCCAACTTCTGCCGCTGCGCTAGAATCCAGCTTCAAAGTGTATCCAAGTCAGGCACATAAAGCCGGATCTGGGTCGAGCCAAGGCCATGGTCAAGGTTGGCCATCGAGCAAGGAAAGATCAGCGCATGCTGAAGTCTATGGATCCACGTTTGGTTATGTCAAAAAAGATGGGGGCAACTGAAAAAGTGCACAGTAATTACACTAATAGTTAAATAAACACCGCCAATCTAAGTAAAATTGGTGAATTTGTAACGTGTCTAGTGCAAGTGTCCTTTCATCTCCTTCTATCATACTCAGTTAAATAAACTCACAAATCGTGATAATAAGGTTGCAGGTGCTTTTTGGTCTTCGTATTTCTACCTTACTTTTGACTACAGAAGAAATCACTTCCCTCGTTATCTTCTGCTACGCAACTTGAACTGAACTTTAAACGTCAGGATGTTTACTACTTACCACACCTTTGAGTTGCAAGGTGTTCAAAGCATGCCTAAAGTTGTATTCCAAGAGCAACATTGCAATTTTCACAAAGCGCAAACAGTTCATAGCCAGACCTATAAGAGCAACATGGCCAAGGAAATCTAGCAGCATGGGAGAAGATCAACGAAATTCTCTATTACCAGGAGATTCAGTGATTAATATGGTACAGTAGCACCAACCAGAAGGCTGAATACTACATGGTTTAACAAGAAAGTTGTAATCAAGCAAGCAAAAATATATTCAATTACTATCAACTTGCCAAATAATAGATCAAACCTAGTACTTCCTAATATATCACATGCAATAGCTATCCACTTTTGTTAGTGCAGAAAGCATAAAAAGTAAGCACTTAATGCCTGATAGTTGTATTTCCTTTGCAAAACCGGAAACAAGAGGGGGTTGAGGGACAGGGCGAATTTGAAGTGAAGGAAAATGGCAATGCAGTGAAGGAACCAAACAATAATTATCTTTGATGAAGATCTAAATTATATCAGCAGTTTGTCCAAAAATCAGAATTAGATCGTGACTAGATTCTCTATATAAATCAGACACTAAAATTCACACCCTTCTTAAGAGAGTCCTTCACTACGCAGCCTCAAGCCTTTGTTTCTTCTCTAAAAGATTAGCCACCTCCAGACTTCAGTGTATTACTCAACCTGTAATTTCGTTTTTTTAAAAGGGAAATGAAGACAAAGACAAAGAAGAAGGTAATTATTTTCTGCAACTGTCCAAATAGCAGCAAACTAGCATACAAGGTAAACCTCATATTCAGACCTAAGAAAGGAATATGAAAAGTCGTCCATAAGGAAGAAACTCTAACCAAAGGGACACATGGGGCTGGGTAATTGCCTTAACCTAAATAGAACAAAGAAAAGATGCTACTGTACACTGACATGGAGCACCAAAGAACTTCACATACGGACAAAAAGTTAAACAAACAAATAAGTGGAAAGGTTCCCAGTATTCTATAACAGACTGCCACAACCAGCACTCTATAACAGACTGCCACGGCAATTGATGAGGAAATGGTGCATTTTTACAGTATGTATAATGAGCTGGATAATTTTGACATTTTTAATAACTTGACTTGCAATGGTTACATTTGTCGATCTCTTGGTGGGGTAAATGGACACCACTATGCTATACGCGGCATCGCCGAACAGAGACCCATAAGTGTAATGAAGACTCAAAGGGGGGGGTGCAAGAGTACTTGTGGGAAAAGATTCTAGTGAAAGTAAACAATATAGCAGAACTCAGAGCTCTTTAAAATGAGAGTTCCTTTTTCCTTTTTGATGAGTCTTTATACCAAGACTTCTTAAATTCCTTTCTACATCAACTTTCAGATTATTGTAGAAACGTATAGCACCAAAAAATTCATTTACTGCGACGAAATGTAAGAGAGATAATAACAACCGTAAAAAATAATAGACCCCCAACATCCTTCAACAGAGTACCCCATCAATTTGTGAAAAACTCATGGTGGTCACAATTAGTTTACTTGTAGTAGTTATGTCCATCTCTTCGTGGGAAAATGGCACTCAAAGAGTCTCTAAACAGAGATTTTCCTTTTCAGACGAACTTCCAAATTATCATCCTTACGGAATCCGTAGATGGTAACTGTTAAAGATAGCAGGCCAACTACCCATGTATAAAAAATTTGTTAGTTCGCAACAGTGCAACACAAATATGGTTGCCGTATAAAGATGGCTGAACTCTATCACCAATATTGTAGAATGGGTCACCAGCATCCACAGAATAAAAACGTTTGAGTGCTTACCAATCCAAGCCCTCAAAGAGACCTTCTCCTTTTATTGCGGACGTTTTGAAAATAGCCCATTGGCGGTTCTTAATCTTGTGCAACTCTAAGGCCTCAGTCACTGCGGCATCATCAAGCGCGCCAGGAAGATCCTGTACACCAGAAAGTGCAACTTCAATGACAGTAACAAAAAAATGAGAAATTCATGTCAGAAATAAATTTGTTTCCTTGTACAAATGAACAAGAAACAACAATGGGGAATAACATGAACCTGCTTGTTTGCAAAAATGAGGACCACAGCACCTTTCAACTCTTCCTCCTGACATCAAGGCACAAAGATATGAAGTTCTCATTCACTATGTACTAATGTAATGTAGTTCAAGATTACAAAACAAACAAAGACATGGCACATGGTACACATTGGCGACCAGCTGAAGAACCAGTATTGTCTTTCCTCGGTTTAGAGAATGGGAACGGGGAAGGTAGAGCAGAACATGGTCCCATGGAAAAGAATGGATGGGACGAACACTAGAAAAACAGAACAAAAATCTTACTGAGAGAGTAGGTAGGGTAGGGATTACCATAGTTCATGGTAGCATGTAGATATAAATTACATATCTAAATGGCCCCTTATGTAACATCTTTTATTCCGAGCCAAAATAATGAATAAAACGATTTTTTGTCGGACTCCAAAACGAAAAACAAATATTTGTTTATCATTATACTACATATGTATGTATAAGAGTTGGCATTATGGGTCAATATTTCTCGTACTCCCTGGTTAATTACTGTATGGATGCAAATGTTAATAAGGTCCTATACGCATAACGAGTAATAACACCCAGATTATTTCTAGTTCAAACTGGCTTATAATAATATTAATTAATACGTGAAAAATAAAACCACAATGCTAATACCTCCAAAATTGCGTGAAACTCCTCCTTTGCAATTATCAGCCGATCAGTGTCACTTGAATCCACAACATAGATTATGGCTTGAGTATTTGGAAAATAGCATCTCCAATACGGCCTAGGGTAATAAATGGTTCAGCTGATGCGCTTGTTATAGATCCAAAAACAATTACTTTCAAGACCAATGGGATAATACAAACCAGAAACACTAGCAGACCAAAATTGCACAAGAAAGACATCTTAAGAACACCCTAAATGAATTGTAACTTTGCAAGTAACAACAGTGAGAGATAGAATTTTGGGCTTTGATGCCCCTCTATTTTGCTAAGACACCAAAATTATCACCAGCAAGTACAGCCAGGGGAAATTGGTACAGATTGGTTCAACCAACAAGTTATATAACGAGACAAATCTTTAATTCAGTTAAAATGGTTCATATTCTCTTTCATAAGTGATTTGCCCAACCAACATTTCTCCTGAACTGTAGAAGAAAAACCCAAGTTTCTTGCACACAACGATAAACCAACTTTCGTTCAACTACTGGCAGAAGAAAAATTCCACTGTAAATTTACTAATGCCAATTTGCAGTTTTTAAGTTTTTGTTCAGTTGAGGTAAGAGCAAATTATATCAGTCCCCTCACTGGTAATAAGTAGCTAGCAAATGAATGTAGGTCATATATTGAATTCACCGCATGCCTTTTCTTAGTCTCTTCAATAAGTTTTATTCATGGTTTTCACAACTAGAAATAGTTTGCAAATGCAGAAAGTTTCATTTCCTTTTCCTTCCACACAAATGAATGAGTTTCCAGAGAACAATACCACAATTTTTTTATCTTCTTTACTCTTATTAAATAAAGTCCCCCACACTCATATGATTGAAGATTAAGCTTGACTAAATTGAAAATTCAGCATCACCTAAAAGATATTTATGCTCCCAAGTTAGCCTAAAAACATAACGAGAATATCCCAACAGGACAGGACCTGAACATTCTTCCTCCTTTGGAAAATTCGTGAACAAGTTCAGGATATAAAAATATACAAGATGGAAAAAAAGGAGGCAGAGAGGGGGGGGAGGTTTGCACATCTAAACTGTGGTAAGTCTATGGTGTCATTCATAGGGATTTCCCCCTTAAAAGAATTTTCCTCATTAACTTGGCAAGTAAGTATTCAGACCTTAAGCCATGGGCTATGTGACTTGAACACGATGTTCGATGTCTAAGTATAGGATTTGCCTGTTTTTTCAAAATAAACGGCACCAGGACAGAACATTTTTGGACGCAGACAAGGACACGGATACATTTAGAGAAGTTCATGTGGTATATTATATCAGATTGAGAATATATATTAGTATAATGAAATTTATCTGCATTCAGCTAGGGAAACATTTATTGGCTGGTTGCCTACAGGCCAATAATCTCTTTTTGATAGACAGTGACATTGTCAACAAAAACAAAATAGAAAAAGAAAAGATGACGTGTGAGTAGTGCCAATTTAGAAACAAGTCAAAACATCCGAGCCGCTCAAAATTGATGACTACGAAACAATGTACTCTCATGTTTGCTACTACTCTGACACGTATACTGATGTGGTAACATGCGAAACAGTCCCTCAGGTGTCAGCGATGCAACTCTTGGGGTTGTCCATACTTAAAGGACAGAGATGTAACCACTAAGAAGGTTACATAAGTAAAAGTTTGTGAAGGAGAAGAAAGAGTCCATGACTGGTGCTACTCACAAATTGAGGACTGCTGCTTTTATCCAAGCTTTGGACACCAAAAGGATGATCAATGCGAGTAGGAATTTCGAGCTACTTTTCATTCTTGCTAATGAAAATGTTTACTGTCAATAAACGTGCAGCGCTTGATGAATTTTAGTCAAGGAGAGGTACTGCAGCAAATAGCCTATATTTAGTTACCCTTTTCTCAAACTTTCTTGTTTCGTTGACATTTCTATATTTCCTTCTCAAAAATACCAAATCCACTAATTATTCACCATTTGTACATCCCTTGTAATTGTCTTGCTCTTAAAATGATGTTAACCAAGCATTTTCTGGTAGTACGAACACAACATTAAAACACTCGGTTTAGAATTAACCACATCGACATAGGAGAATTTCAGAGAACAAACACAGGGACCTTAACTTGACAGCATTGCCTCTTCTTTGCAAAAAATAGTATCCAAACAACATTTCAACATTGTTTTCATCTCTCCGGAAAGACATCTTTTCCATGTTTTCAGGACCTAGAAAATGAAAACGGAAAAAATGCTACTCAAACAGAGCATTAATGACCCTGTTATTCCAACTCTACCCCTAAGCGAGCCATTAACATGAAATTCAGTTGGTTGAATATGCTCTCTTCTGAATCCAATAGTAGAGGAAGATGTTACGAGATAGCCTGAGTACTTGAGAACATTATGATGCGACCAGTTATGTTGGTTCGCAGGGAAAATGGGTCTAGAGAATGTGTATGGACTGCCGTGAACAAGATTATTATGGAGAACTGTGCCCGCTTCCACTCACTGATGATTTGATTGATCAGATGCACTATCCCAGGATCTTCAGAAAACTTGATCTCAAATCTCGATAGTATGAAGTCTGCTTCGAGAAGGAAGACATGTGTAAAAAAACATTTTTAAGACAAAAACTGGTACTATTGCAGTGGCTGGTGATACCATTTGGTGTATGTGTTTCGGCTAAATTGATGAGATTATAGATGATATAGTGATTTATTAGTAAAAATGGTAGCAAATTGCTGCGCCATTACATGCTCCTAGGCTGCTCCATGTTTTGTCCCTATCTTTTACTCGTCTAATACGTTGCTGCCTTTGCTAGACTGGAAGAGGATCATTGTAAATGGGGAATTATTGTGCATATTAAGAATGATGCTGAAAAAGTTGGGTAAAGCAAGTAGGATACCTTAAAGGTGGCAGAAATTTTGGGGTAAATCGGCCGTTTTTGCTTATCCTTATCCTACAGGCCCAAGATAATCATCGAGGCTGTTGACATCTAGACCATCCACTGCAGACATGCGGGACTCTATGGATTTTGCTGGTGTATATCCTAGGACCAAGTCAGCTCATGATTTTCTGTTTACGATACTGGATCGGTTCAGCATGTCAATGGAATCACCATTAGCGCTAAAGAGGATGAAAAACAGGCTGAACCACATAGATTTTCTATAAAAAAAATTCTGAAAGTATGTAAGGAACTTGAAGTGCGGTTCCAGCGCTATCGGCAAGGTTACAAGGACAGGCATAATCAGCATAGGTTCAAGTTTAACTTCAAAGTTGTTGTAGTTCCAACTCAACAAAGAATGTCTGAAGGCATAAGGTAGGAACATAATACCGGTAAGATGCAGGCTTCTTAAGAAGATTGGGGAGAGAGTATTCCAACTCGATCTACCAGCCTGCCGCAGATATATTTTGTTGGCAATGCAAAGAATCTGCAATTGTACTGAGTTTTCTTTGCTAGATGAGGAAGATAGAGAGGCATGCAGCTTAAGCTTGATGAGTTGATCACTGAAAGGAGCAGCCGTATGACTTTAGAAACGGTGAAGCAGAGTTGAATCATACAAGATTGGGAGAAAATGGGGGAGTGAATGTATTCCAACTCGATCTACCGGCCTGCTAGAGATATACTTGGTTGAAAATGCAAAGAATCTGCAACTATACTGGTTTCCTTGCTAAATGAGGAAGATAGAGGTATTCCTTCTTAAGCTTGATGAGTTGATTATTGAAAGGGAGCAGCCATAAAACTTTAGAAACAGCAAGGGAGAATCGAATCATACAGGATTGGAAGAAATGTGCCCACCAAGTCCCTCGTTGGGGCACAGCAAGGAGGAGGGGAAGCAAGACTTCTGACGCGACGCCTTCAATTTTTTAGAGTTAGTATTGGTTGGGACTAGACAATATCAAGTCTGAAAGTCCTAAAGTGTCGCTAAAACCACCTTCTTCATCCGTGACTGGAAAACATTCATAAAGGCTGAATTCTTCCAGAAAAAATTCTGATTCCCTAATTTTCTGGGATATGCCTTTGATTAAGTTTCCTTTTGGAGTTTTTTGATTTGCAAAATTATTGAGCTTTGAACTTGATTTGGCTAAGGCCAATTACAAGTGGGCACCCCTACTCATCCCTCCTCTTCTCTCTTCGTACTGTTCGTGATTCTCTCCTTAGCTCTGCATCACTTGGTATCAAGAGCTAAAAGCCACGACTGACATGTTCGTTAACCAACTTTATTTTCGCAATAATTTTTGTTGTTCCTCGAAGCAGACTCCATTCAGGTTGTTCTTCTACTTTCTCAACTCAAATCTTAGATACATGCACACAGCCAAAAAAAGAAAGAAATCACTGTTCACAAAGTTACTGTTCGCCAGTAATGCTGTTCATCATCTCTCTTTCCATCAGAAATTCAACCTCACAGATCTACCAGTCTGATCATCAAGATAAGAAGAAAAATTAATGATCCTTTAATTTCAGCGACAACTGAATGTATCCATTCCATTGAAATCACCTTGTTTATATTTCTTCCCTCCAGCGCATATCCTGCGAGTTGAGGCTGGAGATTTAAAGCTATAAAACAGCTTCTGAATTTTGTGCACCAACTTCAACTAGAATTCTTGCACCCCTACAAATTACTTAACCAGGCCCACCCATTATACCAAATGCATCTTTTTAAATCCAAAGTCTAGAACCATGTCGTTTGTTACAGACCATAACCAACCTGACAAGTTCTTGTTTGTTCAAGCCCATCAACTTAGAAACAAATCCTCATCTTTGGTGAACCATTCAAGCCTTGTCCAGATGGAAGCTAGAACTCAGATTAGAATAAATCTGCCTTCTCTCAAAAAAAAAACTCTTTTTCTACTCCAAGAACTCTGTCGCAATGGTTTCAAATGCCGAGTTAAGTTTAAAAGCGGAGGATTTGTCACAATCACGTGAAGGGCTTTCTGAAAACGTCCCCGCATAAAAGCCACCATCGTTCAAGTGAAAGCTGCTATGGATAACATGGTAGCTTTGTTTCACCAAGACAAGGATAAAGGAAAGAATCCAGAAACTGGCTCCTTTTCTTAAAAGGCCCAAATCTAAATGCAATGCCAGCAACACGTGCGCGTCTGGCAAAAGATCCTTGATTCAACAATGAGGATATAAGTGCTAAATCTGAAGTTCGACACTTTTTAGAGATCAGAATCTCGATATTTCTAGATTGAGCATTTTCATATGGTATCGCTTGACAGATGAGCACAAGACGTCATTTGCTGAAGCTAGATTAAAGGGTACTCCACAAATTTGGTGGACCAAATATCAGCAAACCCCTTGTACCATTTTTCAAGCGTGGGAAGACATGAAAGTTTTTAATATTTTTTTGTGCCGACAAACTAGAAGCAGTGTGCTCACTTTAACTTCACTCCGTTGACACAAGGCTCTAAATCCGTGGAATAGTACACAGGCTGGTTCTACAGCTTGGCCACTAGAGAGGAATTTCCTTGGGTTGAAGACGTGTGATTACCATAGACCGAAGAGGATTTAATCCACATATACTAGGGTTTGCAGCAAAGCAGATGTTGTGCAAGTTGCTTATCACATGAAAGAAGAACTGCGGAAGAAGAATCCTGCAAGACGTTTAATGGACACGTCAAGAAGGAGCAAGATAACTTTTCTGGACCCAAATTGTGGTAGATTATTCGATAAGTCGCAAGCGACTTCTGCTCCTCCCCATCATACTACTAGATCTACTCCTACAACTCCTTTTTCATCCCAAGGGAGTAATGGTGGTCAAGATGTTCTAGTGGTGATGGTATTGGACATTGTATTAGGCCTAAACAACCTCAGGGTACTAACGAAGAAGAGCTTGCAATCCTGTTTAGGTTTATAACAGCGTTCATCCTGGTTATTCGAGCAAGGAAGACAGCGGTAATTGCATAATAATTCTGCCTTCATTTTCAGCTACTAAGCAACTATCACCAGAATACTGTCAATGTCCACTGAAGCAAGACAAGGTCAACTGCGGAGGGCAAATATGTTCCATGATCACTGATACAGGAAGTTGCACTTATTTTGTATCCCAGAAAGCTGTGAAGAAATTGGATTTGAAGGTTGAGCCACACCTCGAGCCTTATTATGTGTTACAGATGACTAAGGCCCCGTTTGTCGTGGCTTTTACACTTTTTTATAAGCAGCTTAAGAAATAAGTTTAAGCAGATTAATCCAAGTTCGTATGTAGTGTTTGTTACAACTTATAGAATCACATTTCTATAATTTGAAGAGACAAAAATACCCAAAAGCTTCTACTTTGTTCACAGGTTTTGATGACCCAAAACGTACCTAAATATGTTCTTTACATATTTCAAATGAAAGAGAATTCAATTTCGAGTTGAACACAACTTGAATCATATAAGTCTGAAATCGGATGAATTGGAAAAAGTGAAATGAGTCCGAGAAAATGAAGAATAAAGAGACAGTATCAGCACGTGACACGTGGCAAAGTAACTAATGAGGGCATTTCTGAAATTTAAAATGCATAAGCTGAAAAGCACCTCATCAGATACTATGGACTATAGATTATTTTGGCTTTAAGAGGGTCATACCCAACTTAAAGCTTATGGTTCAAAAAGCTACTAACAAACATATATTTTAAACTTTTTTTTAAGCTTTAAGCTGGCCAAATAATCTGCGACAAAAATAGTCTAACACCAAGAAAAAAAGTGGACAAATGTTATCCAGCAACATGTACCATTGCCAAGTTGCAGAGAATGTTAACGTGCGATGTTTTTCCTCCACAACTTTGTTATGTTCTCTTAGGACGCACGTGGATAGGGATGTAAAACATATTTGCCCTGCAAAGACCTATTCTTTCATAGATGGCAAGAAAAAAGAAACTGATGCAGGACAAGAATCCACAATTTTAGTGCATATCTACTGAAATGGTGGAATTATTGAAGTCAACCAGCAGTATCCCATGATCTTAGCACACCTGTGTATTTCTTTGCTTTCAGTAAACCCCAGAATCAGTTCACATGATTCTCACTTTTAGGATAATATATCTTTTATATTCCATTTGCTGTTTCTTTCCATTTTGCCTATATAAAGGCCCCTACGTTAGTCTCTTGAGAAGAAATGAATTGGGTTTTGACTTAATAGGTGTGTTTTACCTAATGGAATCTAGGTTTCCTTTTACTCAATGACGTTTTCCTCATTCAATTCACTTCCGCCACATTATATGGTATTCAGAGCTTTGTCTTTCCTGGCTATAATCATTCTATCAACACCACTTCCGGCAACAATGTTTCAAGAGATCAACCACTCACAACGGCAGAATTCCAAGAGCTCTGCCTGCAGATGAAGGAGGTCATGACACTTGCGACATAGTATAGAGAGCGGACTGTAGACAAGCATCTTATTAACAATGAGCGGCCTCCTGGAAGAAACACTCATAAAGCAATCTTTGCGCCAAAGCACACATTATGCAGAGAAAGTTCCAGAGATCACAAAACCTTGGAGGTTACTCTCGTAAGGGGAAATAGTGCAGGAAACGATCGAGAGTACTTAGCTCACGACAATAGAGATCATTAAATGAAGGTAGATCTTCCATACTTTTACGGGTATTTTCATACTATGTTACATGGACTCGGTACCAATGTTCAAGGGGATACGTGTCCAAGTGTCTAGCTTCCAAAACCCTAGACGGGGACACAGCAGAATATTTCTATCTAACACTATTATTTAGTTACTCCTCAAGTAACATAGTGTTTTCTGTAACGCACATTTTTTTAGTTGAAATCTTATCTCATCTCAAAGCAATGACGAATTAAAACGAACACTTCAAGATGTTGTTCTTAGTGGCATATCCTAAGAGATGTGTTGGACACATATCGCATACCCATGTCCAAGTACCGAGTGTCTGACACGGACACAGAAGTGGAGAGATCTTTTATGCTATAGGAATTCCAGCGAGAAGGGAAGTTCGTGGCATAAAAACTCAAGGGAGGCGCATCAGCTTGGTGGGAACAAGAACAATCAGCACGTATCCGACTAATAAAGGCCCCCGTTTAGTTCGTATGTGGTAAGATGAAACGGCTGCTTAGAGTGAGGTTTTTAATTCCGGATTATGAGCAAACCCTATTCAATCAATATCAAAATTGGAAGCAAGGGCGTCATACCGTTCAAGCATACACAGAAGAGTTCTATCGCCTCTCCGCACGGAACTACTTGATAAAACTGAGCACAGCAGATTGCAAGATTTCATAGTGGCTTGCGTCTCACAGTCAAAGACAAAGTAGCTCTCCAGCCTGTTCACTGTTAATGATGCTATGAATTTAGCAGAAAGTGTCGAGGTGCATATAGAAAGACCAGCCACCCGAGTTCAACTCTTAATAGGACTTTGGGACCTTCTCAGAATCGTTGCAGCCTATTGCAAACAAGGAAACTAAACTGCCTTCAACGATCCACGTCAAACCTATGCTGCAAGCAAAGCAGCAAAGTTTGCTTGAAGCAGTTTCATCAAACAAACACCCACATATGAAGAACCTGTGCATGAATCCTTATCCCAATAAGAGTTATCGTTGCGGAGAACCTGGTCATCAGTCAAATAATTGCTTCAAGTGAGGAGCCGTTAATTATACTACGGCTGAAGGATACAATGAGACGATGAACATGAAGAAGAAATGAACGTCCGCGGCAGTGGCGGAATATGACGAGGGGGATAGGCTCTCTCTTGTTATTCAAGATTACTTTTAAACTCAAGCTAGAAGAGCAACATTATATTTTCAGAACCAGATGAACTTTAAACCAAAAGGAGTGCGACGTAATTATTGACAGTGGCAGCAGTGAGATTATTGTAGCTCGATCCACGGTGGAAAATATACAATTAAGAACATAGAAGTGCCCACATCCCTACAAGGTTGGTTGCATCAAGGAAGGGGTAGAAACACAAGTGGCAATCAGTCGTCGATATGTTTCCTTCTCCATTGGATAATTTTACAAGGACGAAGTAATGTGTGACGTCACGAATAATACTTGAAAGACCATGGCAATTGATCGAAAAGTAAAGCACAATGGCACAGAGGTGGTGTACTCATTCAAGCAAGACGACCGGAAAAAATAGTTCTTTGACATATGACTAGAGAGAAGCCACCCAGAACCTCTAAATTGAGGGAAACTCAACCCTAGTCGCCAACACGCAGGATTTCAGAAGATTTTTCAAAGAATCTGGCCAAGTTTATGTGTTGATTGCCAAAGTAGAAAATTCTACAAAGAGTTTAACGATACCAAATGAAGTTCAGCCCCTTCTCGAGGAGTTTAAGGTGTAATTCCTGAAGAAGTTCCTCAAGAGCTGCCACCAATGAGAGACATACAACACCATATTGATTCAGTGCCCAGAGCTAGTCTACCAAATCTTTGTCATTACCAAACGAGTCCCAAGGAAAGTGAGATACTACAGAATTAGGAGAACTATTTGTTGAAAAAAGGGACTAATCCAAGGGAGCATGAGCCTGTGCTGATCTGGCACTCTTGGCACCAAGAAAGAAAGAAGTTGGCGAATGCGTGTTGATAGCGCAGCCATCAACAAGATTACCATATTACCATCAAGTACCGATTCCTGATTCCAAGATTAGAAGATATGCTTGAGAGATCGATTCAAGATCTTCTCCAAGATACACCCTCGCAGCAGCTACCAACAGATTAGAATCACACCCAGACATGAATGGAAGACAGTCTTTAAGACAAAGGGTGGGTTGTAAGAGTGGCTAGTGATGCCATTAGGACTTTCAAATGCCACAAGCACATTTATGAGGCTCATGAATCAGGTCCTAAAATCCTTTACTAGTCCGTTTATTGTAGTATGCTTTGATGACAATTTGATTAATAGTCCTAACCAAGATGAGAACACAGAGTATTTGAAAGGAATCCTAGCTGCACTGATGGACAACAGGTTGTACATCAACTTGAAGAAATGTCATCTCATGATAGATAGACTTCTTTTTCTTGGGTTCATAGTGAGTGCAAATGCTATTCATTCTGATGAAGAGAAGGTTCATCACCCCAATTAGAGAATGCTTAAGGAAGAGAAGTTTTATTCGGGCTACTGCAGAAAGAAGCTTTGCCTTAATTAAAGATACGCTGTCCACCACACTGGTTTTAGAGCTTCCAAACTTCGAAAAGCTCTTTGAAGTTGGATATGACACTTCTTCAGTGAGAAACTTAGCGAGACAAAAATGCCCGACATATACATTGTATTTCGGTTAGTGAAGTATTGGGAACTTTACTTGGTTTAAAGGGAATTCATCTTACATGCAGACCATGAAGCACTTAAGCACAAGAACAACCAGAAGCATGTCAACAAGATGCATGTTATGTGGGTTAAAGTTCTACAAAGATTTTCTGTTTCACTTAGGCACAAGGTTTGGCAACAGAACAATGCGCTAAGCCAACGCGGTTCTAAGAGATAATCTGCTTGGACTACTCGAAAAAATTGTACGTAGACGATGAGGAATTCCAGGACTTATGGAGGCAATGTCAAGGAGGCCCTTCGGATGGAGGGATGTGCGGCTAAGAGTTGTCTCTCTGTTCCTTGTAGTTCTTTACGAGAACAACTAGTGCATGATCCACGCATGGGAGCACTAGATGCGCATGTCGGACGAAATAAGGCCAATGCACTAATAAAAGAGCAATATTAGTGGCCACAATTGAAACGTTATGTAGCAAGACATGTGCAGAGGTGTCCAGCTCAAAGGTAATAGCTGAACACAGGGCTTTCCACTCCGCTTCCAATTCCAAATTTCATAGCTTCCAAGAAGGCAAGCGATGCCAGTCATGTTACTGTTTTAAAGGAGTTTGTTCGCCTACATGGTGTCCTAAGTCCATCACTGATCGCAATCAACAGTTTCTAATTTTTGGATCACCTCGTAGAAGAAGTTTGACATGAAACTAAAGTATAGCAGCTCTTTCCACCCACAAGCAGATGGACAAACGCAAGTAACGACCAGGACTCTTGGCAACATGATTAGGAGCATTTCAGGTGAAAGACCAAAGCAACGGGACATTGCTATTCTGAAAGTACAATTTGCATACAGAAGCATGATCAACTGGTTGTGGTAAAGCCCCATTACAGATTGCCTACAGTAGAGCCCCTAAACAAGCCCTAGACTTGGCCCTGCCAAAAAAGCTTCTTTGATTTCGTGTCCCAGCAGAGCATTTGCTGAAAGAGTTAGGGATCTTGAGAGGGAAGTGAGGCAGAAGCTCGAGGCATCCAACTCCAAGTACAAAGCATCGACAGCTTAAAACCTTTCAAGAAGGGACCTTGTGATGGTACATGTGCGAAAGGAGAGGTTTTCGGCTGTAACTTAAAGTAAGTTGAAAAATAAGAAGCATGGACCATATGATATCATCAGAAAGATCAAGTATAATGCCTTGATCTCATAGCTGATATGACCATCTCGCCCATTTAAATGTCACTGATCTGCATGAATACTACCCACCTGATCCAATCTCTTCTATCGAGGACCAGTTCCTTGCAAGTTGAGGGGACTGATGTGGGACAAAAATCCACAATTTTAGCACAAGTGTGATGAACTGTGGAATTATTGATCTCAACTATCGGGATCCCATAATATTAGCACACCAATGCTATTTCTTTGCTTTCAATAAACTCTGAGAATCACACAATTCTGAATCTTAGAATAATACTCCCTCCATCCCTAATTAATTGATCGTGTTTGATTTGCACGCTTATTTAGGATATGAGTCCTATTTTATGAGTTTTCCATTCTACCCCAAGAGAGAGAAAGACAAAGGGAGGGAAGAAAGTGGGCCAGGAGAGAGAAAAATGAGTTGGTAATGGATTAAATGTGGAGAGAGATAGAGAGAGAATAAAAAAGTGTACGAAGGGTAAACATGGAAAAACACCCGCTGAATCTTTCTTAATTTGGAAAGTCTAGACATAAAAAAAGGGTTTTACATGGACACATATTTCAATCAATAAGACAGGAAACAAGAAGGTACGGTAGAAAGGTTACCTGATACTAGTCTGCCCACCTGTGCACAAAAGAACATAAAAACACGAAAGAAAATATTATGTTAGTTTCCAAAACCATCTGACCGAATAAAACACGATGTAATAAGCAGACATTTGAAAATTTGGCAATTACTCATGATAATAAACAGTTCAGATTCTCCATAGCAAAAGACACCAAAAAGGTTAACGGTTAGCCATTGCTATCATAGTTGTCAGTATCTCAAGATACACGTGAAATACACAATACGTGTCTTAAGATACAAAAATATATAGAACGATATGAACTAGCATGCGTATCTAAATTGACATTGTATCGCTCATATCTTATGATACATATGGTGCCAAGAATTAACTAGAACTTTTATCTTTTTGGGGCTTTCACTTCTACAACTTGTAACATGATCAACTGCAATTGTTACAACTAGAAACAGCTGATCTTTTGACTCAAACATAAACTAAAAGACTTTAGGCTTGTTCATTTGAGAGGTTTAAAATAAGAAGGTTGAAAAAGAACCATTACTTCAACTGCACTTGTTACAACTAGAAACAGCTGATCTTTTGAATCAAACAATATACTCCCTCCGTCTCACATAATTTGATCAACTTTCTTTTTTGGGCCATCCCACAAAAATTGCTCATTTCCAAATTAAGAAAGATTTTGTAGGTACTTTTACATGTTTACCCTTTTTTACACATTTTTTATGCTATTTCTCTCTCCACATTTAAATCTCCATCAACTCATTTTTCTATCCTCGCCCACTTTCTTACACTTTTTTATTCATTTCTCTCTCCACATTTAACACTCCACTAACCCATTTTCTCTCTCCTGACCCACTTTCTTCCCCTCCTCTTTCTAAAGGGTAGAATGGGAAACACACAGTACATCACTTAAATCCTAAATCTGCGTGCAAAAAAAAAATTGATCAAATTATGTGGGACGGAGGGAATACTAAAGACTTTAGGGCTTGTTTGGTAGAGAGGTTTAAAATAAAAAGGTCAGAAAATCATCATTACTTCAAAATTTCATCCATAAGAAAGGGAGGGTGTCTTGCCCTTTTCTTCTTTGATTGAGTCGGGGGGAAAGAGAACGGAAAACGGCAATTTTGATAGTTCTACCACACTACCCTTTTAAGGGCTTTGTGTGTAGACATATGAGAGGATAAAAAAGGTCAAAAGTATAAGCCACACTCTTTTCCTTTCTTCTTGCCTTATTTTTGGATAGAAAATATATGTCGGCCCCAAAGAAAATTTCATTCCTCCTGCTTTCTCTTCCTTCCCTTTATGCATCCTACTAAACGAGCAAAGATCTTTCATCCACTTTTACCATCCTTTCAATATTCCAACCTACCAAACGAGCTTTCAGACTAGAACTAGGAAGCACAAACAGCTCTTCTGAGTCAAGGTATCGTGCCCACCACCTACCGACACCCATCAGACACACCTTGGCAGTGACCAGATATCTTCTTTCTATCTATTTTAAATATCAGGCACCGTGTCGGCCACCTTAAATAAAAGTGTCCAAACACCTTAGGCAGAAGGGTCCGACACCTACGGGGCAATACTACAAATTTTTAAACTTAAATTGAGGGTCATCATAGAATGTCAGGAAAAGTTGGGGTGGTATTATAAATCGAAAAACTAGGACAAACCTCATGATAGGTTATATTCCAACCAACTTTTGCCTAACTAAGAGGGGGACGGGGCTCTTCGACGAAGGCAATCTAATGTAGAAGAGGAATCTCTCAATTAATAAATGTGTGTAGTGAAGAGGTTGATGATGGAACTCCAGACGACCAATAAACGTGCCTAATTGATGTTGATTAAGTCTTGGTGGATGGAAGAGATGAAAGTCGTTTATCTTTTTCTTTTGTCTTTTTTATGGGATCGTGCACTACTGTATTATCTATATCGGCGCTTACGTTTTCACAAGGAAGGAATGTGCTTGAAACTTATGTAAAAATGCCCATATGGTAAAAGCATACAAATGCGTTTAGCGGTGTCCAAAATTTGTTATTCTGAAAATTATAGTGTCTGGTGTCCCAGACAGTGTCTGCGTCTGACGCATTGTCCTTTTCCCCTTAGGACTAGATTTATGACACAAGATGAGTAATTGTTGATACATATTGTATGTCAAATCCATATTTGTTGTTTTCAATAATTTCAAAAAATTGATCCATATCTTAAAAAACACGGTACAATTTCAAGGGCGAAGTGCAAAACTAGGAATTTGATATTCGATATGCATCTCGATTTGACAAATATGTTAGCTATTTCCCTGATAAAAACCAAATAGACAACAAGGGTGTTATGTTTAATTGTACTTGTCAAAGATGCCAAAGAATTGAGCACGCGACCAACAAAATCTAGGCATTCATGTTCTATTTGTGTGAAAGGGCTTTGGCCACATCCCATGTAAAGTATAAGAGAGTACCATTGTGTACCAGCATCAAGTTGTCCTTTGTTCAAACTAGTTGGTCAGCTACATGAAATTTGTCTTCCACTCTCCCTTATTAAACAGATGTAATCTTATACAATTTTAGAAAATCAAGTACTTTCTTACTACTAATTTTGTTTTTCAATGTCTACCTTTACCTCTTCTTAACCTCATTCAGTATATTCTCCTCCTCAGGACATCTTTAAAGCATAAGTCATCTCGAATGATAAAAGCAATACTATATAATATGCGTGGCCCTCCTATAAATGCCAACATAGTTAGGAACTTAAGCCATTCGTTATCACAAACATATACGTTACACTATGAGGATTGCTTTCGACTATAAAGACAAATAAATCAGCACAAGAGGAAATTAGCTACACTATTCACAGTCTCTTTATACGAAGTACGTTAGAGCACAGTAAAATCCTATTACAAGTGCAGCACAAGCCATATGAGGTAATTGGAGATTCAAACATTGGATTGCAGATGGACAACAAAAAGAATTACCAAGGACCGGTTCTATCAGAAGTCTCCGGCCAAGATAATCTTCACGAAGTAAGAAATTCTAGGTTGTTGTGGCGTGACATCCAAACATAAACTTCGACAAAAGTGGTTGAGAGCAGAGAGGACAAGTCAAATTGAAAAAAGAAAGGTTGATTGATCAAGTACAAAGATGACTACTTCCATAATCATCTTTTTTGGAGTTTACTCGGTTGACCACTGTACTATTAGGGAAATTCAGCTTTGGTCACTGGACATCCAATTTGTGTCAAAGTGACCACTAAACTCTAAAATTCGTTTCAATCAGATCATTCTGTCAAATTATCTTTGACGCCGTCCATTTACTCAGGGGTATATTGGTCTTTTTACCCTCTCATTTCTCTCTTTTCCCCTCTATCTTCTTTCCCTCTCTGTGTGTGTGTTTGTGTGTGTGAGTGAATGAGTTTGTGTGTGACAGTGTGCGCGTGTGGGTGGGTGTGAAGGTGTGCGGTGTGGGGATAGGTGGGTGTGTGACTGTGTGTGTGACCATGTACGTGCATCTGTGTGGGTGGGTGACTGTGTAGGTGGGTATGACACAGAGAGAGAGAGAGAGTGTGTGTGTGTGTGCGCGCGTGTAGAAGAAGAAGGAAGGAGAAAGAAAAAGGTGAACAATAAAAGGACGGTTTTACCCTAAAATTAACGGACCTAGATTGACAAAAGCTAACGGAGTGACCTGATTGAAACGAGTTTCAAACTTTAGTGGTTAGTTTGACACAAATCAATGTCCAGTGACCAAAGTTGAATTTGCCTAGTAGTACATTTGTCAATCGAGCAGTTAACTCTCTTCTTTTATCATATTTTTTAAGCATCAGGTTGGTGGTTATAAGTACAATGCTATGCTTCAGATAATACTATCACAAAGAAGGTACAGTATCAAGAGGCGTTAAACCAAGCAGACCTAAAATTGATTAAGCAAAGAAATTCACTTTAATGTACACCATCACTTCCTTTTATAAGGCGGCAGTAAATGTGGTTTTCACGTGATGAGGACCTTTTCGAATGGTGTAGCTGGCAAGCCAGATTTTTTGCCCTAATCAATGATGTGGCGTAGTGTCTTATCTAGTAATGGTTCAAAATATTTGCTGATGGGGTTGAGACACGTGCCAGAGGGCATACCATTCCAATTTTCTCAAGGTTTTTATTGATCATCATTGTGAGATGACGAGTCATGCCTGGAAGTCTCCAAATTGCAACAATGTAATTAGACATTGCAAACACCATTACATGTTGTAAGGCCTGTTGTATGATGCTTGGGGAGCATAACAAGATATTCCACTCGAAGAGGTTTATCTGATGATCCTAGTAGAGCACAATGAGGAAGCCACCTAAGGGGCTTTATGGGAGTCTGCTGGTAGCGCATTATAACACACCAGGGCATTCTTGGAAGATGCTCGTGAAGAATGATAAGGACGAGACTCATAGGTTTTGCTGTTTAATGCTAAAGGAGCATGATGAAGGAGCCACCAGGGAGGGGCTTTTGTTGACTGGTTCATGTAGGATGACCTTAATAAGGGGTATTTAAGGCTGTCCTTTGATCAAGGATGGTGGGCTCCAAGGTTTAGGTTCATAGGGTTTGTAATTGAGAAGGTAGGTTAGGGTTTTTGGTCAAAAGATATATTTTGGGGCTGTTTAGGGTGCTCTGAACAGTATATACCAATGAAAAGTGCTTTGGTGTTTTATAAACCTCAAACAAAATTAGAAAAGCGAATGAAAAAGGACAGAAGAACCTCAGTGTCTCACTAAGCCTTCTAGGAGACTCACCTAGAAGAAAAATTAATGAAGTTTCACCATTAAGGAAAAGCAAATCTGCTTCAGAAATTATGTTGTTGAACTCTCTTTCAATCCTCCTTACAATGCTTGCTTACATAGACAAAAAATAAAGACCTTTCCTACTAGGAAAAATCTAGAAGATTACAACAACAAAAAAAAAAGACTAAATTCTAATAAAAAAGACTTGGAAAATATAGTAACTATTTAAACTAAAGACTAAACTTAATAACAAATGGACTTAAATAATAAGGTAACTACTAAAACCTTCTGCCCTTTCTCTTAGTATCTAGGTTTTCTCTTTTCCTTTCGTTTCCAAGAATATGCCCTATCACTTACGGTCCGATCACTATTGATGCCAAGAAAAGTCGGTTCGTAACTACATGGAGGTGCCACAAAGGATATAGTCTGTGTCAGCTGCCAGATGTACAAAGTGGGACACAGTGAGGGTGAAGTAAGGGCAAAGAGCAAGGCTTCCTAGACAAGCTATGAGGAGTGGCAGTGCTGTGGAGACGAGGCTGAGACGAACAGGGCCGACAGTCGACAGTCCAAGCTAGGGTCCAAGTCAAGGTCCAACGTCATGGTCCAATGCTGTGTTCAAGATTATGTCCAATTGTGTTTCTCTCTCTAGAATTCAAAAGCTCTAGATTCTAGAATGAGAAAGTGATCTATATTAAATGAGAAAATTCCTGTCAAAAATGAAGTCCAGGGTCCTCTATTTATAGGCAAAAGTATGCATGTGTCGTCCCCTGGGAGTGACACGTCACCAGGGGGTCCACAAATACCGGTGCTCATTTGGACTGTCGGCTCCCATATTCGCACTGCCTGCCCCACACAACCTCACTCTACATGTCTGAAAAGACTGACCACAGAGCGTCGGCATGATCAGAGTAAGCCCTTGCCCTACCACCGGTCCAGGCCCTTACTGAATCCCACAAGGATGCGTCAAGAGACGCATAGAGAACCTGACAGTGGTAAGGGAGGGTCCCTGTGCCCGACTGCCAAGCAGACTAGGCGCGATACCCTCCGAAGACCTGCTCCAGTCTCGGAATGACTTGGGGGTCATTGTCCTTAGGGAGCCGACAATCACCGGTAACGTGAGTGCGACGTGGTCACAGCTCGTGTGCCCTGTCATGCAAGCCGCCCCAGGCGGAGATAGCTTCTATGTTAGCGAGCCTATCCCACTGAGAAGGGTCTTCATGGCGGAGAGCACTGCGGGCGGAGCCCCTTGGAATGCTAATCACTCCGGAGACTGGGTCGAAGCATGTTCCACATCCACGGCGGGGGCGCATGGTGAGGTGAACAAGTGCTGTGCCCGGGGGCACGTAACATGAGAGTGGCGCACGGGCGCGGTGCCAACGGCACGACATGAGAGTGGCGCACCGGCGCAGTGCCAACAGCACGAGACATGAGAGTGGCGCACTGGCCCGGTGCCAATGGCACGAAACATAAGAGTGGCACATGGGCGCAGTGCCAACGGTACGAGACGTGAGTGGCGCATGGGCGCGGCGACGTCTATCACTAGACAATACCTGATGCCAGGGGCACATGTTATGAAAGTGGCGCACGGGCGCGGGTAACGGCTGTCGCGGAAGTGGGCGTCATGCCAGGGGCAGGAGTCAGTTTGGGGATTTGCTACTTTGCCTTGCTTGGGTACGTAAAGGTTCTCCCTAGTCTTTTGCATGTCAAGAACTTGAACATGTTAACCCTTGATTTTAAACAAAGATGCACACGTCTACCATTTACCATAGGCAACCGGCGGGCATCGAGGACACAGCGCATGGCCGCGGGTGACGGGCATCACGAAGATGGCGCGCCTGCGACGGCGGGTGTCGCGGAAATGGCGAGCAAGCCAAGTGCTATGTGGTAGTGTAATCGATGATCAAGTTCAAGAGAAGGGGATAGTGTTTGGGGTAGCTGGTGTGGGAGGTGTTTGATGTTGCAGAAAAATGGGGAATGAAATCTGATAATGATGGGAGTTGGAAGTGGGAGTGCACGGTTGCCGGCGACATACGTCCCGAAGTTGGCGAGCGGGAATGGTCGACGGGTGTCACGGAGCCGGCGCACGGGCGACAGCGGGCGTCGCGGAGACAGCGCGTGAGCACGGGCGATGGGTGTCGGGAAGCTGACGCGCGGACGAGGGCAGGCGTCGCGGAGGCAGCGGGCGGCAACGGTCGACAGGCGCCGCGAAGCCAGCGCGCGAGCAACGGCAGGCGTCGTGGAGACGGTATGCGTGGCCCAGGGCGACGAATGTCGTGGAGTCGACACACGCGACCCCGGGCTATGGAATTCACGAAGTCTGCACGCGGGCAACGGCAGGCATCACGAACGACGCACGGCCACTGGAAGAAAAGTAAAAATGTTATGGGGAAGGCTAAGGCCGACCCCTAGGGGAAGGCCGAGGCCGACCCTTCAGGGCTGGCCGAGGCCGACCCCCTGGGGAAGGCCAAGGCCGACCCCTCTGGGCAAGCGCCAAGGCGTGTCGACGGTTGATTGTTTGAAAAAAAAGGAGTTGACGGTCGAGGCGCGACGAGCAAGCGTTTCGGTGAGTTGCGCAAAATAAAAAATTTTAGCGCCAAAATCTTAAAAAAAAGGTGAAGAACACACGTGACTTTGCATGCGCATTTTGACCGGTTGAGAGCGTTGAAAAATTGACTGTTGAGTGTAGCAACGTGTCGTGCAAAACGGGACCCCTAGTAGGCCCTTGGGTGCGACGAAAGTAGGTTGGGAACAACTATCATTGATACTTGTGGAGCATGACAAGAAAGCTACTCGGGGGGGCTTTGTTGGATGATGCTCGTCGAGCATGAAATGGAACCCACTAGGGGGGCTTCTTAAAGCAATGCTCACACAGCGTGCTAAGGAAACTGCGCGGGAGGGAGGGGGGTTGTTCGGCTAGTCATGGAACAGTCCACAGTAGTGCATTTTTGCACAAATTTCCCATTTGCATTTTGCCGTAATAAGCACGCAGAGACATAGTATGCTCGGAACAAAAATTATGAGAGAGAATAACATGTCCTTGTTGTGCTCGGATGCAGATTAAAGAAAGCAAAAGCATCCAATAATAATTTGAAATTTTTATGTCATACCCTCTCACTCTATTGTTGCTTTCATATATGCTACATGTTACATGAACTCTTCAAAATGCATCAAGCATTTATGTCAGACACTCGATACTTGGACATAGGTATGGGATATGTATCTGACACATCTCAAAAGATATGCTACTAAGAGCACCATCGAATAGTGTTTCTCTTACTTCTTTATTGCTTTGAGATAAGTATTCACTTAACAGAATATGCGCCAGGTAAATTACCATTTACCTTGAGAACAACTAAAAGTAACAATAGATATGAATTTTATGCATGTCCCCATGTCTTAGATTTTGAAACTTAGACGAAAACGAAGCTTGGACACATCTCTGACTCGGACACTCGTACATGAGTCCACAAAACATAGCATATATGTTTTTATTTACATCTACATACTTAAGAACTCCTCTCCTTTCGGGAAACACCACATACTTTTCCTTGTTAGATATACATACCAATTGAAATGAACATATGCAAAAGGGACTATATATAATTTAGAGCTCTAAAGTGGAAATGAACAATTGTGGAAGCTATCTCCTTAATTAAGCAATTAATGGAGAAGGTACAGGAAAATGAAAGGATAGTCGCTTGGTGTTTGGTAATTTGGAAAAGCATAGGGTTTGAGGAAAAACGTCTCGCGGATATCATGGAAATACGGAATGTAGGAATTTAAAAGTTAACATGCAGAATTATGAAAGTGAGAAAGATATCTTAGATGTGGCGGAAGGGAACAAAACAAGGAACGCATCCTTGAGCGAAAGAAAACCTAGGTTCCACTAGGCAAGAAACACAAAAATATTACTCAAAACCCAATTCATTTCTGCTCACAATAATTACATAGGGGCCTTTGTACAGGCCGGATGGAAGAAACAGCAAAAGGAATATAGAAGATATTATTCTAAGAGCCCACACAATGCCGGGGGTCTATTGAAAGCAAAGAAATGAAGCAGAGTGCTAAGATCTTAGGTTGTCGCTGGTTGAGATCAACAACCCCATGGTTTCTGCACATGTACACTAAAATCGTGGATTCTTGTCTCCTTTAGTCCTCTCGACTTGCAAAGAACTCGTCCTCGAGTTCTCTTCGGAAAAGATTGTATCCGGCGAGTAATACTCATGCAGATCAGCAACATTGAAAAGTGGCGAGATGATGTTATCAGCTGGGAGATCAACAACGTAGGCATTATCATTGATCTTCCTTATGATCTCTTATGTTCCATACTTCTAACTTTTTAACTTACTATAAGTTCCGGCCGGAAACCTCTCCTTTCTCAAATGTACCATCACAAGGTCCCCTACTTGAAAATTTTCAAGCTGTCGATGTTTGTCTGGATCTGCTTCGTATTGGGAGTTAAATGCCTCCAACAACTGCCCCACATATCTTTAAAGAATCCTAACTCTTTCAGCCAGGAAGCTTCGGGAGCGGAGCTAAGACTAGGGCATGTTAAGGGGATTCACTTTAGACAACCTGAAATGAGGCTTTACAGTTTGATCGGTTGACCATGCTGGCATGCTCAAATTCTGCTTCCAGTAGAGCACTATCTAATCATGTTCTCAAGAGTCATGTTCGTTACTTCTGCTTGTGGGTGGAAAGAGCTGTTGTACCGTGGTTTTATGTTAAACTTCTTCAATGAGGTGATCCAAAAGTAGGACGGAAACTTTCGATCACGATTAGAAGTGATGGACTCAGGAAAACCATGCAGCCGAACAATCTCTTTGAAAAACAAGTTAGAAATATGACTACTATTGCTTGCCTTCTTGCAAGGTGAGAAATCGGCCATTTTGGAGAAGCGGTTAGCTACTACAAAATGAGTTGGCTGCTCTCTGAGTTCGAGGCAGTCCCAAAACGAAATCCATGGAAATGTCTTCTCATGATGCACCTGGGACTGGAAGTGGAGTACCAAGATCTGTGTTCTGCGATTGACCTTTAGATCTTTTTCAAGCTGGACAACTCTGCACATGTATTGCTACATCACATTTCAATTGCAGCCAATGGAGCTAGCACAGTGATCTTATCTCATCCACATGCACACCTAGTCCCCCGTCCCCGTGTAGATCACGCACAAGTTTTCATAAAGAATTACGAAGAACACAAAGATGGCTATCCTTAAACAGAAACCCATCTTGGATGCACATCCCTCCATCCGAACGGCCTCCTTGACACTGCCTCCATAAGTCTCCGGAGTCATCGTCTACGTACAATTCTTTCAAGGAGTCCAAGGAGATTATGTTTGTTCTTAGAATCACTAGGACAGACCCTCGCCGGCTTAATGGTTCGGCGAGACATTGTTCTGGTACCCAGCTTTGTGTCCGAGTGAAAACAAACATCTTTGCAAAAACTCGATATGCCTAGCACGCATCTTATTGATATGCTTTTGGTTGTTCACGTGCTTAAGTGCTTCATGGTATTAATACAAGATGAATTCCCTATGAACCAAGTAAACGCTCACACTGTTTCACTCCCTGAAATACAGTGTAGAGTTTCTGCTCATAGGTGGACCATTTTTGGCGTAGCTCGCTAAGTTTCTTGTTGAAAATGTGAAAGGTTTGCCCTCTTATGATAGCACTGCTCCAATGCCAACATTTGTAGCATCACATTCAACTTCAAAGAGCTTTCTAAAAGTTTGCAAGTGCTACAACCGGCGCGGTAGACAGCTTCTATCTGATTAAGGCAAAGCTTAATTCTGCAGAACCCCCCAATAAAGCTTCCCTCACTTTAAGCATTCCGTAATCGGGGCCATAATGTTGTTGAAGTCTCTAAGAAAACGACGGTAGAATGTCGCCAAGCCATGGACCCTTTGGACTTTGCTCACTCAGTGAAGTTGGGGTTATTCTAGAATTTTCCGAACCTTCTCTTCGTCAACATGAAAGTCCGTTTGCACACACTATGAACCCAAGAAAAAGAAGTCTATCCGACATGAAATGATATTTCTTCTGGCTGATATACAACTTGTCGTCCATCACTGCAGCTAGGACTCTCTCCAAATGCTTTAGTTAGTTAGTAGAGATTTTTCCAGAAAGAAGTTCATCCTGGGTTCTGCTCCTCTCGACTAGGACTAAACCAAAATGTCATCAGAATACACTACAGCAAACAGACCAATAGATGGTTCCAAAACCTGATTCATGAGCATCATAAATGTGCTTGGGGCATTTATAAGTCCAAATGGCATCACTAACCCCACTCATACAGCCCTTTCTTTGTCTTGAAGGCCGTCTTTCATTCATCTCAGGGCGTGATCCTAATCTAGTGGTAGCCGCTACTAAGGTCTACTTTGGAGAAGACCTTCCATCCTGCCAATCTGTCAAGCATATATCCTCACCTTAAAATCGGGAATCGGCACTTTGCGGTAATCTTGTTAATCGCTCAGTTGTCAAGGCACATTTGCCGACTACCGTTTTTTATTTGGGTGCCAAAAGTGCCAAAGAGCACACGGACTCGTATACTCTTGGATTTGCCCCTTTTGCAACAAATACTCCACTTGATTCTGCAGTATCTCACTTTCCTTGGGGCTTATTCGGTAATGACGAAGATTTGGTAGAGTAGCTCCGAGCACCAAATCAACATGGTGCTGTATGTCTCTCATTGGTGGCAGCACTTCAAGAAGTTCTTACGGAATCAAGACCTTAAACTCCACGAGAAGGACCTGGACTTCATTAGGTAACACAAAACTTTCGGTAGAAAATTCTCCTTTGGCAATCAATACATAAACTTGGCGTGATTCTTTCACAAACTTTTGAGATCCCGCCGGTTAATGACAAGGGTGAAATTTCACCTCAACTTTAGAAGTTTTGTGTGGTTATTCTCCTATTATAGGTCAAAAAGGTATTTAGCGGTCGTCTTTCTTGGATGAGTACACATTTTCCCTACCATCGTTCTTTACTTCTAGATCAGATTGCCGTGGTCTTCCAAGTATCATGTGGCAAGCATCTATATGAACGTCACCCATTACTTTGTCCTTGTATTGAGAAGGAAATATTGCAGATATCAGCCACTTGTGTTTCTGCCCCTTTCTTGATCTAGCCAACCTTGTAGGGACGAGGATGCATCTATGCTCTTAGATCTAGTTTTTTCACCATGGATCGAGCTACGATTTTCTCACTGCTGCCAGTCAATAATTACGTCACACACCTTTGGCTTAACAGCATCCGTTTTAAAAAATATTATGTCGCTCCAAGTGCTCTTATTGCTTGGGCATTAAAGTAATCTTAGAACAACAAAGATCCTATCCCACTCCTTATATTCTAAGACTTATGTTGTACACTTTCTCCTCTTCTTCATGTTCATCACTCTCATCGCTCCTTCAACCAGTATAAATAACGGCTATTTGCTTTAAGCAATTATTTGAGCAATGACCAGGTTCTCCACATCGATAACACCTAGGAAGCACAGCTGCTTTTATATTGGTGAAGCACCAGGGTCGGGTGCACGTCAGGTGCGAGGTGAGTGCGTATCGGGAATACATATCCGATTTTGGTGTTTATTTCTTTTATTTCGTAAATATTGGGTGCGGTTTGGGTGCGGATGGGATACGGGTCAGGTGCGTATCGGATACTTATGGGGTCAAAACATAATTTTTAAAAGAACTTTTGGGGGGTCAAAACGTAAATAAAGAAATCTATATTGACCTAATTATCGATTATTCTTCACCTGTGAAGAGGGTCTAAGACTGAGAGAGACAGAGCAGCGACGACTGCACCCAGGAGCTGACCCACCAGCGACCACCGGAGACGACGGGCCCTCAAGTCTAGCAGATCTGTGAAGAGGGAGGGGAGAGAGAGAGAGAGAGAGCAGCGGCGACCACCGAAGACCACCTGCGACCCCTGCGACCACCTGCGACCACCAAACCCCGACACCTGCGACTACCGTGACCACCCGCGAGCACCGGAGACGACAGGTTATCACCTCCGGCAGTATTTCTCGACTGGTGAAGTTCTTGTCTTCCTCTCTCTTTGCTTTACGCTATACCTTCTGCCTTCCTCTCTCTTTGTAAGTTGTGCGTTGTGTGTTTTACGTTGTTGGTTGTGGGTTGTGGGTTGTGCCTTGTTACTTGGGATGGTTGGACCAATTTTTCAACATTTCAGCGTGAATATGTGACAATGTTGTGTTTCAATGTGACAATATGAAGCATTTTGTTTTTTAATTGTCATGGGTTTATTTTGATGATTGGTTTGAACCTAGGTAGCACGGACATCGTGTCCGACACCGACCGGGACACCGGACACCGCAATTTTCAAAAAATCAGATTTTTGACACCGCAGGACACCGCTGAATTTATTAATATATATATATATATATATATATATATATATACACACACACAAACACACATCTCAATTGGAGCAACTAAATTTCGTTCAAAATGGATGAGAAAGAAAGCAAGTAACATGAAATAGTCTCAAGAGTAACAAGAAAAAAGGTCGGCAACAAGAAAGCAGTTGAATGTCAACAATGCTAAGATTAGAGTCTCAACAATAACAAGAGAGAAGGAAAAAAGACATGAGACCAAAGACATGAAGGAGAGGTTTTATATAGTCAAATGGTCTGTAAATGAGGTCGGAGATGTTGACTTATCTTACTCTAGACTGGCAAGCTTGGATGCTTTAGGCAACAAAAAGAAAGAAAAGACAGAGATGAGAGAGAAAGAAGAAGGTACCTTTTGTTGGCTCGATCTGATTAGGGTTTGGCCTAAAAGTTCATTTCTAAAAAACCTCAGATTTATCTCTCAAATAAATTTACAATATTGTATTTTGGCCCCATACGAGTGCACACTTCTTCACAAGGTGTCGGACACTTCTTCAAGAGGTGTCCGACACGGTGTCTGGTAATTAACAAATAAATAAATAAATTCGGACACCGCTAAGAGGTGTCGGACATGTGTCCGGAGGTGACGGTGAGGTGTCGAGGTGTCGGTAAGTGTCGGACGCCACACCTCGTCCTATAAGAGGTGTCGGGGCTTCCTAGGTTTGAACTTTGGAACTTTGCTACTTTGCTACTGCCTACATTTTGATGCTACCTCTATTATGATTGGTGGTGGTTATTATGTATTTGATGGAATTGTACTATTGTAGAATGGTTAAATCAGATTGCATTATATACCTTTTTATGCACTTTCTAAAGATTTAAATGGTCCCTGGGTCGTTTAGAAATTGAATATTGAGTGTACATACTTAAAAAAAATATGTACAAAATTTGCCCTATCCTCGCCCGCACCCGTATCCTAAAATTTTCAAAAATGTTGTATCCTTGTAGCCACACCTGTATCGTATCTACACCCGCACCCGTGTCCGTGCTTCATAGGATAACACTATTGGAATAAGAATGCTAGGTTCTTCGCATGTCCAGGGTTGTTTAAAGGGCCTGCTCTAGCTTGCTTTTCGACTTTGCTTGTGGCATCAGTTTGACTTGGCTAGATGAAGGCAGTTTGCTTCCTTTGTTTAGGCTTCAAAGAATCTAAAGAGGTCATATTCTAAGTTTGAGCATGGGTGGCTGGTCTTTCAAGTTGCACCTCGACCTTGGATGCTTTTTTGGTAGCATCACCGAGAGTCAAAAGGCTAGAGAGCCACTTCGTCTTAGACGGTGATACGCAGTCCATCAAGAATCTTGCAAATTGCTATGACTCAGATCTATCAAGTTATTCCTTACAGAGAGGGAATATAACTCTTTTTTGTATGCGTTAAGCAGTACAACTACCTTGCTCACAATTTTGATATTGATTGAATACGGTTTACTCATAATCCGGAGGTAAGAACCTTGCTTTAAGCAGCCATTTCATCTCTTGTCATGTAAGAATTTAAGCCTTCCATAGTCAGGTACGTGCTAATTGTTATTGTTCCCACTATGTTGATGCTCGTCCATTTAAGTTTGGATTCCATCAACTTTACTTTCTTTTCTCTGGAATTCCGATAGCATCAAAGAATCTCTCCATTTTGGCGAGCCAGTCTAGCAAATCCTTGATATGAAAATACTAAAGGTATCAAAGATCTATCTTCATTCAATATTCTCTATCGTCGTAAGCTACATACTCTCAATTGTGTCCAGCAACGTTTCCCCTTGCGAGGGTATCCTTCAAGGTTTCGTCGTAACTGGGACTTTCTCTATATAATATGTGCTTTGGCACGAGATTGCTTCACGAGTGACTCTTCCAGGAGGTCGCTAATTGTCAATAGGCTGTTTGTCTACAGTTGTTGTCTAGATAAACTTGCGAGAATGTACTTAACATCTTTCATAAGCAGGCACAGCTCTTGGAATTCTGCCCTTTTTTATTAGTTTAATCTCTGAAAACATCGTTGCCGAAAGTGGCATTAATAGATGCCATCAGGGTAAGGAAAAACAAAGTCTGATACCAAATAATGCGTGGCCGAAGTGAATAAAGCAAGGAACACATCCTTGAGCGAAAGAAAACCTTGATTCCACTAGGTAAGAAACACAAAATATCACTTAAAAATCAATTTATTTAGGCTCAATATGCTAACATAGGGGCCTTTATATAGGCAGAATGGAAAGAAACAACAAATGTAATTAAAACGATATTATTACAATAGCCAGAACCATTTGGCATGCAGAACAATTCTGGGAGTTAATTGAAAGCAAAGAAATAGCATGTGTGCTAAGATCATGGGATCCAATTGTTTGAGACTAACAGTTCCTACAATTTCAGCAAGTGCGTTAAAGTCGTGGATTCTTGTCCTACATCAGACATGTATTAAGTTTTATTGCACCACTTCGTGGATACGGAGGAAACCTCAGAAATAAAGGAAGACCCCTTCCCTTCCATTCATCCATATTTCCTTATTTGACTTCCCTCTTTAAAATCGGAAGCCACGACGGGCAAGTCAAAAGCAAATGCAACCTAACCCTTGAGTGAATCGGTACTTAGAAGATCAAGTCCTAGCAAAAACTAGGAGTCTGCACACTCAAAAATTAGGCTCCGACACTCTGTGCATAAGCCAATAACTTGTGTGGCTTCATAATGCACGTGAAAACCTAAAAGTGGATGTCCGACACTCTGACTTCAAAAATGAATGCAAATAAAAAACTGAAGAATACACCAAACAAACTGATGGTGCATAAGCATTATTGAACCAATAATTCAAGGACTTGAATACAAAAACTATACACCAATGTTTCTCTTATATTTACACCGGTAAAATGCAACAGAATTTCTCAACTCCATAGAATACACGAATTCAAGCAATAATATTATGACATACCGAGATCCCAAACTTGAAACTTTATATTGTTATATTGCACGGTTTCCACATTGAACCCAATTGCTGCATTAAAGAGATACAAGTGATTTAGTACACTAAGTCCAGCAATAAGAAAGATCAAAATAATAAAAAAGAAAACCCTTCGTTTCATACTTTTTGTCCCCTTTGACTTTTAGCTAATACTTAGGATAGAATTCGAACATTTGAACATCAAATGGAACTCAAATAGTTTTCAATTATCAAAAAAAATATGGTTGGAAAAATCAAACTAGGGCAAAAAAAATGAGAAAGTACACATTCACATTCAATTCTAGGCAGTGGCGGAGCCAGAATTTTTTTTTAAGGTGGGCACCAAAATCTCGATATAAAATTAACAATCCCACTAACAATAATTGTCAAATTCTACCAATTTCTAATTGCATATTGTAAGTTCCAAAACTCAATTGTCACATTCTAGATTGATACAAAAAAGGAAGGGTTCTTAGAAGTAGAAAATCTAAGAATCAATCACTGAATTCTTTCCTTACTTTCACCGACTGTCGTGATCATTAGTGTCATCGTCGAGAAATTGACCTGCCGACTGCCGTCTGTGCGCATCGTTGCCGATGAGCCTGTGAATCGCCCATGCGGCCATGCCTAAGCACGTGAGGCCGTGACCTTTGGGCTTAGGGTGCCGTGACTCGCGAGCCCGTGACCTGTCGGATGTGGACCGGCCAGTGGAGGCAATGGCGTTGGCCGTTGAGGGCATGCCAGCGGGAGGTAAGGCCGGTGGGCAGTGAGGAAACTGAGCAGGAGGCGGTGCTCTCCTGTCCACATAGGCTTTGAAAGTATTGAGGCTTTGGAAACCGTAACGACGAGAGTAAAAATCATATTTTTTTTTTTCAACTTTATGCGTAGATTAAGTTTTTATTTCTATCTTTTTGGTTTATTTGTATAAGTTTAAAATTTTAAATGACTGAAAGGATATATTTTTTTTAACCATCTTTGGAACGTTTAGATATATTAACATGTAAAATGACCACAAATACTTCTCCTTACTTCTCCTTTAAGCATTTTTTAAAATTTTTAGGTGGTCACTTTCACTGTTAAGGATAAAATATACCATTTAAAGAGGAAAAATTCTGGAGAAGCATGTGGGCAATGGCCCGCGGGTGCCCCCGCTCCCTCCGCCACTGATTCTAGGTATTTGCAATGGGGACAAAAATGATGAAATCGAGGAAGTAACACTCCTTTTAGTTACTTTGATATAAAGGGCAATAAGAAAACTAAAAACAACAAAGTAAAAGAATCCTAACTTGGAATTGTGGAGACTACTTCACCCATCTGAAGCCGATCTGGCAAAATTAAATGGAGAAAGAATTAGTTAATTTTGCAAAATAACAACGTAAAACTAGAAAAAGGTCAGGGCAAAGCAGGGAGAAGCATACAAAGAATAGTGGTTTTGCCGGCATTGTCGAGGCCAAGAACGAGGATACGAGCTTCCTTGTTACCAAACAGGGACGAGAACAGCCGCGTAAAAACTATACCCATTTGTAACTTCTACGAACGATGCGAAAGCGAGAGTTTAAATGTCAGATCTGCACTGCAGAACCTGATTTCTCCCTGAAATAGAAAAATACCCGTTTGTGTGAAAGTGTTATCCAATGGAATGGAATGGTCAACTGCGTCTTTATATTTATGAAAGATCTGAAGGGTGGAGTGGGATTACGTGCGTAGGGGAGAAAGGAAGAGGTTCTGCTTGACAGGGTTTGATTCGATCTGATCTGGTCTGATCTCTGTTTGGGGTTTATAATTTGGGGAACTGATACGTAAAATTTCTTTGTTACGAAGAGATTGGAGCATCGGAGATCACGAGAGGGTAACGAGTAGGTCTTTGGTATAGAGTCCCAAACAGCGCTTGGATAGTAAGTAGATTTTGATTAAATTAGAATTATTTTTTAAGATTAATTTTAATTTATTTTAAAATAAAAATAATAGATTAAAAATAATTGAAGGAGCTTGCTGGCGACTGCCGGCAAGTCGCTGCCGGCCGCCGACAGTCGCCGGCGGTAGTCGCCTAAGGGGGCTGTCGGCGGTGGGCTGTGGACGGTGGGAGGGTGGTAGTCTAAAAAAAAAAATCAAAAGTGAAAAATAAAATTCATTTTTGGAGTTTTTTTTTCTTCTTCAGTTTAAAAACTGTTTAAACTGAAGAAAAAAAAAACAATGGTTACCAAACGCGCTTTTTTTTTTCCAATTTCCAAAACTGAAAAAAAAAATGAGTGTCAAACAGGGCCACGGCTATTACACTAACAGCCGCTTGGATCGTAAGTAGATTTTGATTAAATTATAATTATTTTTTAAGATTAGTTTTAATTTATTTTAAAATAATAATAATAATAGATTAAAAATCGTTGAAGGAGCTTAACATAGGTTCGTAGTTTTCTGGGTCTACGGTTCATGGAAAGGTTCTCTGAGATTGTGGGACTGTTGACCCCTTTGACGCGCAAGAACGTGCGGTTCATCTAGACTAATGATTGTGAGTCCAGCTTTCAAGAGTTTAAACAGAGATTAGTAACGGCACCACTTTTGACACTATCGTCAGGCTCAGGAGGATATGTAATTTACAGCGATGCCTTTAGGAGAGGGCTTGGTTGCGTATTGATGCAGCATAGAAAGGTCATTGCTTACGCCTCGAGGTAGCTAAAGACCCATGAGCAAAATTACCCGACTCATGATTTGGAATTGGCAGCGGTGATATTTGCCTTGAAACTCTGGAGGCACAATTTATACGGTGAGACTTGTGAGATATACACTAATCACAAGAGTCTCAAGTATATATTTACTCAAAAGGAGCTTAACATGAGACAATGGAGATGGTTGGAGCTACTGAAGGATTATGACTGCTCGATTCATTACCATCCCGGTAAGGCCAATAGTAGTAGCTGATGCTCTTAGTAGAAAGAGCAGTGGGAATCTGGCAGCGTTAATTATGATGCAGCCTTAATTGTTGGAGGAGATGAGGAAATTGAACCTAGAAATTAGAGGGTCTGGATATAATGCAGTGCTAGCAGCTATGCAAATTTCAGCCCTTATTGATCAGCAGAATCAAGATTGCACAAGCGAGCGACCCTGAAATTACTAAAATTGTCAGAAAGATGAAAAGTGGGAAGCATACTGAGTTCAGAAGTGGCTCTGTGGGAGTAGTATGGTTTAGAAGACGGTAATGTGTTCCCAGTGATGAGGAATTGAGACGAGTGCTATTGTTTTAGGCTCACAGTTCACATTCTTCGGTGCATCCAAGATGTACCATGACCTTTGAGAGCATTTCTGGTGGCCAGGAATGAAGAGGGACATAGCAGAATTTGTTTCTCAGTGTTTAGTGTGTCAGCAGATCAAGGCTGAACATCAAAAGCCGGCAAGAACAGTACAGTCCCTAGAGATTCCCGAGTGGAAATGGGAACACGTCACTACAGACTCGTGGGAGGTTTACTCAGGACGATTAAAGGATTCGACATGATCTGGGTAGTGGTGGATCGGCTCACTAAGTCCGCACACTTCTTGCCTATTCGAGCCAATTTCACAATGCAACAATTGGCTCAATTGTATGTGGATACGATTGTGAGACTTCATGGAATACCTGTGTCGATTGTATTTGATAAAGATCCCCAATTTACCTCGAGGTTTTGGGGGAGTTTTCAGAAGGTTTAGTACAGCTTTTCATCCAAAGAAAGATGGTCAGTCAGAGCAAACCATTCAAACCTTAGAGGACATGTTAAGGGCTTGCGCTATAGATTTTCAGGGTAGTTAGGATACCTATCTACCGTTAGTCGAGTTTGCATATAACAACATCTATCAGGCCAGTATTCAGATGGCGCCTTATGAGGCTTTGTATGGTCGAAAATACAGGACTCTGTTGTGCTGGGATGAGGTTGGAGAGCGTCGACTCATTGGCCCAGAGTTGGTTTAGATAACATGTGAGAAGGTTGATTTGATTCAGTCATGCATGAAAGCGGCACAGGATAAACATCGTATGTATGCTTCAAAGTGCACACGGGATCTGGAATTTACAGTTGGTGACCGAGTATATTTTTAGAATATCGCCTTGGAAGGAAGTAATGCATTTCAGGAAGAAGCGCAACCTCAGCCTTAGATATATTGGACATAATGATATCCTCGAGAGAATTGGACCGGTAGCGTATCGTTTGACACTGTCACCAAATCTGTCACATGTTCACAATGTGTTCCATGTGTCGATGTTGAGAAAGTATGTGCATGACCCGACTCACGTATTACAACATCGTCCCAAATATATTCAAACGGAGAGGAAATCCGATAGAACTATTAGACCGAGGTGAACAAATACTAAGGACCAAGGTGATACTGCTGGTAAGGTATTGTGGAGAAATCACACTACTGAAGAGGCTACCTGGGAACCAGATGAGGCCATGTGAGGCACTTATCCTTATTTATTCGACACTACATGTGCGTAAATTCGAGGACGAATCTTTATAACCCGATACATTTTTAATCGGTTAATTTAATTTGTTTAGCGACTATTTTTTTATACTCTATAGTTAATAAATATTTTTATTAGCAACTTTTAGCGATGATTAGTGAAGCGGGGTTAGTTATAAATCTAAAATTTAAATTGGAGACTATTGAATAATTAAAATATTTTAGCAAAACTTGATTTTTATTTAAGGTTAATGTCAATTCTTTAAATTAGGAAAGTGAGGGAACAAGGGAGGAAATTAAGGAGAAAGTCAAGTCATTACCTTAAAATGAAATTCAGGTAGAGAAAGAGAATTTCTCTTTTTCTGTTATAAAAGAAAAGAAAGAGAGAGTAGAGGGCTTTACACAGAGAAAAGAGAGGGAAAAAAGATCGAGCAAGGGACTCGCCAGAATCCGACGAAGCAAATATTTTTCCAGTAATTCTTCTACTCCCTACTCTCTAATCATTCAAGGTTTTATGGGAACTGTAATGATGGCTGCCATGAGATTTCTATGGATATGAATTAGGGAAGTCACAGCCATGGTGGCCGTGATCGTGGGCTCACGAAAGTGTGTATAGGGGAATGGGGAGGAAGCCGTGAGAAAGGGTGCCTGTTGTGCAAGAGAGTGAGTGTTTCATGAGATGCGTGGGATTTTTAGGATTGTGGTGGCTACCGAAAGACAACCATGAGTGTATTAGTGTGTATCTATGTGTTTATGCGGCAGAAAGAAGGGCTGCCGTGAAGTGGGTTTGGGGGAGTGCATGTGTTGAGCCAGAAAAAGCAATTGCATGTTGTACCTTGTGAAATGTTGTGAAGGGGATGCATGGAGAGTGCATAAGTGTAAAACAGAGAAAAAAAAAAGAATTCATTGTCGTGAGGTAGTAGGTGTGGAAGTTATAGTGTGTGCTATGGGATGTGTTGTGTGTGAGTGTATAGGTGTTTTGTGTGTCTATATGTGTGTGTAAGAGTGTGTCGTGAGTGTTTATGTTTGTGTTTGTGTTGCGTGTTTGTATATGGGATTAAGCAGCAAGAAAGGAGGGGGGAAGTTCCTGTGACAGTTGTACATTGTGTGGGTGCTGGAAAAATAAAAAGGGAGCTACTGCATATGTGAAGGTATTTGTGTGTGAGTGGTTTGTGAGGTGTGTAGTCTGATGTGTGTGTTCGGGAGTCTTGAAAGTGGGTACAAAAGATTAAGGAGGATGAAGAGGTGATGTGTTGTGCCGTGCAATAAAAAGTACAATGTGTTTGCATAGTTGTACCACTTTACGGTAGAGTATCATGCAATTATCATAAATTGGTGAAACTTTGCAAAAAGTTTCTTGGGCTAATATTAGGAAATTTTCAGATTTTTCTAAAATCGTTTAGTATTTTTAATAATTTTTTTCCATATCAGTTTTTCTATAGGAGGTTTGTTGAAGGTTTTTATCGCATTTCTACTCCTTTGACTCAGTTGACAAGAAAGTATGCCAAATTTTTGTGGACTGAATAATGTGAAAAGAGTTTTCAAGAATTAAAGAAGCGTTTAGTTTCAGCACCAGTCTTGACACTGTCATCTGGATCTGGAGGTTTTGTTATCTATACTGATGCATCACGACAAGGACTCGGTTGTGTGCTTATGCCTCCAGACAACTTAAACAGTATGAGCTAAATTATCCTACCCGTGATTTGGAATTAGCAGCTGTAATCTTTGCACTCAAAATATGGCGTCATTATCTGTACGGCGAGTCGTGTGAAATTTATACATATCACAAAATTTTGAAATATATCTTCACGCAAAAGGAATTGAATATGAGACAGAGGAGATGGTTATAATTACTAAAAGATTATGATTGTATGATCCTATACCATCCAAGTAAAGCTAATGTAGTGGCAGACGCTCAAAGCCGAAAAAATATGGGAAGACTTTCTGCTATGATTACTAGACAACCCCACTTGTTGGAAGAATTAGAGAGGTTGGAAATTGAAGTAAAGCTTCCAAATTCTAGTAGTTATTTGGCACATTTAGAAGTTCAACCATCATTGTTAGAGAGAGTTAAAAGGGCTCAAACATCAGATCCTGAGTTGGCCAAGATTAGTGACAGAGTTAAAGAAGGTGGTTACACAAACTTCAGGTTGGATAACGAGGGTATTCTTTGTATGGGTTCAAGAATGTGTGTTCCCTCGAATCCAGAATTGTAGAAAGAGATTCTCTCAGAGGCTCATAGTTCACCTTTTGCAGTCCATCCAGGTAGTACCAAGATGTACAAGAACTTGTGGGATGTTTATTGGTGGAATAACATGAAAAGAGAGGTAGCAGACTTTGTGGCTAAATGTTTGGTGTGTCAGCGGATTAAAGCAGAACACTAGAGACCCATTGGGAAGTTGCAACCACTTTCTATTCTTGAGTGGAAGTGGGAGCATATAACGATGAATTTTGTGGTTGGACTACCGCCAATTACAAAGCGACACGATGCAATATGGGTGATAGTTGACCGTTTGACCAAAGCAGCTACTTTTTAGCCATAAAGAACAAGGATTCAATCGAGGTACTGGGTGAGAAATACTTAGGTTGCACGGAGTGCCTTTATCTATTGTGTTAGATAGAGACCCAAGATTTACCTCACATTTTTAGGATGATTTGCAAGAGGCCAGGGGTACACGATTTAATCTTAGCACGACCTTCCATCCGTAGATAAACGGGAAATCAGAACGAATTATCTAGACATTGGAGGACATGCTGGGAGCTTGTGTTTTGGATTTTCGAGGTAATTGGGATAATCACTTACCGTTGATAGAATTTGCTTACAATAACAGTTATCATGCTAGCATTCCGATGGCACCATTTGAGGCTCTTTATGGAAGAAGGTGTCGATCACCAATTTGTTGGAGTGAAGCTGGAGAAAGGAAACTGATAGTCCAAAACTTGTTCAAATCACTGCAGACAAAATCCAAGTGATTAGGAACAAAATTAAGACTACACAGAGTTGACAGAAGAGTTACGCAGATATAAGGCGTCGTGAGCTTGAATTTGACATTGGTGATCATTTTTTTTTTGCGAGTATCTCAGTGGAAAGGAGTCTTGAGGTTTGGGAAGAAGGGAAAGCTGTCTGAAAGGTATATTAGACCGTTTGAAATCTTAGAGCGAGTTGGTACACTTGCTTATCGTTTAGCTTTGCCTCTTAATAATGTTTTTCATGTTTCAACTTGAGGAAGTATGTTTTTGACCCATCGCATGTTATTGAGTTTGAGCCTATTCAAGTTAGGGAAATCTATCTTATGAGGAGCAACCAGATCGCATTCTGGAACGCAATGAACGTGTCATGTGCTCTAAGAGGATATCTTTTGTGAAGGTATTATGGCATAACCATTCTGAGAGGGAAGCTACTTGGGAACTCAAGGATGTTATGAGCAAAAAGCACGCTCAACTTTTTGATGATTAAGGTATGTTTAATTCTAGGGATGGAATTCTTTTAAGGTCGGGAGAATGTAAAAGTCCCTTTTATACTAAGAAGGATTATGAAAAAGTAGATTAATGGATTACACAGAGATTCATTCGAATGAATGAATAAAATCATTATAAGGAAACGGTTGTTAAAACATCTCTGAAGAATTCGGTCGAATGATTCGGAATAGCAGAGATATTTTAGAGCTATTAAAAGATTCAGTCGAATGAAAACATTTTGCTTTGAAGAAAAGTGTTTGCTTCGAATGAAAAGTATTTCAAATCGAGAAAAAAAAGCAAGGACTGAAGGATTCAGTCGAATAGAAAACTTTTTGGTCGAATGAAAATCAAGTTTGAAGGAGACTATTTCACGACTGAAGAATTCAGTCGAAAGAATACTCTTTCCTTCGAATTAAAGTGTAATTTGCCAATTAAGAATACTCTTTCCAGCCCTTTTTGTTCTCTGCTTCTTTTCCTTTACGGCTGAGAGAGCAGGGGAGAAGGCTTGGGAAGCTCTTTAGATTTTAAGGTGGTGCTTTGAGGATTTCATTTCCAAAAAGCTTGATTAAGGTAAGGGATCTCGTACTTTTTTACTGTGGTAAAAGATTTGTTATGTATTCACTCTATTATGGGTTTGCTTAATAGTTCATTCTCAGCAACATGCCCATAGTTTAATCATTGATTTTGTTTGAAATTAGTTTTCAATTGGTATAAACCATTGATTCCATGTTTTTTGAATTTTTGCTCAAGAAATATTTTCTTCTTTTGTTTTTATTTGTCCTTGTAGTACATGATCATTAAGAAAAACAACTCCTTTATAAAAAAAGGAAAAGTCTATAAGACTTTTGCAGTAACTTAGTGACTTTTGTAGTTACTTTATAGTCACCTCGTGGCTTAGTAACTTTTGTAGTCACTTTTAGTGGCTTTCAGGTAGTTCTCTTGATGACGGCTATTATGCTACCGGTATGCGTTTCGTACCTTCGGGTTTTGTGTTTGATTTGGGTTCTTTAGACCACTTAATGATCATTTTACATATATGTTTTTGCCTTATTTGTGTCGTAGTCAATTATTATCACTTGTTCTTCATAGCTCTGGCTTTGTTTTGGACTACGAATTATTGTATTTGCTTCCCATCTGTTTTTCCCTTACTGGGCTATTCGAGCTCACCCCCTACTCGTTTGTTTGTCCCTTACCACAGGTGGTAGATGTGATTAGAGGTGTGTCACGCTTGGGAAATTATAGCATTGATTTAGTTAGCGTAATTGAACAAAGTAATCATTTGAGAACTTTATCCAGATGTGGGTAATTTGATTTGAGACTTGGATTTTGTAATGGCTATTAGCCTTGGTTATTATTTGGTTCCAGTGGATTTTAAAGAGGAAGGATTATAATTAAGTTTGAATGGAAATATTTTTTTTTCGCTGATGGATTAGATGCTCTGCATTACACACGTGAAGAAGCTGGTTAGTATGCTTGGATCTGAAAATGCTCTAAAGGACCTGCCTTTGATAGAATTTTTCATAAAGTTGCATTATGGTATTGTAAGGAGTAGTCATTTCATATGTGTGATACTATGCTTTAGTAGTACCCTTTACACCTTGATGGCCAGTGATTTATATGCTGTACATCCTCTGTGCAACCTAAGTAAGTAATCTCCGTGTCTTAGGTAAGATGGTAAATAGGTTGAGAAATGAGGGGCTTTAATGTGCCTTTGTAAACTTTCGAGCGATCTAAAATAAAATGGTCAGTTACTTTTTAAAAAACATCAAAACATTACAAAATCTAATTTTAAGATATCCAATTCAAATGTTATGTGCCAACTCTTTGAAAATATGTTGCTGCAATCCGTTGGACATTTAAATGCATTGAAAAATATATTCCAAAAACATAGAGTTGATTTCGCAATTCCTAAAAAAGATCACTAATCTATATCTATATTGTTGACAATATTACAAATTTATTTTGTAGTTTGGACCCCATTTATTTGCGTCAGGTCATATATGTCTTTTGGACATTTATTAAGTGTTATATGATGAATAAATTTGCGCACGCATCACCTACAGGTGGTCGTTAGTCACATATGAAGATATTATCTGAATATACATTAATTGTCCATTATTTTCTTAATTAACTCTGTTAACATGGTATCAATAACCATTCATGGGTTGTCTATCTAATTAGCCACTCACTGGACAACAACCATTGCGACATCAGCAACACCATAACACGAGCAATTACCTCCTCAACATCATAGCCCTTAATTACCCTAACCAAATATCACCGTCGCGCATAACACAGCGGATGGGCATTACCTCCCACAGTCAAAACCACCATTTCCATTACAATAATCATATCTATACCACACCACAACCACCATTGTCGCATCACCATCACCAATCACCACCAAATCACCACACAACCCACGGCCTCATCCCAGTACTGTCAGCTCTCAGTTTGGCCACCACAATCTCCCAATCCTAGTGCAATCTCCCTCCCTTAAAATTAGTCACTGGTAGTACTGGAGAACCAACACCAGAAGACCATAACCACCACCATTGCATTACAACTGCCGCTAAACTCTCCTTTTCATCTTCGCATATCTCTCTCTATTTTACCTGCCACACTCATCATACTCACTGTCTCCGTCTCTAATTTTCTTCTTTTATCTTTATTTGTGTAGTTTTTTCTCCACTCTTTGACGGACTATTTCTTCTCTAGATGTCAGCAGAGGTGTTGTAGTCCACATCCAGGTCATCCATTGCATCCTAGGGTCTTCATACAGCCACATCATCTGATATATGCTCCAATGTGAAACACGTATTTTTTGCCCCTAATGGCAACCCAATGAAGGATGCCTTCCTCTTTGAGATCACCCCCAGGCATCAAGCCTTAAGTTGCAACTGCAACTTAGTGTTATATCCCTTTACTACAACCCAATATAAAACTTTGTTCAACCGTCTTTTCCCCCTCCTTTAGCTCATGGAACTATGTTTGTTACTAAAAGCAATTTTTTTCTCTTAAATCTTAATCAGCAGTGCTGCAAATAGAGGTAAGAAACGCAGGTGTTAGCTTTAACACCTCCAAATTTTTTTTTTCCAATAAGGATACCTGTGTAAGTAAAAATTAGAATTCATTGTGACTTTGAATTAAATAGTAGGCCTAAGAATCAATTTTAAAATTTTCTTCCTGGAAAGTGGGTTATACTTTTGGGATTAAATGACCTAATTTAAATTTGAGCTTTAGTTTGACCCATTTATAAAGTTAGAGAATTTTGGGACGTAATGGGTATTTTGCAATTCTAATTGTTTTAGGAATATAATTACATTCATTTTAGGCTGATGACTTATCTACTATAATTCCTAGGAGCACCACAAACTTCAGAAGAGCCTCCAAAGAATCTCTAGGAAGAAAACTCTTGAAATTTTGGTCATTACATTGAGGTAAGAGCTTAATTTGTTATTGGGATTGGGGTTTGTGATAAAAAGCACATAAGCTATTGTGATTGATGGAGTCTAATTGATATTTCGGTATTATTATGTTAGGGTTTTTGATATAATTTGTTTGAGGAGATCAAGACTTGGAGTTGATTTGCGCAATTGAGGTAAGGATTTTCTCACGCATTTACCCCATCTGAATTCTGATTATCGATCCGTTCATCAATTGATTTATTATTTAAAGATATCTATTGATTCGTTAGAACCCTAATTAAATTCTTGATCGTTACGCTAAATAGTTCTTTATACTTTCGATTATTGACTTTGATTGATGATCTTTTTGTTGTAAATCTTTGTAGCAACTTCAAGAGTTTGAAACTTTTTCGTTCCTTGTCCAATTTCAGTTTTATTACACTCTTTGAAAACTGAAAATAATGTACTATAACTTTGTAGTTTTGGGTTTTCCTAAATTCCAAGTGATCGATATTCAAAAATAGACCTGAACATTGTTATGCTTATATTTCTATCAATTGAGGTCAGCAGACTTCAATTTATTGTATCTTATTTTTTTCTCATTGATTTTTTATGATCTTAGATATTATGAAATCCTTGAAGATTCTTCTTCAACTTTTTAGTTTAAGATTGTTTAAGAATCCATTTGTTTCTTTGTCAAAATTGAGTTTGAAAGTTATTTGTCAGTGCAGACTTTTCTATTTTTGACTCTGTAAATCAACCCACTTCGATTTGTTCTATATGCTTTATTTCTTTTTAGTTTTTGATGATTCTAGACAATATGGAAACCTTAAAGAGTCCTATCAAACTTCTTAGTTTTGTATTTTATTAGAATCCGTCTATTTTCTGATTGAAATTCAGTTTGAAAGTTATTCGTCAGTACAAAAGTTTCTGTTTGATACTGCAAATCAGCTTACTTTGACTTGCTCCATCTTATTCGTTTCTTATCGGTTTGTTATGATCTTAGACATTAAGAAAATAGTAACAAGTCCTCTTCAAATTTTAGCCTTTGAATTCTCTTAGAATTCGTTGATTTCATTGTTGAAGTTAGCCCTTGAATAAAACTATTCTGCGTAGAATCGTGTGAACGAGAATGACTTTATCGGCTTCAAACTCTTGGTGTTTATTAAGTTGATTTGGTATATGTTTTTATAAGCTGGCGAGCCATGTCACAGTGTATGTGACTTATCTATTTTTGACTTACCCACGTGGATTGGAACATGGGCTAGCTCAGCGGGATGAGCTAGAGATCGCGATCTTACTTTCTGAACCTTGTCTCACGTGTCAGTGATGACACGTGTGACACATTTCTGAATGGCTCCCTTAGTCTTCGTCTTTGTACTAATTGAACATTTAGATTTGAATATCTAATCTATTTGAAGATGTTTTCGAACTTATCTGAAGTATTATTGAATTCACTGGAGTCTTTTTGAAATATAAGATATCGTTATCAGAACTTGTGGAATCGTTTCGAACTTAATATTGTATTGTCTGCTGGTACGAGCTATTTGACCTTGTTGCTAATCCAATTTTTGAATTGAAAGTTAGTGCATTGGTTTTGGTATTTGCCACGCACCTTGGTATCGTATTTTATCAACTCCAAGTACTATTATCGATATAGCGTTCTTTGTACTCTGTGGGTGGGTGTGTGTGATTATCTTTACTGGGCTTTGTGCTCACCCCCCTTACTTTCAAGTTATCAGCCAGTGTTCGGAACTGTGCAAAGGATTATAAGGCATGGCTAAGTAAGAAGCTTTTTAGAGATGTATTTTCCTTTTATATTTATTGTCGAATAGATTTTATTTTGGAGCTCCTTGTAGGAGTAATTGAGGTTAATGTAACTATTTTAAGCCGGTGTGGCATTTATTGATGTTTCTTGGAGACTTATTCTTAGATGCTCAAAATATCCATATTGATGTTTCTTGGAGACTTATTTTTAGATGCTCTAAATACCCAATTGGGAGACTCTTGGATATTTTGAGGTTTTCTGCATTTATTTATTTGAAATTAACGCTTTGAAAAATTGGGGCGTTACATTAGCTCATAGAGTGAATTGGTGGATGACATGGAATATATTAGTGTCAGTTTACTGGGTCAAGGATATGCCAGAGGTGATGATTAATCACGAATGGTAAGTCATGGCCTGGGCTTCCGCCATGAATGGAGTTGTTGCAGCCGGAAGGTGGAAGGGCGATACTCATGATAATATATGGTTTTAGAAAAGTTTAGTGTTCTGTTACTATCTAAACGTTATGTTTTTGCGAGGATTAAGCCAAATTCGTGACATGGCGATATGTATAATGTTGAATTGTAATGGACGACCTGAATTTGGACTGCAACACCTGTGTTGTACCCCTTGGTACAACAGGGGATACTTGTTCTACTAAATTGATTGAACCAACCATAAAAAAGGGATAATATCATTTATATCCCTCAGTTTAGGGGTAAATTACAGTCAAAGATGTAGGTTTCAAAAATTTGTAATCGTATCCAAAATGTAAAAAAATTGTATCAGATATGCCCACCGTTAGGGTTCCGTGACCCAAACTAACGATTTTTACTGATGTAGCAATACAATATTTTAAAAATGACAATACTACCCTATCTTTCTTTCTAGTCAAAACAATGAAATCTCTTTTATGCTTGTTTGTGTGGCCTTCGTCGAGAGAGAGAGAGAGAAAAATAAGTTTCATCCTCCGTTAGATTCGATAAAAACGCCACCAGCCACGTTCACAATTGGTCCAGCGGCGACTATGGCGGCAAAAAGATCCCCTCACCGTCGCCTCTGCTACTGCCGCAGACGTCTATGGCGACGTTGGTGACGATAGCGATTAAGTCGGTGTCATCGCGGATGATGCACCACTCGACCATACGGCCATACCACTGACCAATAACTACCGATACGGCCATACACATTTTCGCAGGAGTCAGGCTCAACCAACAAAATTTAAAGAACCATCGGAATCACCTATTCCGATGGCGATGAACTCCCCTTCTTCTCTTCACCCAATCTCCATAATCCAATCAAATCAATGTTACTCAATACTCCAAAATGAACAGCCACAAAATATCTCCTATTCGCTTCAAATTAGAAGTGTGAGAGTTGAATTGGATGTGAGCCGTGGAAATTAAAACCCACAAAATATCTCATCTTCGCTCCTCTCTCTACATTGCGTCCCATCGAAAAGTCATAGAGAGGGAGGAGTGCGGAAGGGAAGGAGGGATATGGGTGAATCTGATCAAAATGGGAGCTAAGGCTCACATGCAATTCAACGATACACCATACCACCACAATGCAGCACCACCGTCGTTTCACCAAAACGTGGACTCCCTGAACCTGATCCATCTGGGGCGGCCCTGACTGACATCGTCGGTAACTTGCCGGATCTGAGCATAGACAAGAGTGACGGGTGGGCTCAGCTGATTTTGCGGACCTGATGATGGGCTCGGGGCTAGTGTGCAGCGACTCGGTGAGCTGGGTGATCTTCCATAGTGCGTACCCACAGGCAGTGGTTCAAATAAGACTCTGGCTGTGATGCCTAAATTATATTGGGTTTAATATAGTGGGAGAATGAGGTGTTGGAGAGTGGGAGAATGGGAAGAAGAGAGAGGAGGGGAAAAAAAAAGAGAGAAATGCGAGAGGTTGACGATGATGGAAGAAGAGAGAAGGGCAAGAGAGAGGATGGATTTGGTCTCAAGGGCAATCATGTCATTACATGCAAAATTTTAACACCGTTCGTATTCTGTCTGGTCAACGGACATAAGTGATATAAACGCAAACATGTGTCCTAAAGTGAGGGATATAAGTGATATTATCCCTAAAAAAAAGTGTACGGGTATATTATTTGGTAATTTAACATCATAATAAGCTTTGAACATGGATCTCTCCTACGTTTCAAAACCTATCCAGACCATCTTAGATGGTTCTTGGGCTCGATTAATGACCAATTTTTTAAACGGCTGCAAATATAGTTGGTACATTACCAAAGAGATATTTACAAACCCACAAAAGAAAGGACGAGGATGGTGCCAAATCTGCTGAGTGCCATGATGAATATCGCATAAAACCATCAAATTATTACGCAGTTCAGAAACACGTATGTTCATTCCATTCATCTCTAATTTGCTCTTTAACACTGCCAAATAAACTTAAGATTTGCTATTTCAGTGATAAACCACCTCTAACCTTGCTCACCAATAGCAGTTTCTAGGGACACTTCATAGCATAAGACAATAACCTGGACAGTCTAGCAACACCTCTCTGTCCCATGTGCTGTAAAACCCCATTTTTGTAGTCCTGTTTTATTCTTATTTGTCATTGGAATTTATTATTAATCAAGGGTCTCGGCCTCATAATAAATTTAAGCTTAATTTAATTTACTAAGTCCAGTCCAACCAATAGCCCAGTCCGATCAAAGTCAAGGTCCAGTTGGTTGAACCAGTTCAACTAGTAACCCCAGTAAAGAGATTTTGACTTGAATTAGATGACTCATAATTGATTTGTGATTGAACATGATGTATTTTATTTTCTTTAATTTAGGGTAAGTTTGAAGCCCATTTCAACCAAAACCTCTTTCACTTTCTGTTTTTAAAAAACTGATGGGTTGTTTGATACAGTTTTGCGTAATTGGTATTTTGCTTTTGCTTTCTTCTTTATTCTATTTTCCTCTCTTATCTTATCTTTTATTATCAAATACTTGAGAGCTTCTTCTGAGCTCCCATTTTCTATAACTAAAAGCGCTCCCACCATGACCAATACACCTCCTCTGCTGTCGTCCAACTACTGCCATGGCAGTAACACACTATCTTACGAATTAGGGCTTCATTGGTTTGATTGGGGTTTGATTAGGTGAATAGTTTGGTAGGTTTAGAATTTACCTGCGCAAATAGAAGAAACTAGGGCTACTTGATGGATGAAATCTGGTGGTGGTGTTTGTTGTAAGGACAATGGTGATTGGTATGATGGTGATTTGGATTTAGAGGAGTAGTGGTGCCATGGTGGTAACCGATGTTAGAGGGTTTGATGTTCAGAAGTATTGGTCAGTGGTGGTGGTGGTGGTTGTGATTACCAGTGGCTATGGTGGTTTGCAGTTTTCGCGGGTGTTGGTCATTGGTGGTGGTGGCAACAGTCAGTGGCTATGATAGTTGGCAGTGTTGACAAGTTCGTGTGTCATTGGCTGTGGTGGTTAGTAGTGTTTGTAGTTTGGTCTTCAGGGGTGTTGGTCCATTGGGGGTGGTGGTGGTGGTGGCGGTGACAATGGCGGGCAATAGTATAGTGGTTGGCAATGTAAGAGGTTTGGTGTTCTTGGGTGATAGGTGTTGGTGATGAAAATTGAAGGGAAGAAGACACATAAAATTCTTCCAATAAAAGTTGAAAGGTGGATCACAAAGAAAAAAAAACCAAAACTGAAAACTCGAAAATGGAGTTTTAAAAAACAACCCCATTTTGAAAACTGGTTTATAAAACTGAAGGAGAAAAAAAAAACTAAAACTCGCTGTCAAACGACAATATATTTTCCAGTTATCAAAACTGAAAATAAAAATTGTTTCAAACGCTACATTTAGATGTGACTTGAAAATAATATCCGAAATCTGGTGCACACCATCTGTCTTTCCAAAGTTTTCTTTACAGTATTTAGGGCAATTAATTTTTCAAAATTCAGAAAAAAAAATCCTTCTTTAATTCAGAGTTGACAATCCGACAAATAGGTTGACTTTACTGTATTTAGGGCAATTATGACAAACCGACAAGTAGGTTGACTTTTTCGATAATTGGTTTAAATCATATATTCTTCTTTGTCAGATATTTCAAAGTGAAAGAAGTCTTCTTTACCATTTTTTCGGCCCTAGTAGCGATGCACTAGCGATGCACTAGAACTTGAAGAAATTTTAAACCAAAATATTCTTCTATTTGACTATCAAGCAATTAGTCTCCTATTCAAAATAGGAAACCTTTCCATATAATCACACGTTGACATATATAGTAGCATATCAAGTCCTTAATTTTGGGACTTAATTTCAACCGAAAATCTCCTTATTTCTCTTGAGATATTGACACATAGCTTGTCAATATTTATTCCCTATTCCAAAATAGGAAATTCTCGAATTGTCTCCAATATTTATTATACAGACATCAGGGGTACACGGTGGGAGTCCAGGACTTCATGACGCTCTACTTCGAGATATGCTATCTGAAGAATGTGACCCGAAGCGTTGGGTGGTATTACATCCACAACAAGCTTAGGGTGCTCAAGGGAGGGCCTAAATCCAATAAAGGCTAGAACTTCATGTATTTCTTCATACAACGACCAAGTAGTAAATGGGAGTTTCCCCAGAAATGAAACGATTTTTGTGAAGACTTTGAGAAGAAAGGTTTCATAGCCCTGGACGCCTTCACGAAGAAACTCATTGACCACATAAAGTGGAGGGGTGGTCTTAGTATTGATAGTCCCTTTACAGATCAGGAATTACGACATGGGGGGCTTATCCCTCCTAACCCTATCGTGTGAACCCTTGTGGACTCGAGAGATATGGTTTCGGGGTTAGTGACCGGTACCTCATCCTTTAGGACCCCGAGTCTAGGTAGATACTGTAGATAATGTCCATCTAGTTGTTATCTTTGCCAAACTTGAACTGCATACTAATTCTTCTTTCTTATGCAGAAATGTCTGGCAAGAGCGAATGGTGGCTTCTTGGGGCAGTTGCAAAAAGCGTCCAAGGGAAAGAGGAAAGAGAATGTGGGCGAAGATCTCCCCCTGCTATCAAGAAGCCTCGGGCACATGTTCTCATGACACCTCCTCTTGTGATAGAAAGCGTCCCTATAGATAAGGATCCTATTTTTTTGTCCAAGATGGACAATCAGGCGGGGTGATTCCGGCATGCCAAGTTCACATATCTCTGCACAACATCTAGTTCACGGGTTGTTGCCCAGTGACAAGTTAATTCTGGAGACCCAAACCCACGACGCATTCTCCATGGCTCATGTTCAGGCCGCCTATAACGTAAATGGTCCTTTCGTATGCGGCCTTCCATATCACTTAACTTTTTTGCATGACTTTCTCTTACCTCTTTTGTTCAGGCCTACTATTACAACTAGGGGGTTGTCATGGGGCATTTTTATCTCCTCAATGTCCTCTTCGAAAAAGGAAATTGTACGTACTGGTTCCGTCTTCTACTTCTTTGCTGAGGGGCAGTCAGTGGTGCATACCTTTCTCGCATATGCCTTGTGCCCCTGTTCTAATGAGCCTCCTGCTGTAATGCCTTCTGAGATAGTATTACGGTGCCTGCGTTTTCTTGCACCTCTTCTCTTCCCGCCACGGGAGTCACTTCTCTTCTATCATCTTTTTGTGTGACGTATTTTTTAAGTGTCCGCATTTGATGAGGGCCTCAATCGCACGCTTGAGCGGTTCACAGTTATCAGTGGTATAGCCATGGTCGTTGTGGTATCAGCACCATAAATTCCTATCTCGCTTGCTCGGGGCCGACCTCATTCTGTCTGGTCGGTCTAGGATCTCTTTGTCTCTTATCTCGTGAAGAATCTGTGATGGTTGGGTGTTCAGAGGTGTCAAATTCTTCATATCGAATGGCTCCTTGGGGTGTCGCTCATCACGTCTCGAACGCTTAGGGTTTCTTCTACCTCCCAGACTATCATCGCGAGAACGCTTTCCTTGTTCTTGTCCAGTATCACTTCGGAGCCTCTTATGTGTTTCTAGGTATTCTTCAGCTTGGATGTAATTGTTAGCCTTGTCCAACAGTGCGCTCATGCTTCCGGGGGGACTTTTGTTGACCGCGAATGCGAATTTCGACGTAGGTCGGAGGCTGCGCAGAAAGCCCGAATATTTACTAATTCGTCGAAGTTGTTGATTTCCAGCGTCGCTGTATTGAACCTTTCTAAATAATGGGAGAAGGACTCGCTCTTTTCTTACACTACATTGAGAAGGCTTGCATAGTTCTTTCTTCTAGTGCGATTACTCACGAAATGCTTTTGAAATAGGTCGTCCAGCTGAGTGAAAGAGTGGATGGACCTTGGCTGCAAGGATTTAAACCACGCTTGCGCGACCTTCCTCAAGGTTGTCGAAAAAGTGCGGCACATAACAACGTCTGAGACTTATAGCAGTAGCATGTTTGTTTGGAACTGGTAAACGTGTTCCCCGGGGTCACTACTCCCATCATACATGTCACACTGGGGCATCCAAAAGTTGGGAGGCAGCTTTGCCCTCTCGATGGCTTCGGATAAAGGATATCCAGAATCCCCTCTTGGAGGGGAGAACCTTTGCAGGCGGGGCTCGAAGATGTCTTTCCGAGAAGCTCGCCCTTGGGGGGATATTTCCCGTATCTCGTGATGAATCCGTCCTCAGGGAAGTCCTCATTCTGAATGGCGTTGGCCTCCTGATTCACCGAATGGAATATGAGATGAATCCGTGCTGCCTTTTATTGAGGGATCATGTCGATAACATGAACTGCTCCTTGTAACGTGCTCTCTGGACTCTTTTTCTGGCTGGTAACTTGGATCAGTCTATGATCTATATCTGTGACCGTAGCTCGACCTTGAGGTCAGTCTGAGATAGAGGTCGCTCAGATCTAGGTGAGGCTGATTGGTAGAAGTAGTTGGAGCAACGACTTCGAGCGTTATCTGCAGGGTGTTTACCACATCTTTGAGCTCATGGATCTCTTTCATCAGATCCGCATTTGGCGTCTTAAAAAGTTCACATTTAAGGCGGTGACGAAGATCGCCCCTCTTCAGCGTAGGGGCTGGGGGACCGCTACTCTTCTGTGGTGTTACAGAGGTTATATTTACATGGTCGCCTTCGGCGTGCTGGTGAGACAGAGTCGAACGGCGACCGTATGAACTGTCCTCTCGGCGAGTGCCATTAGATCGTGTTCGTCGATTTCAAGTTGAGCGATTGACTGGAGACGTGTTGGAGGACGATTTCCTGGCCATGTTCCCTGTCGGATCCCATGGACGACGCCAATCTGTTGTTGCTGAAAACTTGATAGACCGGAGAATGGTCCTGCAAAACAGAACACGGAGTGACCGCCGGGGAGAAGGGGGGGTTCCGGCGGAGGAGTCTCTGATGCCAAAGTTAGAAGTAGCTATAGAAATAGAACTCTGAATAGCCCAATTCACCCCGTCCCTGTGTGTGTAGTTGTCCCGCGTTCCTGGGGATACCTCTCCTAATGTAAGCGTAAATTCCAGAGTCCTGATTGGCTTGCATCTCTTGACAGATAGGTCTTGGGATAGATCAATTAGGATCATGTTAGCATCCTTAGGGATCACGTCACAACTCCTTCCCAATAACATCAGTATCCTTATGGGACTCTGACTCTATCGACAAGGTAACCCTCAAATACGAGATTAACTATCGACCATGAGTAATCCCGCCACGTGTCATCACTCGAATGGGCGGATATTTTTAGCCATATCAGGACTACAGACCCCAAAATCCACATCAAGATGTACATGCACGCACTCGCGCCCTATGGAGTCAATCAGAATCAGTTGATACAGCTTTTCCATCGTACCCTCGCTGGAGCCGCCTCTCGTTGGTTCCTCACCTTGGACGAAGCCCGAGTTAGAACCTAGAAGGATGTTGTGAGAGAATTTGTAAACCAATACAAGTATAGTTGTAACGACCCAGAAATCTGGGGCTTCAACACCCTGAACCCCCGGAGCATTAACAACATCAAATCACATCCCACCATGTTCTGACACAAACTTCAGAGCCTTTAAATAGATCAATTCAAATTCTCCGAAAGTACAGTCATAAAAAAAAGCTATTTGAACTACTAAAACTTAAGTTCTTTTATAGAACCACTACAGTGCCGATCTATACAGAGGTCCTACTATGCAAAATAGTGGCAAGTACTCCAAAATCTCACTCAAGCTCTAACCCATCCCCGAGCAATCTGTTGGTGCTCATTATCTGCAGAAAGGAACAAGCAAATGGTGAGATTTTGAGAGCTTAGTAAGGTTGCTAAAAAATCAAGTGAAAGAATTATGAAACCATTCAAGATTCAAATAATTTTAGAAAGGATTTTAAACAATCACAAATAGTTTGATAACAATATGGGGAAGAGCTTCAACTCAATCCCCTTCAATCATATATCAAAACAATCATTTTCAAACACAACAGAAACAAGTTTAGATAATATTGACAGTGAGGACAGGTCCACACATGCAGTGCACAATACAAGCTACATATGCATATGCTTCCATCAACGTACTAGCTTGCGTCTCACGAGTAAACACATCAATACACACCAACTCCCCCCAATACACACCAACTCCCTCCATTACACACAAAACCCCTCCATTACATACCAAATAGAATCTCATGTCAATATACATAAGAACAATGATCATTAAATCAACAGATAATTCAATGCTCATCATGTGATAAAAGATGAGCGTCAATAAGAATTCAAATAACCGATTCATGCTAATTATTAGGGTTTCACTGGCAATAACATGCTGATATCAATTCATATCTTAGAGTTTGATAATAGGCATAAGAAAAGAATAGTTAAAAACACATGTTGATGAACTTCAGGTTCAGATTACCTCGATCTAAAGCTAAGATATCCTAACCGGAATATTTTTCTGTGTTAACCTAAACTTAACAATCAAATAATCAAAAGACAACTTGTAACATCCCTGAAATCCAGAGCTCTGTAGCCCCAAACTCTCGGAACGTTAACCTACCACATCACTTCAAATCTGATAAATCCTATTTACACACACACACTTCAAATCTTCTAACTACACATCAACTCGAGTTCATCAAAATACAAGATTACATAATTGCTTAAGCTTAAATTGTTAAAGTTGAGGCTCTTTACAACTCAAGTTCTTATAGAAGGAGTTAATGGTACTGACCCACGCAGGGGTATTACTATATAGTAGTGGTGGGCTCACCGGAATCTCACACAAACTCTAAACCCATTCCTGAGCATTCTATGGCTGATCACCTGCAAAAGGGAATCAAACGAAGGGTGAGCTTTTGAGAGCTCAGTAAAGTCGTACAAGGACAACCGAAGGAATTACAAAATGATTCAAAATAATCCATTGGATGATAATGTTTTAAAATGTTTCAACACTCATGAACAGTCTGATAAATTTCAAAACAATCATAATCAGTCATAAGTATATACTTAAAATGACCAAAGACAATCCTAGACAGACACCAGAACAAACATTGACAATCATCCCAGTTTCGAAACGAACATTAACAATCATAACCAAATACCAATACTATTATTTTAAGATCATTTCAAAGCCATCATTTTAAAATACAATGGTGATTTTGCCAAAGGGTTTCAAAACGAACACATATACTTCAAGGGAGATAGGGGAAGGGTTTTCAGACGATCATAAACAGTTTGATCACAATTTGGGGAGGAGTTTCACTCCATCCCCTTCAATCAGATAACAAGACATTTATTTGAACATCATTCTCTAACAATTATTGTGATGTAAACAACTCAGAGATGTTGATCCTGGGCAGAAGCAATGCCATTCAGGCAATGCGCAAAAAGTGTACACATGCAATGCATTATGTACGATAACTAAACCTTCTTATTAAGGTACTAGCCCTACATAATTACACATGTTCAGACCCCTTATAACGCCTCCCCATAGAACAAGGTCAACACCGAAACCAAAAATCATAGAATCAACAATAAATCACTGCTTAAAATGCAATAAAATGAGCACCAACATGAATTCAAATAACCGAACAATTAAGGTTTCAATAACAATTAAACATACTGATATAAGTCATCAGTCAGAATTCCAGAATAACCACAAACAAATAGCAAGAACCATTACGAACAGTTATCGAATCTAGGCACAACAATTTAGAAGAGAAATGAAAACAAATATCGAATTTGCTCAACATGCAATAACAGGTGAGCATCAATAAGATTTTCAAATAACCGATTCAGGTTCAATGTTGGGATTTTCTTGGCAATAACATGCTGATATCAATGCATAATTCAGTGTTCGACAATAGCCATAAGTAAATTGAAAGGATACTTACGAGTACCAGTTATCGAAATTAGGGTTCAGATAAAAATCCTTACCCGGGTTCAGATAAAAACCCTTACCTGGATCCAAAGCTAAGCTATCTAACTAGAAAGTCTGTTGCTTTAACCTAAACGGAACAATCCAATTATTAGTATACATTATAGACTACGATACTATAAATTCAATATTGACTCACGCATATTCCCAGAACGGCCCCCCTCACCGAGTATGTAAAATTATCAAAATGCCCCTTAGGTGTAAAATTACCAAAAATACCCATCTCACACTTACATCACCAAAACCGCCTTTTCGTTTATAGAATCAGTAAAATATCCATACAGTATGTGAATTTACTTAAAAATACCTCTTCTAGATAAAATTACCAAAATACCCCCTGTGGGTGACCAAAATACCCATGGAGGTTCCCGACACCGAAAAAATATCAAAAAGATTTAAAACACTATTTTAAGCATTCTGAAGACATTTTTAGGCTATAAATTATTTTAGCAAATTTTCGCCCGAAAATTCCGAATCAGTGTCTATACCGAGCGCTCAGAAGCCGGTTCTTCTAAAAATAGCTATCAGCCTCTGAATGGCACGACACTTTAGGTAATAAAACATCTCAGTAAAATAAGGTTTCCTTAAAATTTTTAGGTTAAAATAACTTGGTTTGGTATGCTAAATAAATCAAGTTTTTTCTTGAATCAATACCCTAATTTAGCATCCTTTGCGGATAGCGAAAATTTCTAAATTTTTCCACAGCGTACATCTCATAAAAGTAATGGGGGTTATTGTTTTTGACTTTGTCTAATTTTGGCCCTAACTATTTATAAAATTTTGGATTAAAACTGCCTAATTAATTCTTTACTTTTAGTGACAAAAACAATCACTATTCACATCATAACACATTACCTCACCTTGAAAACACACACTTTCTTCTCCAATCAATCCAACAATCGAATAATTGGTATCAGATGTTCACTCTCACCACGACTGAACACACACACAATTCACACACACCCACCCACCCACTACTACACACAATTACACATTTCTACACCTAAAACACACCCTTTAACACATTAATACACACAAAACACACATTATTACACATGTAATCACACACACACACACACACACACGCGCGCGCGCGCACACACACTGTTAGACTCACATACTCTCGGTAGCTCACATACACACACTACACATACTCTAATACATTTTATCCCATTTTACAGACATGTAAACATAAATTTTTGCACATACCCACTGATTATCCCCACGATAGCCATGAACACACACTGCCGCACACAGCTCACTGCACACACAGAAACACCTACTGAAACACACACTAAAGGTGAAAAATTACCCGTGGAGGTTCTCCCAATCCCCTTCTTGCTCTCTCCTTTCCCCCTTGCCCAAATTCACCTCCTTCTCCCCTGTTTCTTCTATGTTTTTCCTACCTTTTCTCTGCTCTGTTTTTGCTATTTTTCGATTACCGTTCATCTTTTTTTTCTCCCTTTAGTACTCAAGATTTTGATCACATTTTAATTATACATCAGATTAGTCACCAACCAAAATATCAAGAGGCGACACTAACTAAGAGTTTTCTCCAAGATTTTGACACCTAGGTACCTATTTCCAAAATTTGCAAAATAGCCCCCACACTTTGTGTAATTACCTTCAGGCCCCAAATTTAGTCTAATCTCTATTAATTTAACTAGATATCATTAAAACATATACTGTTACTCATTTTATTATTTTTCATCACCAAAAATATAATTTACATTTATACCCCCAAGGTTTTCCAAAATTACTAAATGACCCCAAAATTTTTTAAAATTACATTTTTCCCCTAAAATCATTTTAAGCTCCCATAGTCTACTAATACCCGAGCATTACTGAAAATTAACGTTTGTTTATTTTTTGGGTCTCCGATAGTTATTTTAAATTGCTCCAAAAAGTGCGGGATATTAAATTCTTCCCTCCTTATAAAAATTTCGTCCTTGAAATTTGATCTCAAATCTCCACTCGCATATAACGTCTAGGCACTACGCTTTTGCTGCGTAACTCTGATAACCACCACATAGTAGCTGAGCTACGTCTAACCTTCGCACACCAATTCATGTCCCACGAAAACCCGAGCGCAACTATTTAACTTCAAATTAAAATGCTAAACTGAAACCCTATCAGGCAATTACTTTGCTCTATGTTGTATTACCGCTTTTGTTTTGATGCCAGTATGGCTTGTTTCAACATAAAATTAGGTCTTTTTATTAAGGGAAAATTGCGTAAAATACCCTCGTGGTTTGGACCATTTGCAAAAAGACCCATCTTGTTATAAAAGTTGCAAATAAATGCCTATTATTGCAAAAGTGTTGCAACCAACGATTTTCGTAACGAGATGAATAAATTGTCCAAAATACCCCTGTATATAAATCAAAAGTCTCGAGCAGAGAAGCGGCGCCACCACCCCAGCCACACCGCCGCCGCCTGCCCTTCATCAACACAAGCCCAAGCCCTCTCTCTCTTTGTCTCATAACCACACAGCCCCTACCACCATAACCCAGCCATGCTCGTCATTTCCACAGATCCGATTTACCCAAATGAATTTAAGCTCAAAGATTAGGCAATTAGACAAGGGGTTGTGCGATTTGGGCGGTTGAAACCCTAGATCTAGGTTTTCAAATCGCAATGTGCGATTGAAACCCTAGATCTGTAATTTGGGTAAATCAAATCTGGGTTTGGGCGAGGTTGTGCGATTAGGGTTCGAATTGTCGGTGGCCGATGACGGGATTGGGGCCGTAGTTGGTGGCGGCGGGATTGGATGACGCAGATGGTGGCGCCGGTTATGGGTGGCAGACGAGGTGGTAGAGGCGGGATATGAAGTGACTTACATCGACGGTGCTCAGCGACGGGGCTGGCAAAGGCGCACGGCGACGGGGCGGGCAATGGCGCACGGCGACGAGGCGGGGTGGCGGCAGAGAACGACACAAGGCTGGGTAGTGGCATAAAGGGGGTGGTGGTGGCAGAAATGCGCGGTGGTGGTGGATGGGGATTGGTGATGGTGGCGGCAAGGATTTTGGCTAGCGGGGGCTGATGGCGACAGGCAATTGGGTGGAGCAGGCGATGGCATCGGCATGCAATCGGGAGAGAAGAAGAAATATAGGGTATTTTTGTCATTTTGTTGAATTAATCTCTACCAAACACACTATTGAGGAGCGTGAATATCACGTGCCGTTAGTTTGAACGAATTTTTTGACGGTTGCAACACTTTTGAAATCATAGGTGTTTATTTGAAATTTTCGTATCAGGAGGGGTCTTTTTGCAACTACCCCAAACCACATGGGTATTTTACGTAATTTTCCCTTTTATTTACTCTTTCTTAGCGAGACTTGCGTTCCCATTATTGTATTCCTGGGGTATGCCCCTTACATATGTTGTACTATTATTTCACCGGTTGATATATATTTTTATTTACCAAAAAAAAAAAATTACTTTGCTCTAACTATTCCAGAACTTCATACCAATGACTTAGCTAATACAAAACCTACACCGCTCTGAATTCAATGCATTTACAACGAATTAAATCAAACTCTAATACAATAGGCTTCGACTGCGTTATACTGATACTCCAGAGATTATATCATTTGCACAGTCTATTTAATGATGGCAAGCTTAACTTCAAGCTTAAGATGTACTAAAATACCCAACGATGGTCATATGTGACTTGCAGTCTTCAGACACTAATATGGATAACCTATTGCTTTAAGCATTCACACATTACAAAAGACCGAAACATGTAGCCACTACGCTTTCGCTGCGCGCTCTGATGTCTTAAATCAAACGAGTCTGGCTATTACCCAATTCATCACCGAGAGACGTGTTACCTTAACATAGCACAAGATATGATTCTGCATACCTATGTATTGAACTTCACTAGAGTGTAAGATTCTAAGTTATCACATCACTTATGATTCACAACCACATTATTTACCAAAAATCTTTAGCTCTATCCTTCAGTCATCTGTTTCAGTTAAATGTTTAAAATCTTTCAGTTCATAAAGCAAATAACATGCGGTCTATTATCGCGTGTTTCGCTAAATCTCCACCTTATACCAAATCACCAAATAGATTATCCAAATCTAATCCACGTTCTCAAAGTCTATTCTCACTCACCGATTATCGGAGGCTTAGGAGTCTACATAATTTCATATCAAGGCAAGTGAAACTATACAAATCCTAAATCAAGTAAGGTTACACATACATAACACACTGTTAATTTGCAAATCATTTGGGAACAGAACACAACAAAATTCTGATAATCAGATTAACTACAAGCAACAATTATAACATGTTACCATTTTGGAACATATTAAACAAATACCAATCACAACGAAATAGTGATGGTTACACAACAAATCATATAACATTAATCACAACAAACGAATATCTCAGTCAAGCACTTAGGGATCAAGTGATAGCAATGATCGCAATCAGGCAATCAAAATCCAAAAATCTTTCACAAACCCATACCTATAGGCTCTCCAAATTCACAATAAAATTTTATAACACAATCCCAGAAAAATGACAAGTACAAGAACCATGGTATAGGTCTGACAAAGCAAAGTCAACCTAACGACTCGAAGCATATACAACTAATAGGAGTTATTGGTCCTTAATGGAATTCGTAGCTTTCCCATGGCCAGTAGGACAGATATTATCCCATCAAGTCCAAATAGATTCGAAAGAAACAGATAAATATCCCAGAAAAAGGAATGAGAAGACTCAGTATGAATGACATCTGCTCTGACGTCTCAGAGCGGATTAGTATTCAATTAAGTAGCAATTGAATTCAATGTACAAAAGAATGAATAACATGAAAAGGTGGGTTCCAAATTTCTTATAATACTCTTAAACCAAACTTCCAGACTTAATACCTATCGTTCCTTAACAGAACCATTCTCACTCATAAATCAAATCACTAATCCAACTACTACACATAACTTACAAACTTCCAAATACTACTAGGGTTTTCCCTAACAATCTATGAACACGTGATTAAAGGATCACCAATTCATGCCTAGTATGATACCAAAATTTTGAGCAACAAATGGAATGAGTCCATAGAAAGATCCATGTCCCAGCATGTGCAGTGCAATCACATAGAATCATAAAACAGTCAAAGACTTTCTCAACGGTAGGGGTGAGCACCAAACCGTTCAAACCGATCCGAACCACTCAAACTGAACCAATCCAATTTGAACCGTCCAAAGATCTTAACGGTTTGGTTTCACATTTTCCAAACCGACCTTGGTTCGGTTTGGTTCACGGTTCACATTTTTGAAACCGATTCCAAACCGAGCCGAACCGACCTATGATATGTTAACGTATTTTTAGTAACATTCCATTGATAATTACACATATAAGGCACTAAGCAACTCCAAATAAACAAATTTTGAAAATTAAAGAAACGAAAATATTAACAACACTTAGAAACAAAAATTTTGTGACCAATATCTAGTTTATATTTACTCATTCTTTCTCATTCATCAATGATAACTTATATATCGAATGAAACAAGATTATATGCAATTTAGAAAAAAATATAACTTCAATTAGTAGTGTGCAAAGGAACAATATCTTTAAGTGGGCAAACCGATCCAAACCGACTAAGTCAAACCGTTTAAACCGACCAAACCGAACCGTCCAAACCGATGGTGTTTGGTTTGGTTCGGTTCACAAATTTTCAAACTGAGGGGCAACGATTCGGTTTGCGGTTTGACCCCCAAACCGAACCGTGCTCACCCCTACTCAACGGAGTGCCTATCTCAAGATCAGTTCCTAAAGGATGGGTTTTCACCCTCAATCGCTATGCAAACGTAAGGGATACAAAAGAATATGACGCTTCGTATTCAAACAATATATGACATCTAATGGCTGACCTTTAGGGTACCTGACACCACGTCATCGGATGTAGCGCTTCCTAAACGAACATTAAGTAAAGTCTGGCTGATGTCCCGACCTCTGCCCCTGCTAAACTTGAGACTGCTAAGTCTGCCCCTGTCGACCTTGTCCTCTTTCCTGACGAGAACCTCTGCTTGTTGCCGCACTAGCAATAGGTGTGGGACGAAAAGTTGACTGATTATTTCTAGTAACTGAACAGTCTCAAGCCTGATGCTCCCCACTGCCACACCTAAAACATCCTCCGGTAAATCTATAGCATGACTTACCACCCTGACTTCTCCCACACATGACACATGGGATGGCCAAAAAAGCTGACCCGCCGCCCTGACTAGTACTCTGTGCAGGTCAAACTCCGGAACTCAGCGGTGGTCCGAATCAAGTACTCTGAGCTGATCGAGCGCCTACACCCTGCGCTCTCCTAAATCTGATATCATGCCCCGATTGAATTCAAGAACTCTGTCCAGGTGTAAATCCCTGAGCCAATGCAGGCCTAAATCCATGATTCTGCCCTACCCTGGGCCTTGGGCACCATGCGGTGCCGACTGTAAAAATTACTGACGACTGTCAGCTCCTACAATTCTATCCTGGGAAAACTCTTACGTATCTCCCTTCTGTCCACCCTGTGTTTTCTCATAACTTTTTCTATTGTCAGACTCAGACTGCTCCAAAACACATGCCAAGTAAAGACATTTCATATAGCTCGTTAATCGAGCTGAGATAATTAATCAAGCTGAGATCATTCCATCTCTCAGTCCAGGCCTAAGCCCCCTCTCAGACTTCTGGCATCTATCTGTCTCCGTCAGTAGCATCCTTACTACACATCTATCGAGACGGCAAAATCCTCATTTCAAATTGTTCTACCAATTCCTGATCTGCTTACGTCACATTGGAAAATTCGCTTAACTTCTATTCATAAAATCTCATAAAAATACCGGTCAAAAAATAATTCCCTAAACTATTCTCAAGTGTCAATCAATTGCTGATGAGTCAGACTCTTCGCTACCATTTTCCACCCCTGATCGGCCTTACCTCTCAGTTTATAGGTCGCAAGTTCAATCTTTTGTCTCTCACCACAATCAATTGCTCAAAAATTTCCTCCAATTTGTTAATCTAATGCTCTGCCTCCGTAGGGTCCAATGACCCCCTAAAGCTAATCGCATTTTATTTGTTAAGTTCACCCATGGTACTCTCGTCTTAAGGTTGTGGTTATGGTTGAACCGGATTGGGTACTCCTTGCTACTGGTTGTTAGATTCTATATCATTATGGTCAGAATCTGGTTCATAGTGTTCAGAACCGCAACCACCGGTTCTGGGTTCTGTTATCCCCATTATTAGGTATAGGTGCCCCACTACAATTATAAAACCTCCACAGAGTACATTTGCCAATCTAAGGGTTGTTTGGTCAAGTCTTTCCAATGCATAGAAAGGATCCTTTCTCATCTTATACAATCCTATTAGAATCTCATCTATTGGGGACCTCTGGACCCTCTGTACTATCTCCACTGCCAGTGCTATAAATGCGAGCCATACTAATACAATTAACAATTATCAGAGTTACACTAACGCGTGTCTAGGAACAACACCATTACTAGTTAAAGGCAAACTTCTTAACTCTACCATTATCCTACCCCACTCTCATTACCCGAATACAATTCTACCGAATCGTGTTACCTATACTATGCAGTTTCGTGCCTATAGATCATATACCTAGACTCTTAATATCACAAGAGTGAACTGCTCTGGTACCAACGATAACATCCCATAAATTCGAAGCTCTGTTGCCCCAAACTCCCGTAACGTTAACCTACCACATCACTTCAAACCTATCAAATCCTGTTTACTGACACATACTTCAAATCATCTAACTACACATCAACTCAAATTCCTCAAGATACAATATTACAAAACTGCTTAAGCTTAAACTGTTAAAGCTGAGGTTCTTTACAACTAAAGTTCTTATAGAACGAGTTAAAGGTACCAACCCACGCATGGGTCTTACTATACAGTAGTGGTGGGCTCACCAAAATCTCACACAAACTCTAAACCCATTCCCGAGCATTCCACAGTTGATCACCTGTAGAAGGGAATCAAATGAAGGATGAGCTTTTGAGAGCTCAGTAAGGTCGTACAAGGACAACCGAAGGAATTACAAAACGATTCAAAAGAATCCATTGGATGATAATGTTTTAAAACGTTTCAACAGTCATGAAGAGTCTGATAAATTCCAAAACGATCATAATCAGTCACAAGTATATACCAAAAACAACCAAAGACAATCCTAGAAAATACACCAGAACAAACATTGACAATCATCCCAGTTTTGAAACGAACATTAACAATCATAACTAAATATCAATACGATCATTTGAAGATCATTTCAAAGCCATCATTTTAAAATACGATGGTGATTTTCCCAAAGGGTTTCAAAACAAACATAAATACTTCAAAGGAGATAGGGGAAGGGTTTTAGACGATCACAAATAGTTTCATCACAATCTGGGGAGGAGTTTCACTCGATCCCATTCAATCAGATAACAAGACATTTATTTGAACATCACTCTCTAATAGTCATTGTAAGATACAATGTAAACAAATCTCTGATCCTGGGCAAAAGCAATGTCATTCAGGCAATACGCAGAAAGTGTAAACATGCAATGCATGATGTGCGATAACTCGACCTTCTCATTAAGGTACTAGCCTGCTTAATTACGCAGGTTTAGAACCCTTATAACGCCTCCCCACAGAACAGACTCTAAGGTCAACACATAAACCAACAATCATAGAATCAACAAGAAATTCACTGCTTAAAATGCAATAAAATGAGCACCAACATGAATTCAAACAACCGAACAATTGAGATTTCAATAAGAATTAAGCATACTGATATACTCATCACTCAGAATTTCAGAATAACTACAAACAAATAGCAAGAACGATTACGAACAATTATCGAATCTAAGCACAACAATTTAGAAGAGGAATGCAAACAAATATCGAATTTGCTCAGCATGCAATAACATGTGAGCATCGATAAGATTTTCAAATAATCAATTCAGGTTCAATGTTGGCGTTTTCTTGGCAATAACATGCTGATATCAATGCATAATTTAGTGTTCGACAATAGCCATAAGTAAATTGAAAGGATACTTACGAGTACCAGTTATCAAAATTAGAGTTCGAATAAAAATCCTTACTCGGGTTCAGATAGAAACCCTTACCTGGATCTGAAGCTAAGCTATTTAACCGGAAAGTCTGTTGCTTTAACCTAAACGGAACAATGCAATTATTAGTATACAATATAGACTACGATACTATAAATTCAACACTGACTCGCGCACACTCTGCTAACGACCCCCCTCATCGAGTATGTAAAATTATCAAAAATACCCTCTCTCATACTTACATGATCAAAACTGCCTTTCCGTTTATAGAATCACTAAAGTATCCATATCATACGTGAATTTACTTAAAAATACCTCTTCTAGATAAAATTACCAAAATACCCCTCTAAGTGACAAATTACCAAAATACCCCCAGGGACTTCGCGGCATCGAAAAAAAAATCTCAAAAACACTTTAAAATACTATTTTAAGCATCATGAAGTCATTTTTAGGCTAGAAAGTATTTACAAAATATTTCGCCTGAATATTCTGAACAGATGTCCGGACCGAGCGCTTAGAAGTCGGTTCTGCTAAAAATAGCTTTTGGCCTTCGAATGGCACAAAATTTCAAGTAATGAAGCATCTCAGTAAAATAAGGTTTTTCTAAAAATTTTAGATTAAAATATCTTGGTTTGGTATGCTAAATAAATCAAGAATTTTCTTTAATCGATACCCTAATTTAGCATTATTCGCAGATACCGAAAATTTCCAAATTTTTCCATAATTTACGTCTCATAAAAGTAATGGGGGTTACTATTTTGACTTTGCCTAATTTTGACCTTAACTATTTATAAAAATTCAGATTAAAACTGTAACGCCCCCGAAAATCCGGAGCTCTGCCTTCCCGAACTCCTGAGTCGTTAACCTAACGGATCACATCAAACATGTCACTAACATATATTCCAAATCATCTAATTCAACATCAACTCAGATTTCTCAAAAATACTAGATCACAAACTGCTTAGCTTAAATTATTACAGCTTAGGTTCTTCAAAATTCAAACTCGTAAGAACAAAGTGATAGTACCGACCCATGCAGGGGTCTTACCATACAATAGTGGCGGGCTCACCGAAATCTCACACAGACTCTAAACCCCATTCCCGAGCATTCTACAGCTGACCATCACCTGCAGAAGGGAGTCAAACGGAGAGTGAGCTTTTGAGAGCTCAGTAAGGTCGTACAAGGACTACCAAAGAATCACAAAACGATTCCAAAGAATCCAATCGACAAAAATTTCCGAAATACTTCAAACAGGGTCAAGAACTCAATGATTTTCAAAATTTAGCAAAATTTATCATAAACAAATACCAGATTAAACAACATCAATCACAACGATTTCCAAAACGATCAACATAAGATAATTTCCAAAGCCATCAGTCCAAAATACAACAAAGATTTCTCGGAGGATTTCAACCCAAGCAGAAATCATTTCCAAAATCAACAAAGCAATCAGAACTAGATACCAAAATAAACACTTAAAGACCCTTTTCAAAGATTCCAAAACGATCAACAGGAGATAATTTCCAAGTCGTCATTTTTAAATACAACTGATGGTTTTGCAAAAGGTTTCAAAACAAACGCAGAGACTTCCAAAGCCTTAGGGAAAACAGGTCTTAGATAATCACAAACAGTTTGATCACAGTACATGAAATAGTTTAAACTCAATCCCCTTTCATGCAGATATTCAGACTTTAATTTGAACATCATTTTCAAAACAGACATTGTCAGATACAATGTAAATGGATTCAGAAACGTTGACCCTGGGCAGAAGCAATGCCACTCAGGCAATGCACAGATGTACACATGCATGATGTACCAGAATAATTACTAGTCCTTCTCACTAATGTACTAGCCCTGCATAATTCCGCAGGTTCAGACCAGCCTTATAATGCCTCCCCATAGAACATAATTCCCAGGTCAACACAGAAAAATCAGCAATATCAATGAGCATTTACATAAGCTCAAATCACCAAAATCAATCTGAATTTCAATATCAATAAACATATTGAAATAAGTCATCACTCAGAATTTCAGAAGCAAATCACAAATAAACAGCCAGAACGATTACGAATAATTATCAAATTTAAGCACAACAATTCGGAAGAACAGATACAAACAATTGTCAAATTTGGTCAACATGCAATAACAGGCGAGCATCACAGGATTTTCAAATAATCGATTCAGGTTCAATATTGGGGTTTTCTGGCAATAACATGTTGATATCAGTTTACAATTCAGAGTTTGACATTAGCCATAAGTAATCAAATGAGTACTTACGAGTACGAGTAATCAAATAAGGGTTCGGACAAAAGTCCTCACCCAGGGTTCAGATAGAATCCCTTACCTGCATCTGCAGCCAGCTTATCCTAACCGGAAAGTCTTTAGCTTTAACCTAAATGGAATTATCGAATCATCAGAATACAGCTTACACTACGATATTATAAACTTAATACAGACTCACACAACTCCCAAAATGAACCTCCCTCACTGGGTATGTAAAATTACTAAAACGCCTTTAGTACTCTTAAATTGCTCAAACGGCATTCCCCTAAGTAGAATCATCCAAATAACCTCATTGTATGTCAATCTATGCAAAAATCCCTTTCTTAGGTCAAATTACCAAAATACCCCTTCCGGGTGGCAAATTACCAAAATGCCCCTGGGGGTTTCCCGCACCGAAAAAAATCCCAAAAATACTTTAAAACGCTTTTTTAAACATCCTGAAATCATTCCTAGGCTAAAAAGTATTTTAGAAAATTTTCGCCCAAAAATCCCAAATCAGTGTCCGGATCGAGCGTTAAAAAGCCAGTTTCGCGAAAAAAATACCTATCGGCCTCAGAATGGCCCGAAATTTTAGAACATGAATCATATCAGTAAAATAAGATTTTCCTAAAATTTTCAAATCAAAATAGCTTGGTTTGGTATTCTAAATAATTCGATAAATTGCTTTAATCGGTATCCAAAATTAACGCCCTTCGCGGACACCGAAAATTGTCAACAAATTCCAGAGCGTGCGTCTCATAAAAATACTAGGGGTTACCGTTTTTCACTTTGTCCAATTGTGACCCTAACCATTTATAAAATTCGTTGAAAAACTGTGTAATTAATTTTTCTAACATTAGCGACAAAAACAAGTACTATTCAAATCATAGCACCTAGTATTTCACCTTCACCCACACACACTTATCTTCTTCAACCTCTCCTCCCTCTGCCAAAATCAGTTCCACACCTCCAATTCACGCACAACCACTTCTGTGTATAATTCCCCCTCCAAAACACTTACAACACCCATCTAAACACAATTACCCACACACAATTAACACCTACATCCACAATTATACGCATACACACACAACCCATCACACCCGTAACACACACTCAAGAAAACACACTGTTACACTTCATACACCATAAAAAACCCACTAAATCCCTCGGGGATTAACTGAAAAACACACAAAAACCCACCCCATTTCCATCTTCAACCTCACTTAGACACCCTATACACAATTTCACCCACCAAAATACACATGAACACCCACCCGAACCATGAACACCCAAGAAGCACACACCCTGCACACACACTGCCACGTAAATATATATTACACCATTACACCACTACAAGTCTTCTTCTTTACCCCTTCAATCCCGAAAATCTATTGAAAACAACTTACACATCAAAATTACATAGAACTATTGCCATAATTCTACACCCGAGGCATTCGATTTTCAGAAAAATATACTCTCTGCGTAGCCATGAATTCTCCTCACCAACCCACTGTGTGTTCTTGGCACTTGCTTTAGCACACTCAACACACACATGCCACCAAGATCATTCCCCAAAATTGAAACATATCTAAATTAAAAAACTAAGTGAAGATTCACCTTAAAAAGATTTAGCTCGAATCCTCCCTGTTTTCTTTCTCTCCTCTGTTTCTCCTTCTTCTCTGTTTCTTATTTCTGTCTGGGTTCTTTCTTTTCCGAAAGGGAAATATTTCCCTTTTTGTTCTTTTTTTTTTTCATTTGCTCCCTTTACCCGAATCCCCTCTTATCCATCTAGTCTTATTAAATAATTTAGATAGCTTAGTCATGTTAGATTAAATAGGAGGTGGCACTCCCAGAATTTTCCTCAAAATTACAAATTAACCCCCCAAGATTTCCAAATTTGCAAAATAACCCCAAATTTTACATTAATTAGAAAATAAACCCCCAAACTTTTAAAAATTACGGTTAAGCCCCAAAACTTTTCTAATCATGATTAATTTAATTAAACATCACTAAAATATACTTTATCACTCATTTTATTAATTTTCATCACAAAAATAAAAAATTACGTTTTTGCCCCAAAATTATTTTAAGCTTCAATACTCTACTAGTACTCGAGTATTGCTCAAAATTATCGTCCGTTTATTTTTCGGAGTCCGAATGATTATTCTAACCTGCTCCCGAAGTTCGGGATATTACAAAAATTACTTAATTAATTCCTTACTTTTAGTGACAAAAACGGTCACTATTCACATCATAACACACACTACCTCACCTTGAAAACACACACTTTCTTCTTCGCTCTTACCACGACTGAAGACACACACACACACACACACACACAATTCACACACACCGACCCACTGCTACACACAATTACACATTTCTACACCTAAAACACACCCTTTAACACATTAATACACACACACATACACACATTATTACACACGTAATCACAGACAAACACATCCACAACACACACACACACACACACACACTCTCTCTCTCTCTCTCTCTCACACACACACACATACACTATAAACACCAAATACACTGTCACACTCACATAATCTCGGTAGCTCTCATACACACACTACACATGCCACTACAAGGAAAAACAGATTTAGCGACAGACTATATTCCGTCGCTAAAACATCTTTGAGCGACGGATTTCCCCGTTGAAAAAAAACCGTCATTAAACTATTTAAGGACGGAATATTCCGTCGGTCAAAGTATTTGCCAACGGATTATTACAGACGAACTTTTACCGACGGATAGTACCGTCGCTAAATATTTTATAGAATTTTATAATTTTTGATGAGTTTTAAAAAATATATAAGCGACGGAATTATTCCGTCGGTAAAAATTCCGTCGGCGAAAGCAGGGCTTTTACTGACAGACTTTTACCGACGGCCTAGTCCCGTCGCTAAAAGTCTTATCTAAAATATCAGATCCCCTTTTCTTTCTCCCGTTTCTCTCTCTCTCTCTCTCTCTTAATTATCTCTCACCGGCGATATTTACTCCGACGACCTTCACATCTACGGCAACCCACCCCCACCCCCCGACGACGCGCCACCTCTGTCGCCACCTCCCCCAAACAGCCACCTCCGTCTCTGTCATCCACGACAACCCACCCTCGACAGAATTGAACTTGCCACCGCTGCGGATTCCTGCCGCCATCAGCTACACCGTTGGTATATCCACGAGTTTTATAATTTACCTTATGCAACAATTTTAGGTTTATGTGAAGTTTGTCTAGCAATGTGAATTTTGTGCTTGTTTATGCTTGTTTAGTCTTATTTTGTGAAGCTTTTTTTTCTGTGAAGTTGAAATTGCAATGTGAATCCTGATGAACCCTTTTTCCCAAAGTTGTTTACTTTTGTCTAAACTTAGGTATGTTAATATGGTTTACATGTCATAATCATGTTCACCCTAAGAGGAAATAGTCCATTTTAGACTTGATTCCATCAATTATTGCCTATATACTTGATAGTGGGTAGAAGCTTTGCTTCTGTAAATCTTACTTTTAGGTTGTCCGATTTAATCAAAGCGACGTTAGGGTTACTAAATATATTTCAGTTCTAACTAGTATGCTTGGGCACTAACTTTTGCTTGCGAACGGCTATAAAGTCACACCGGTGGATGTGATTATGACAAGCTGGCAGGAGCGAGCCTTTGGTAGGTGTGTTTGCTACATAGGCAGCTATAGGGGGGGGGGGGGGTGGGATATATGTTTGGGTTCCTGGTGAGGCCATGCGAAAAGGGTTAATTTTAAGGCTAGGGTTTAGTCGTCCCCTTTCCCCTTAGCTCAGTGTCCTTTCTGGTTTAGTTTGTTGTATGTGGTTGGTTTAGTTTTTAGGAGCGGGTGTAATTTTAGGCTAGTATTTTGTCATCCCTTATCCCCCAACTTAGTGCATATGTTAGTGTGTTTGAGTTTGTTTGGTGGTGGCGGTGAGTTCCCGCTGTCTCGTGTGGCGGTGTGATTGGGTAAAGCAACCTCCTTTATTAGTGAAGGTCATAAGAGAATCCGGTTTCATTGCTTAGTTTTTTTTTCAACGTTTTTTTATTATGGAATTGACCGATGGAATCTCACTATAGCAATCTAATGAGGACGGTTTCAACTGTTTCTATCTCAATATATAACCTTTTAGGCCATGCCCTTGCTACTTGAACTAATAGAACCCCCTAATTGAACTAATAGTACCCCATAATTGAACCCTAAATTGAACAAATAGAATCCCTAATTGAACCCTAAATTGAAGTAATTGACCCTAATTAAACCCTAAATTGAATGCCCTGATCGAATCGAACCCTAAATTAAACTAATTGAACCCTAAATTGAATGCCCTAATCCAATCGAACCGTAAATTGAGCTAATTGAACCCCCTAATTGAACCCCAAATTGAATGTCTCAATTCAACCGAACCCTAAATAGAACTAATAGAACCCCCTAATTGAACCATACATTGAAGTAACTGAACCCTAATTAAACCCTAAATTGAATGCCTTAATTGAATCGAATCCTAATTTAAACTGATTGAACCCTAAATTGAATGCCCTAATCCAACTGAAACCTAAATTGAACTAATTGAATCCTAAATTGAATGCCCCAAATCAACTGAACCCTAAATTGAATCAATAAAACCTCCTAATTGAACCCTAAATTGATGTAATTGAACCTTAATTAAACCTTAAATTGAATGCCCTAATCGAACTGAACCCTAAATTAAACTAATTGAACCCTAAATTGAATGCCCTAATACAATCGAATCCTAAATTGAAATAATTCAAGTGCATCAGATATGTGCATTTTGAATAATTTTTTTCCATTTGAACATTGATAATTTGTTTGATAATTTTAGGTTGTTAATTGTGCATTTGAGAATTGTGATTATTGATCTATGATTTTAGGTTGTTAATTACTGATTTTAGGTTATTAGCTGTTCATTTGAAGTAATTGCGATTATTAATTGATGATTTTAGGTTGTTAATTGATGATTTTAGATTGTTAATTGTGCATTGAGCATTTGAGATATTGAGATTATTGACGGAGGATGGGACCCAATTGGATTGAATGTGTGATTTTTGTTAATTTTTATTGCATTGAGCATTTTAGAATTGAGAATTGAGATTGTTGACGGAAGATGAGACCCAATTGGATTGAGATACCTGTTAGTTAGCGCAGACACGGACACCACGTCTGATCGACGGTGTCCGACATTTAAAAAAAATGTGTCCGGTGCGTGTCGGTGGGCATCAAACACGTGTCCGGAGGCGTCGGACACGTGTCCGGAGGCGTCGGACACGTGTCCGGAGGCGTCAGACACGTGTCCAGAGGCGTCGGACATGTGTCGGACACGTGTCCGGAGGTGTCAGACACGTATCGGACACCATATCGACACCCTATATGATGTGTCAGAATTTAGGTTGTTGACGGAGGATGAGACCCAATTGGATTAAGATACCTGTTAGTTAGCGCAGACACGGACACCACGTCTGATCGACGGTGTCCGACATTTAAAAAATAAATTAACGTATGCCGATGTGTCTGGAGGTGCGTGTCGGTGGGCGTCGAACACGTGTCCGGAGGCGTTGGACACGTGTCCAGAGGCGTCAGACACGTGTCGGTATGTGTCGGACACGTGTCCGGAGGTGTCAGACACGTATCGGACACCATATCGACACCCTATATGATGTGTCGGAATTTAGGTTGTTGACGGAGGATGGGACCCAATTGGATTGAGATACCTGTTAGTTAGCGCAGACACGGACACCACGTCTGATCGACGGTGTCCGACATTTAAAAAACAAATTAACGTATGCCGATGTGTCTGGAGGTGCGTGTCGGTGGGCGTCGGACACGTGTCCGGAGGCGTTGGACACGTGTCCAGAGGCGTCAGACACGTGTCGGTATGTGTCGGACACGTGTCCGGAGGTGTCAGACACGTATCGGACACCATATCGACACCCTATATGATGTGTCGGAATTTAGGTTGTTGACGGAGGATGGGACCCAATTGGATTGAGATACCTGTTAGTTAGCGCAGACACGGACACCACGTCTGATCGACGGTGTCCGACATTTAAAAAACAAATTAACGTATGCCGATGTGTCTGGAGGTGCGTGTCGGTGGGCGTCGGACACGTGTCCAGAGGCGTCGGACACGTGTCGGTATGTGTCGGACACGTGTCCGGAGGTGTCAGACACGTATCGGACACCATATCGACACCCTATATGATGTGTCAGAATTTAGGTTGTTGACGGAGGATAGGACCCAATTGGATTGAGATACCTGTTAGTTAACCCTAAGAACCTAATGAAAATCAAATTAGTTGTAATTACCCCAAATTAGCCCAAATGAACCCAATTATGCGCATATTGATTATAGTTAGCCTAATTAGTCATAATTTGCACTAACATAACCCAATTAAGCCTAATTAGGACTAATCAACACTACTCGGCAACATTAAAACCCTAATTAGGACTAAATAACCCTAATTAGTCATAATCAACCCTAATTAGCTATAATTATCCGAAACTAGCCCTCATTAACATTAATTAGCCCTAACATAACCCAATTAAGCCTAATTAGGACTAATCAGCACTACTCGGCACAATTAAACCCTAATTAGGACTAAATAATCCTAATTAGTCCTAATCAACCCTAATTAGCTATAATTATCCGAAATTAGTCCTGATTAACATTAATTAGCCGTAACATAATCCAATTAAGCCTAATTAGCGCTAATTAGGACTAATCAGCACTACTCGGCACAATTAAACCCTAATTAGGACTAAATAATCCTAATTAGTCCTAATCAACCCTAATTAGCTATAATTATCCGAAACTAGCCCTCATTAACATTAATTAGCCCTAACATAACCCAATTAAGCCTAATTAGCCCTAATTAGGACTAATCAGCACTACTCGGCACAATTAAACCCTAATTAGGACTAAATAACCCTAATTAGTCCTAATCAACCCTAATTAGCTATAATTAATACTCGTAATTAACCCTAATAACCCAGTTAGCCCTAATTAGCCCTTGTACATCCCATAATTACTCCATGTTGCCCAGAGATGGTTCAATTACTCGTTGTTTACAAACCCTGCCTTCTTTATATTAGTTGTTGTTTTGAGAAGTCCATTGGCAACGAGATGGTTCAACTCGTTGCCAACGAATTCTATTTAATGTGGAATTGGTAACATATGCAACGATCTTTCTGCAGTTTTGATATTTCGAAAAGATTCTTGCATATGTTATCAATTTCTGAACGCATGCATGCATAGAAACCCTTAGTTCCCGTTCAAAGGTACTCATTACAAAGTAATGCTTTGTAATGAGCCTTTGGATGTCCAGTTTGGACAATTTGGAAAAGCTAATTGTTTATAAAACAGTGTTTTGACTCATGCTTTGTGTTCTATGTCGTGGATATTTGGTACACGTTCTCGTGTGTTTCTCCGGGTGCATACAGATCTGGTGTTCTAACATCCGTCAAACCTTCCTGAGCAAGGTTAGATGAATGTTAGAACACCTAATCGATGTCGTGTACTTGGAGAAATGCGGGGAGGTGCTGCCGAATTTTCCACAGACATGGGACTAAGCATGAGTTATTCACTGTTTTATAAACATGTGCTTTTCTGAATGGGATAGGACCACTACCTGTTCAAGAGTGGAGGGGAAATATGTAGACATGTTGTAACATTCATGCATTCATATTTACATCGGCAATGCCTAATGACTGGTCATAATTGAAGGTGGTATACAGTACGATAATTCAGTCGTCATGTCAGTCGATCGAAGTTGGATGAAAAGGAAGAATGCTGAAGATTTTGAGTGTCGCGTTGACGAATTTCTCGACTTCGCTTATGCGCATCCTGCACATGTTGACCTTGATAAGATAAGGTGTCCGTGCGGTAGATGTGAGTTGTTGCACTGGAGAAAAAGAATTGAAGTAAAATGGCATCTTCGTCGGTACGGTTTTATGGGTGGATACACAAGGTGGACGCAGCACGGGGAAACGATAGTATTGTCGTCCAACCCGGCTAGTCAAACTGAAGTTAGGGAGGAGGCACGATATGATTACCGAGATATGATTATGGATGCTGGGCATGCTAATGTTGACTGGGGTAACGACAGTCCACAACCGCCGAACGAGGGGGCTCATCAGTTTTATGAGTTGTTGAGAGCTGCGGAAGAGCCGCTGTGGGATGGAGCTCCGAAACACACACGGCTGTCTGCGGTTAGTAGGTTATTACAGTTGAAATCAGACCACGGGCTGAGTGAGAAAGGTTTTAACGAGTTTGTTACCTTAATCAAAGAAATACTGCCCGAAAGTGAAAAGCTACCGCCGTCGTACTATGACGCGAAGAAGATGATGAGGAAACTTGGGTTGAGCTATGACCGGATAGATGCGTGCAATAACGATTGTGTATTATTCTGGAAAGAGAATAAGGATTTGTCACGATGTCCAGTATGTGATCATTCGAGGTACAAACCGGACAAAGGGAAGAAGAAAAACATTGCATGGAAGATATTGCGATATTTCCCGGTCACACCACGGCTTCAGAGAATGTACTACTCCTCCAATACGGCTGAACATATGAGGGCTCACCGTGAGACTCGCAGCAACGATGCCGATGTGCTGACACACCCAGCTGATGGAGAGGCGTGGAAGGAGTTTGACCGCAGGCATCCAGTCTTTGCTCAGGAAGTTCGGAATGTTAGACTTGGTCTGGCAACCGATGGGTTCAACCCTTTCGGTCAGTCTACCACGCCTTACTCCTGTTGGCCTGTTATTATTGTCCCTTACAACCTTCCACCAGGCATGTGCATGAAGAAGCCGTACATGTTCTTGTCGTTGCTTATTCCGGGGCCGAAGAGTCCCGGTAAGGACATAGATGTGTATTTAAGGCCGTTGATTGATGAGTTAAAACAGTTATGGAATCATGGAGTCGAAACATATGATGCATCCCTTAAACAAAATTTTCAGATGAGGGCTGCTTTGATGTGGACTATACATGATTTCCCCGCATTGGGAATGACGTGTGGCTGGAGCACACATGGGAAGCTAGCATGCCCTGCTTGTATGGGCGTGAACCCCGGTCATACGTTAAAGCACGGCGGAAAGGCCTCGTGGTTCGGATGTCACCGTAAGCTTTTGCCACCGGGCCATCAGTTTCGTAGGCAGAAGGATAAATTTGACGGGACAATCGAGCGTGAGGTTGTCACACTGGACTACCCATCTGGTGAAGAAGTACTCTCACACCTGGAGGCACTTGATACTGACATACCACACGGTAAGGGTGTGCCGGATCAGAAGATTCCAGGGTTCGGGAAAGAGCACAACTGGAGAAAATTTTGTATCTTCTGGGAGTTAGCCTACTGGAGGACGCTCGTTATCCGAAACAACATGGATGTGATGCATATTGAGAAGAACGTTTTTGATAATGTGTTCAACACAGTGATGAATGTCAAGGGCAAATCGAAAGATCACCTTAAAGCGAGAAGGGATCTACAACAGTTGGGTGTACGCCGTGAATTGCATCCTCGGACAGTCAGTGGGAGGACGATACTTCCGAAAGCACCTTACTGTCTAGACAAGAAACAAGTGGAGAAGGTCTGTCAGTGGGTTAAGAATTTGAAGCTTCCGGATGGGTTTGCGTCCAACATATCTCGTTGTTGCAATGTATCGGAATGCAAGTTCCAAGGGATGAAGAGTCACGACTGCCACGTATTCATGGAGAGATTCATTCCTATTGCCTTCCGGGGACTGTTGCCACGGGTTGTTTGCGAGACTTTGACTGAATTATCTCATTTCTTTCGAGATATATGCTCTTCTACGATCCGGGTGAGTAACATGGAAGTGCTTGAGAAGAACATTGTGGTGACGATTTGCAAGCTGGAGAAAATCTTCCCACCTTCGTTCTTTGATTCAATGGAGCATCTGCCTGTTCACTTGGCATATGAAGCTAAGATGGGTGGACCCGTGCAATATCGGTGGATGTATCCCTTCGAGAGGTAATCCTTAAATTGTTACAGTTGTTCGTTTACACTTAATGCGACATCTGTTATCATTGATATTCCACCTAACTCGATTCGCTAAACTTCTAGGTTCATGTTCCATTTAAAGAAAAAAGTCCGTAATAAGGCTCGGGTTGAGGGCTCAATTGCGGAGGCTTACGTAATGGAAGAACTTGTAAACTTTTGTAGTCAATATTTCGGGCCTGATGTTGGTACAAGGTTAAATCAACTAGGCCGAAATGACCCCGGAGCAAGCACAAATTTGGAAGGGCAATTGTCAATATTCAAGCAGTCAGGTAGTCCGTTCGGCCGAACGTATACTCGATGGCTAACGGATGAAGAGTACAGTGCTGCAACAATATATGCCCTTCTAAATTGCGATGAAGTTTCGGCATTCGTTGAGTAAGTTAAAGTCTTAATTCACTTACATTGCTGTACATAATTGAAAGTGTGTGTTAAGCGAGTCAACTATATTGGTTTGCAGTGAGTTCGATGCGGAATCTTTAATCACTGATCCCGCTGGACTTGAATCTCATCGGAAATCACAATTTGTACAGTGGTTCAAAATCCGTGTAAGATTGTTTAACGAAATTATATTATGTGTTATATACAGTTCTGTGGCCAATTAGTATACTGATTTATCCTTAATTTTTACCGTCATCTACAATAGGTTCAGTCAATGGATAGACCAGTGGCCTCCTGCTTGAAATTACTAGCTGAAGGCCCTAACAAACAAACATCCTGTTACGGAGGCTATATCATCAACGGGTTTAGGTTTAACGTAAAAGATGATGACCGAACAAAACAAACCCAAAACAGTGGAGTCTTGGTCAACGGCGACTGTTATGCCGAGAATTGCATGGACTTTTACGGAGAGCTAGATGAGATTGTTGAGCTAACATATCTGGGTTCCCAAAACCGCCTGGTAATGTTCAAGTGTACGTGGTTCGATGTCACATGCAGTAGAGGAATCCGTGTTAGCTCTCAAGGGATTGTAGATGTCAATGTCAAGTCAAGACTTGCATCAGACGAGCCCTTTGTGTTTGCTAGTCAAGCTGTACAAGTCTTTTACGCGGAGGACGTCGCCAATCCCAAATCTCATTGGTATACAACTATCAAGTCCAAGAAATTGCCCGTGACATATGACAGTGAGCTAGACTCCTTTCAAGCCGACCAACCACGTGTCTTGTTCCCTGTTGAGGTCAACAACGAGGAGGACGATCTTCCTCTTCCAACAACACTTCTTGTAGGAGAAGAAGTCGTAGATGATGACGCGGAAGACGTGGAAAGTGTTGGAGATGATGTGACCGAGTCTACTGATGAAGAGGATGAATTAGAAGATGAAGAGGACGACGAGTCCCACGAAGAAGAGGACGACGAGGAAAGTGATGAAGATGATTCGCAAACTGAAAATGATTGACTTGTAATGTTAGAACTTGGTGTTTATTGCTGTGTTTTTTCACTTCCGTGCATATATATATATATATATATATAGTGCCGATGATGATTTATGCCAAATTATTGTTTTTAACGTGTTAATGTCTTTGTAATTTATCTATATGAAGTCAGATATGGATAGGATACGGGCTATTCGTGGCCGGGCTGGACGCCGAGCTGCTTCTTCCCCAGTGGGTCCCACCTCGTCATTGCCTACTGATGACGAGGCACAGAGTGATCGCAGACATCAGATGGGGCCCTAGCCCCAGCCCCAGCCCGATGCAGATTCATCCCACACGCGCGTGCATTCTCCATCTTCCGTGGGTTCTACCTCAGGTATAGTTGACAACGGTGTTTAGTACATTTTCGCTAGCCTTATATTTAAAGTATATTTGAACTGTATTAATGTCTGTGTTTTGTAGGATCTCGACGAGGCCGTGGTCCGACACGCGGGGTACGCATCGACCCCCAGCGTAAACAGAGAGTTACGCTCACGCAGGAGGGCCTGTAAGTACTAAAAATATCACCTCATGCCTTATATTTAAAATTTTGGGGTGTTAATTTATATTTGAACTGTATTAATTAATTTATTTACTTCTTTGGCAGGATCCTGGAGAATCAGGCGAGGACGAAGATCGGCGTTCTTGTGAAGGGCCGATTCTTCGAGCCACGCCTGTACTGGAAGGACTGGGATGCCGCTGCGAGGGAGGCCCTATGGGAGGAGTGGCTGGTACGGTGAAGTATTTTTTTCAGCGTTAGTAAATGTTTAATTACAGTTTGTTTTCTGTTGTTAATTTGTGTTATTGAATGCCTTACATGAGGGGTTCACGTTTGACACGCCTCAGCAGCAGGAACTGGGGCAGTAGGCCTTCTTTGCCGATATCGGCAAGAATTACCGCCGATGGCTCCACGATGCACGGGACCGGGCGAAGAAGATGCTGCCCGAGGGTGCCCCGATGACGGAGATGACGAGATATCCCCCACATTGGATATCTCACCGTGTATGGGGGGAGATGATAGATCGGTGGGCTGCGGATCCAGGCTGGGACGCCAAGAGTAAGAGCGGGGCCGAGAACAGACAGAACAGAGATCCGACGCACACGGGGGGGTCGGTGCCACACGACATCGTCCGACACATGAACGCGGTCGAGCACCCGGATCTGGAGGAGGATGAGGTCATAGCTCTGACCTATAGTCAGACGCACGTGCGGAAGAAGGACAAGGACGAGGTGCACCGGGCGGGCGACTATATTTCAGATATTGCCCGGCGGATCGATGTGAGTCAATTTATTTAAGTTGTTAATGTTTTGTCTTTCTATCCTCAATGTCTGTTTCGTTAATTAATGCCCTAACATATCGTTAAACCACTATTTTTGCAGGCCTCGTATGAACAGCTAAGGGGGTCCGAGCAGCAGTCCGGACAGCCATCAGCGTCCACTAGTACGGCTGCGAGTACTGGGGGGTTGAAGCGATGGCTGGATACGCCGGAGGTCGTGAATCGGCCGAAAGGCCGCATACGCGGCCTGCCTAGCACGACTGCTCGTGCCGTGATAGGAGCGTCCTCACCCCCTGCTGCCCCTCCACAGACACCGGCTCCTCAGCGTCAGTTGGACGACGAGGAGATCCAGCGCATTGCTACAGTGGTGGTGAGGATGATCAGGGAGCAGGGCGCTGCTGGACATGCCGAGCCGGCCCCGGATCAGCAGGATCCAGATCCAGGACTCGGCAACCTCTGATGAGCCCCTTCCCGTGCCTGTTCCTAGCTACCCCCCTGCCCCCCGCGCCCGGCTTGTACTCTTCTCCCCTCCCCTAACTGGCTGTATCCGGTTCCCGGCTTGTACATAATGAGTCTTTTTTATAATAAACATTTTTTATGATTGATTATATATATTTCTTAGTGTATTGATTATTGCGCGTTGTTGTTGAGAAATAAAAATTGTATTACAGGTATGGATAATTGAAAAATTAAAAAAAATTTCAAAAACATTTTGACTTTTGGCAACGGATTAATTTCGTCGCTAAAAAGTGTTCCTACAATCAGTTAATTAGGGACGGAATATTCCGTCACTAAAAAGCTTATTTAGCGACAGAATATTCCGTCGCTAAAAATCTTATTCCGTCGCTAATTTGACAAAAAAGAAAATAAATTAAAATACTAAAAATATAATTAGCGACGGCTATTCCGTCGCTAATTAAAAATAAATCCGTCGCAAAAACTTACATATTTAGCGACATATTAAAAAATTTCGTCCCTAAACTATTAGCGGTAGGCTTTTATACGAGGGACTTTTAGCGACGGTGAATCCGTCGCAAAAAGTTTTAGCGACGGATTTAAGGCTTTGAGCGACGGATTTACCCGTCGCTAAAAGCTTTTTTTCTTGTAGTGTGCTCTAATACATTTTATCCTACTTGACGTACATATGTAAACAAAAATTGGCGCACATAGCCACTAATTATCCCCACGTCAGCCATGAACACACACTGCCACACACAGCTCACTACACACACAGAAACACCTACTGAAACACACACTAAAGGTGAAAAAGTAACCGTGGAGGTTCTCCCAATCCCCTTCTTCCTCTCTACTTTCCCCCTTGCCCGAATTCCTCTCCTTGTCCTTTGTCTCTTCTCATTTTTTTGCCTTTTCTCTGCTCTGTTTTTACTGTTTTTCAGTTACTGTTCATATTTTTTTCTCCTTTCCTTTAATTCTCCTAAAGATTTTGATCACATTTTTAATTATACCTCAGATTAGTCACCAACCACAATAGCAAGAGGTGGCACTAACTAAGAGAGTTTTCTCCAAGAATTTGACACCTAGATACCAATTTCCAAAATTTGCAAATTAGCCCCCAAACTTTGTGTAATTACCTTTAGACCCCAAACTTATTCTAATCTCCACTAATTTAACTAGATGTCACTAAAATATATACTATCACTCATTTTATTATTTTTTATCACCAAAAATAATTTACATTTATACCCCCAGGTTTTCCAAAATTACTAAATGACCCCAAAATTTTTTAAAATTATATTTTTATCTCAAAATTGCTTTAAGCTCTCATACTCTACTAAAACCCGATCATTGCTCAAAATTAATGCTCGTTTATTTTTTGAGTCTCCAATAGTTATTTTAAAACGCTCCAAAAAGTGCGGGAATACCAGCTTCCTCTTATTCCCAGAATGACCCACTCATTGGATATGTAAAATTACCAACATATATACCACTCAGTGTAAAATTAGAAAAAAAAATCTCTCTCATATCTAAATCACCAGAACGTCCTTCGTGTAAGTAAAATTACTTAAATACCCCTACTGTATGTAAATTTATCAAAAAATACATCTCGTAGGTAAAACTACCAAAACACCCCTCCGAGTGGAAAATTACCTAAACACCCTTTGGTGGCTATCGCACTGGAAAAATATAAAAAACACAGTAAAACGCCCTTATAAGAAACCTGAAGTAATTTTTAGAGTAAAAAGTGTTTCCAAAAAGTTTTCGCTTGAAAACCCGTAACATGTATTTTGATCGAGTGCTCAAAGGCCGATTCTGGTAAAAATAGCTATCAGCCTCGAAATGACACGAAAATTTTCAATCCAAGACATCAGTAATACAAGGTTCTTCAAAAAATTTTGGATGAAAATAACCTGATTCGCTATAGTAAATCAATCGAGAACACCTTTTCACGGATATAACTATTTAGCGTCCTTTGCAGACACAGAAAAGTTTCAAAAATTTTCACAGTGTATGTCTCGTAAAAATAATAGGGGTTAGAATTTTGCACTTAGTCAAAATCTGCTCTGAAATGGCCTTTAAAATCACTTAGTAAACTTCTATCGTAGTTAAGGGTTTTTAGTGACACTTCGCAGTTCAACTTTTTAATAACCCGAATTGACTTTACTGTTCATCCCCTTTTCTTCTTCCTCTCGGCAGTCCCCCCCCCCCCATTTTTTTTGAAGACACGCACAAACCCACTTACAGTGAAAATTGCACATACTGCTACACACCTAAACACACAACTATTGCACACACAATTACACACACCCCTACCCGAAGCACTCCTGCACGTGTGCACACACACACACACACACACTCTCTCTCTCTCTCTCTCCCTCTCTCTCCACTCATACAACCTACGCACACTTCACACACCTCACGTATAAACACACTCTTGTACACTTAATTTATTTCACACACACACACACACAGCCCCATAGCTGCTCTTCCCCCCTTCCTCACTCGCGCGTGCACACATTGACACACATCCTATTGCTGAAACACAAGCACACACACACACACACCTCATAATAAATTCAAACACACCCTAATACACACACACACACACACAAAATAAAATCACTAGGCAGAGCATTGCCTTCGAAGATTTATTTTTCTCTCTCTGTCTGTCTGTCTCTCTCTTGCAGAAGCTCCCAGTTCTTCCTCTGCTTTCCCTCCGCTTCACGACACCTCTTCATGCCGTTAATCACAAGTTTTCAAAATTGCAATTTAGCCTCCAACACTTTCCATAATTACAAAATGGCCCCAAAACTTTTTAAAATTATATTTTGACCCCAAAATAATTTAACACTCCATATTATATCAATTCTTGATTATTGATAAAAATTAGCGCCCTTTTATTTTTCAGACCAACAGATAATTATTTCTCACACCTCAAAAAAGTGCGGGGTGCTACATTTTCCCCAACTTATAAAAGTTTCATCCTCAAAATTTGATGTTTCTTATATTGTTACTCATAGTTATGTCCGATCGCAATATCCATCAACATACACTTTAAGTATCATATTCTTACATCTCAAGCTCCCCTCGTTAAAATGAATTTGATCTTGGATTTTATATTACTTATAACGTCTAGGCACTACGCTTTCATTGCTTTACTTTGATAACTAACAACATAGTAACTGAGCCATGTCTAACCTTCGCACCCCAATTCATGTCCCAAAATACCTGAACATAACAATTTGGTTTAAATCCTAATGCTAAGTTCAGACCTGTCAGGTTATCACTTGCGCTCTAACCGTTCCAAAACTTCACCGAACAATGACTTAGCTAGTACAAAACTCACAAAACTAAATTTACGCCACTCTAAAATCAATATATATCTAACAAACTAAATCAATCTCTAATCCATTATGCTTCCACTGCATTATACTGATAATATACCAGATTATACTCTTTGCACAATCTACTTAATAATAGCAAGCTTAACTTCAAGCCAATAATGTACTAAAGTACTAAGCAATGGTCATGTATGACTTGCACTCTACAAAAGCCAATATGGATAACCAATTCATGCTTGGTATAATATCAACGTCCGTAATAGCTAATGGGATGAGATCCCCAGGAAGCTCTCTATCCCCAATATGAGTAATACAGCCACAGAGAACAGTAGAAATAGTCGAGACTCTCCCAACGGAGTGCCTATCACAAGGTCAGTCTCTAAAGGACGGGTTTTCACCCTTAGTCACCGCGCAAAAGTAAGAGATTCAAAGGAGTATGACATTCCTTAATTAAACAATATACAAACATCTAATGACTTAACCGCTAGTGTATCTAACACCACGTCATTGGATGTGGCAACAATCTGAGCAGACATAGAATAAAGACAGGTTGATGTTCTGGGCCTTTGCCCCTGCTAAAACTGAGATTGATGAGTCTGGCCCTGCTGATTCTGTCCTCCTCCATGGAAAGGAGCACGGCTTGCTACTGTGCTAACTGTAGGTGCAGGGAAAAAATTTGATTGATGATTCTCTCTAAAGGACGAATAGTCTCGAACTTGATGCTCCACACTGCCATACTTGAAACATCCCCCGATAAATATGTAACATGAGTTACCGCTATGGATCCTCCATCACTGGATACAAGGGATGTCCTGAAAAGCCAACCCACCACTCTGACTAACATTCGATGTAGGTCAAAACCTTGAGCTCTGAAGTGGCCCAAATCCAGTACTCTGGGCTGGTTCAGCTCTTGCGTCCTGCGTTCTTCTAAATCTCATACTTTGCTCAGGTTGACTCCCAAAACTCTACCTATGTCTAAATCTCTTAGTCGAAGCAGTGCTTGAATCCCTGACTCTGTCCCATATTGGGCCTTGGGCACCCTGCTGTGCTGGTAGTAAAAATAGCTGATGCTTGTCAGTCCCTGTGACATGGCTCTGGGAAAATTCCTGCCTATCTCTCTTCTCTCCACCCTGTCTCTGCTCATACCTCCTCTTATTGTCAGACTTGGACTACTCCAAAGCACGTGCCAAGTCTACACATTTCATATAGCTCGTCAATCGAGCAGAGATCACCCCATCTCTCAACCCAGGCCTAAGCCCCCACTCAAACTTCTGACATCTAGCTGCCTCCATTGGCAACATTTTGGTGGCAAACCTAGCGAGATGAGACAACCTCATCTAGAACTTACCACCAACTCCTGGTCTTCCTGTGTCATAATGGCGAACTCCCTAAGCATTTGCTTCTAGTAGCTCGCCAAAAAATACTGCTTAAAGAACAACTCTCAGAAATGTTCCCAAGTCATGTTAGCCAATTGCTGAAGCATCTTACTCACCTCTACCACCTACCACCACTGGTCTACCTCACCCTGAACTTATAGATGGCAAACTCCACCTTCTACCTCTCACTGTAGTGAATTGTTCAAAAAAAAATTTCCATTTCGTCAATCCAACCCTTTGCGTCCAAAGGGTTCATGGATCCTGTAAAACTAGCCGCGTTCTATTTATTGAACTCACTTAATGTACTCTCGTCCTGAGGTTATGGTGGAACTGGGTTTTGTACCCCTTGCTGCTAGTTAGCCAAATTCTGAGTCATCGGGATCAGAATTTGGTTCATTGTATTCAAAACTGCAGCCATCAGCTCCATGTTATGTTGATGTTCCTCCCTATGAGGTCCCTCTCTATCGGGGACTCTCCTGGCCCTCCGCACAATCTCCACTATTAGTTCTACGAGTGCAAACCCTACTAGTAACAGATAATAATTATCAGAGTTATACAAACGCGTGCTGGATAATAATATAACTAAAAGTTAAAGGCAGATTTCTCAACTCTACCATCATCCTACCTTACTCTCATTAACCAAAGTACGTATCTATATAATCGTGTTACCTATGTTTTGTGATTACGTGTCTACAGAATCATATTCCTAAACTCTGATACCAACTGTAAAGACCCAAAAATCTAGGGCTTTGACGCCCTAAACCCCTAGAGCGTTAACCACATCAAATCACATCTCACCCTGTTCTGACACAAACTTCAAAGCTTCTAAATAGATATTAATTCAAATTCTCCAAATGTACAGTCATAAAAAAAACAAGCTACTTGAACTACTAAAACTTAAGTTTTTTAAAGAACGACTACAATGCCGACCCACGCAGGTGTCCTACTATGCAAAATAGTGGCAAGTACTCCAAAATTGCACTTAGGCTCTAACAATTCCCGAGCAATCTACTGGTGCTCATTATCTGTAGAAAGGAACTATAACACTCGAAACTTTATTTCCGCCAATGAAACTTTTATATGTCGAAAATTTTTATTGTTCTTCTTTTTAAGTCAAAAATTTGTAGTCTTTTAAAGGAATGTGGGTGAGATGAGTAAATAGTTAAGTGTGAGGGGGGGGGGGGGGTCTGCCATGTAGCAGCTGTGGTGTGGTGTGTGTGTGTGTATTGATGTGGGTGTGTTTGAGAAGAAGGCTGTTGTAGAGCAGCATAAGAGTGAGTTATGGTTTTTTATCATATCTCCTTTATTTCAAATCCGATTAAGATGATATTAAACTTTCTGAAAATTTCATTGTGTTACCTTCAACGTTTTACCTTTGAGTTTTCATAGAATCCCACATTTACACATTGAAAAATGACCTTAAAGTCAATCCACTATACATTGAAAAATGCCTCAGCACTGTTCATCACCACCTTTTCTTCTTTCAGCTCCCGTACAAACACAGAGCACACACAGCTTACACATACGGCTGTCCCTTTCATTTCCTCACACACTCACTCACTCTTAAACAATCACACACTTTATTATCTCCCACAAACACTCACAATAATACCAATTACACTCACAGCAAATCCCACTTTCAAGCATATATACACACAGCAATTCCATACAAACTCTACCCACTAAAACCTCCCCAAACTCACATAGCTAGGCTGCACAAGCTCACCATTTTGCTCCCTCACTTGCTCACATATAACTTCACTCTAGCACACACTCTTAGATACACTATACCCACATATATATATATACCCACGTTTCATATATTATTCCTCTCCAAAACACCATCTTCTCAACACCCAAAAAAAGTCACAACACAGCCACTGCCTCACGGCAGTGGCTTTGTTATTGCTCAACACCAATATTACACACACATACTTGCACACACTCATACTAACACATCCACTCACACACCTATATAAAGATCCGCACACCTACTGATAAACCATAACCCACTTCAGTTTAATCTCTCCCTGTCCTCTCTATCTTGCTTCTTACACCCACCAAAACATACACAATACACATTTCTTTTATACACCTTACACACAATCAAAACATACCCATTCACTCCCTGCACAACATATCTTAACACATTCACATGCAACATATATAGATATACATACCTCACCACCTGCCCACACCATTTCCATCACCAACTCACATCACGCAGGTTCCACTACGGCAGCCCATGGCTGCCCAGCCACCTCCCTCTCCTACGGCAGCCATGGTTGCCACCTCCTTCTCTCTCTCTTTCTCTCTCTCTCTATAGATCTAAACCAACAGCTTATGGTCCCTATCTCTCTCTAAAACCCACATGTATATAGCTTCTGCATAAACATTAGTACCCCTCTCTCCCTTTTCTTTTTTTTCTTTTTCCTTTTCCCCGCATGGCCATGGCAGCCTTCAAACTAATTGACGGCAGTCATCACCCTTACTTAACAGCCCCTAAACCCATATCAATCGCACATGATATAAAATAATAAACCTGTATATTAAAGCAAATTCTTACCAGAAAAGAAAATCCAATCGCCCGGCAATTGTGCTTCTTTCTTCTCTCCACGTCTCTCAGTATTCGTGAAATAGATGGAAAAATGGAAGCTGACGGCTGCCCTCAAGGTGCAGCTATATATAAAAACCCTAAAAGGGAAATTACCAAGGTCCCCCCTCAATTTTTGTTGGTTATTCAAACTTTACCCAATATTTTCTATTATTACGAAAAGACAAAAATATATTATTTACCATAGTTTTCGTGCTTGGAAAATTTTTAATGTGTTTGATACGCTACCCGCTTCCTTATTCGTCGCTAAAAGTTGTTAAAAGAATATCGACAAAAAAAATTGTTAATATAGTTTCAATGTTAACGATAAAGTACGCAATTGTCGCTAAAGGCTTCTAGAATATCATTAACGTTAATTGTCACTAAATACGTCAATCAATATCACTTACAATTTCTATATTTAAATTATAACTTATGATTTCCTCGAAATTTTGTCACTAAAGTTTATCCGATAGAAATTTCAGTAATGGAAATTGACGCTAAATCTTGCGTATACAAGTCATCTCCTAAATAATAAACTAACTGACTAGACAATATCACGGTTCGAGGTGTTACACTTGTCTTCTTTTAACTCTTTACCATACATCTCTTATCTCCTTCTTCTCCTTTTTGTAAATGGGACAATCCATCTTCATGCCTCCCGGCTTGTGGCATTTATAGCAAAGCTTCTCTTCGTTGCTATCATTTTGTTGTCTTCTCCCACCATTCCTTCTAAACCTTAATAATTTCTTGAAGTTCTTTGCAATCATTGCAACATCTTCTTCGTCAAATTCTTCTTCATCATCACTTGGCTCATTGTTTGAAGATGAAACTTTAAGAGAAATTGATATAGGCTTCTTCTTGACGTCCTCTTGATCAAAAGATTTGAGTTACATTTCGTATGTCATTAGCGAACAAATCAATTCTTGGATGGTAGTGATTTTTGCATCCCAAGCTCTTGGTAAAGATCACCTTTCTTACGAGATCACCATTACTGAATTCCTTGCCCAATTGCTTCAAAGGATTCACAATATTAGTAAAACGAGTATTCATGTCCGTAATGGACTCATTTGGAATAACTCATAATCTCTAAGCAATAAGTTTATTTTGGAATCTTTTAGAAGTGAAGTTCCTTCATGAGTAACTTGTAGAGTATCCCAAATACTCTTAGCGAAATTACACACAATGACTCTATTGAGTTCATTAGTGTCTAAAGCACAAATAAGACAATTTTTTGCTCTAGCATTCATACAAATCATTTTCTTATCATGATCACTATACTCCGATTTGGATTTAGGCTCCTTAACTTTGTCAACCACCTTCGTCGGAATGAATGGGCCATTCTTTATAATATCCCAGATCTCATAGTCTTGAGACTGTAAGTAGATTTTCATCTTAACTTTCCACACACTATAATTGGTCTCATTAAACAATGGAGGCCTAGTGGTAGAACTACCCTCCATTCCCCCAACGTAAGTCATGACCGCTTAACTCTCTTGGCGCTATCCAATATATAAAGAGCTGAGACTCCGATACCACTTGATAAAATTACCTGGGGGGGGGGGGGGAGGCGAGGTGAATGGAGTTTTAAGATTACTTTAAAAGATTAACAAGTAATCACAACAAAGTTCAGTGAGCCGCTACTAACTTTTTCTATGATATGATTCATAAGGAGATAGAAGTAGATGGGGATGACACTACAAAAAAAAAAGGGTTTCGGCGATGCTTAATTTACGACACTTAAAGAAGTGTAAAAAATAAACTATAACTTACGACACTTCTATAGTAACGTCGAATAATTTATGACACAAATTTTTATGTGCCACAAAGTTAACGACATTTTAGTACGTGCCATTTATTAAGTGTCGCTTTACTCTTTTGCGACACTAATGAAACGTCATTTATTAACATGCCGCTTAATAGCGACGCTTAAAATAAAATGTCATAACTCTTGGATGCTAAACAACATCGTTTTATCACTTTCTCTTTTACTCATTATGAATAAAATGTCGGAACCAAAAAAAAAAAAAAAAATTTGTGGGAAACATTCAGCCTCTGGCGCCCATATTTTTGTCCCAGACGAATGTACGCTACTATTCATCTTCTCCAAAGCTCCCGCAAGACAAAATTTCCCAAACATTCTCTCTCTCTCAAGCCAACAATCGGCCATCATCTTCCTCATGTACGTACAGAAATTGGTCCCTCCCTCTCCCTCTCTCTCAATCTCTTCATCTCGTAAACCCTAGTTATCGCAATTTGATGCTCTTGGAGTTGAAAAATTAACATGCAAGGAGGGCAGGGTGAACATCAGTGACTACACACACAATACTCTATCTCTTATTCTCTAATTGCTTCCTTTTCATTATAAGTTTTATCCCACACATAGTACTGCATACACAGTCGTGGGTAATGGTTACACACACAAAGCCTTGCGGGGCCTGTTCGGAGAGGGAACTTGATGGTGAGAGATCGAATTTAAAGGATTCGGTTGGGGAATTTAAGGAGGCTCTTGGGGAGATGTAGGGATCACTTGCTCTATTCCGGTGGTACACACAGAGCATGAATTGTCAGGTGTGGGTGATGGGAGGATTACGGTTGAAAATGCAATAGTACCTCAGTTTGAGGTTGAAAAACAACTCTTTAATTTTAATATCTTGCGACATGAGTTCGTTCTCTAACTATGATTTAGTGTTTGTAAACCATGCGCCACTGATGCTACACTTGTTTATATGTTTGATTCATTTTCAGTTCCTTGTCAGATTATCTATGTAGCCGGGGACGGAAGTGGAGTTTTACTAGCATTTCCAAAGGACAAAGAACACAGCGAAAGATTATCCATTTTTGCATTCAAACATAATGTTGGAAAGAGGAGAGGAGAATCTGGCAGTTTGGTACATTGTCTATAGAGGAGTGTGAAATAATCTTTGTCAAATATACCGAAAACACACTAAAATTTCACCACAGTTAAGGCTGCATTTCGATAGACGGCCACAGTGCAAGGGTCATTGGGTTCTGTATTTTAGTTCAGGACTCTTTCCCTCCTCATTTCTTGTTTCAGAATGGTAGAAGTTATGGAATGTTTTTAATTACATCTTTGTCTTATCGTTTCTTTTATGGCACAATTCACTAATAGTTAAACTTGAAACAATCAATACATACAAGGGGCACACCACAGGCATAGAAGGCAAAGTATGAGGCACATAGCCTGCATTCCATCATGATTCTGGGATTTCCCAGTTCATTTAGAACTCCCGGTTAGCATAATTTCTAGCAACTCGAATCTAACTCATAACTTTTGTGACTGTTGGCACCAAATATTTTGACCAGTAGTGTGCAGACATGTGGCATAGTGATAGCCACAGAAGAAATGCATGAATAAAGGAAGTGGAAAAGAACACGGTTACAGTGCTACCGAATTATAAGGATTGGATGAATAAGCAAAGAAAGCGGGAGAATCAATATTTGAATAAGCCGTACAAGAAAGAAGAAATCGCCAATCGATGTCACGGTCGATAACGCACCATGGAAGTCGGCTAGTGGGGACAAGAAAGAGGAAACCGCCAGTCAATGTCACGATTGATAACGCACCATGGAAGTCGGGATTTTAAAGCAAACCGCAATGGACACGATTAAAGAGTTTTTAGAAATCATAGAGATTGAGATAAAAGATGACAGTTACCAAGGAAGGGTAGTTACAGACATTATCAAGTATAAAACAGATGAAAGGTAATAGAGAAAGGGGTCGTCAATCTTTCCAACTACATTTAGATTAAGAAAATAACATAGATAGCTTGCATATTTCTCTTGTAAGGAGACTTTTAGATGATTTGTGTAGCTTCGATAGGAAGCATAGTTCGTTGTAAGAATTGTGTTCGAATCACGATCACTGTTGTGTTTGTAATTCAAGTGGGCGCATCAATTATCGATCTAGTTAGTTTGCTTTTATTAGTGAGTTTCCTTTTTAGTGAAGTCCTCAGGCCCGAGAGGCAAAAAAGATCCCACGTTGTTCATCGATTGCGTCGTCGGCGCGCGATCGATAGTGAGTTTGCCCAGCAGTGCAAACATTGGCACGCCCAGTGGGACACATGTAGCTAAAAAGAAAACTATGCCCAGCACACAGAGCAATGTTGTGAGGCGAAATGGTACCACTAATGGTATCGAGAATTCAAACACCAACAACAATGGTAATGGCTCAGAAGAAACAAGAAATAATCAAGCCGTTAACGGCATGAATGGAACTGAAAATATGAACGCTAACGTTCAAGATTCAGGAAATTTCAACGGAGGAAGTTCCAGTGACAGTGGAAGTCCTAACCTGGGGATGCCGAATATCGGTCACGGTAGCCAAACTTTGGCACAAATAATGGACCAGTTTAGTTCATCAAACCAAGAAGTTAAAGATATGGTATCTAGGTTTATGATTGTTATGGAAAATCAAACTATGTCTTTGAATAAATTGGCTACTGAGCAGAGTCAGTTTGGTTCTAAAATAGTAGAAGAAGTGAAGCGAGCTTCAGAGGAAAGAAATACCTCTGAAAAAGAAATGGTAAAAGGTTTGTCAGGAGAAATCCAAAAACAGACTACTTATATCTCTAAAGTAGTAAATTCAAAATTGCAAAAGGGGAAAGCCCCTATTATCGATCATGTTGATTCTTTGGAGATCGACGGGTCTCCTATAAGGATCGAAAATGCTGTAAAGCAGGCAAATGGTTTAAGCTCAAATCAACCGCATGATTCTGGTTGGTACATTCCCGCACCTATCGACCGGGGGGGGGGGGGAATGGGCGAAATAGGAAAGAAGTAGGAGGAAGTGGAACAAAGAATCCTGCTACATGGCCCAATAGTATCAACATCCCTAGAAATGGGAATAGGCAGCATTATGCTAATCAGGGAGTAGAGGGTACTTACGCTCCTCCTCATAAGAAGAACCTAGAAAAGGTGAATAGGTTTGAAAACCCAATGTTTGAAGAGACGACCGATAACGGTCAAATAAACAATAGAGAGAAGGTGGGTTACAAACCTATACCACACCTACCACACGAATTCCATCGAGTTGGAATGGGCCAAGTGCCTCATTTCCCACATGAATTCCATCGAGTTGAAATGAATCAGATGCCACAATTTCTTCATGAATTTCCACGCGTTGGAATGGGTCAGGGATACCGGCCTATTGATAGGCCTTTATATCAAACGCCATACCCTGATGATATCGATCAGTGGGAAATGCCTAGGGGGGCAAAGATCCCAGAATTCAGTCTTTTCCATGGTGAAAGAAACCAGTCAACCGTCGAACACATTGCTAGGTTTACCTTTCATTGTGGGGATTTTGGGCTAAGTTGATTGGGTCAAGTTGAAATGGTTTCAATATTTATTAACTGGCGTAGCATTCTCATGGTTTGCAAATTTGCCACCTAATTCAGTGTTCTCTTTTAGAGACATGGAAGTTTTATTCCATGCTCAATTTTTTAAAATGGAACCTGAAATTTCGTTGGCTGATTTGGCTAGGTTGAAACAACATTCAGGAGAAAATGCTGAACAGTTTTTGGAAAGGTTCAAAGCTTCAAAAAATAAATGCCATTTTCAAATGCCAGAATCAGAATTGGCAAATTTAGCTCTCAATGGCCTAGATCTCGAAATGAGGAAAAAATTCGAAGGAATGGAGTTTAGAAATGTTTTTGAATTATCATCCAGAGTGACTCGATATGAAACTTTGTTGAGAGAAGAACATATTAAGAAAAATTCTTCTATGGTAACTTATTACCAGGATCCCATCGATCTAGAGATAGACGCTGCAGAAATGGTTGGGAAGAAGCCAGTCATCTGTGATACTTTGGTTAAAGTAAAAAATCCCATCAGCTTGCCTTCGAGACAACCAAACAAGTTGAATCCATCGCCTCCATTGAGGAAATACTCGTTCGATATAAATCAAGCGGATCAGATTTTTGATCATCTTTTACAGATTAAATTCATTCAGTTGCAAGGACCTCTTCGAATACCAAAGGATAAGAAGTCAAAATTCTGTAAGTGGCACAATACTATTAGTCATAATACTAATAATTGTGTTATTTTTTGAAATGCGGTGCATGATCAAATCGAAGTCGGACTTCTCAAATTTATGGACAAAGACAAAGAGGTGATAGAAGTAGACATTGACCCTTTTCCAGATATGGTACTTGATGTAAATACGGTATCAATGGACTACAACCCAATCGATTGTTCAAGCGGGGATGAAAGTTCTGATAATGACAATTTCAAGATGAGAAAGCCTTTGGAAAGAGACTGTAACAGGAAGGAAACTAAAGGTATGTTGAGTTCAGAATATGACGAGATATTCGGCCATAGAAACTGAAAAAAGGGAAATTTTCTATGGGCTGATGAAGAAAGCAGTTCCAACAAAGAGAAGTGTGATTTTGAAGATGGGCACTTCTGTGTCAAAAATTGGACCGATAGGAGAGCCAATATGTCAGAGTTATGGTTCCTCTAGAGAATGGTCAGAAAAAATACGGCGAAAAGACCACTTGGCAAAAGATAAAATACGTCGAGAAACAGCACTAGAAGACAGACCAAGAAAATCGGAGTTGTTCAGGTCAGGCATGAGTTTTAGACAGCCAAATATGGCTAATCAAGTTATCTATCAAAACAACATAGGAGCCGGACATTTTGGATCAAATATGGTGAAACCAAGATCTGGACCATTTGATCCAACATATGTGTCCAAAAATTACAAAGGAAAAAATCCTATACCAGCCGGACAAAGAAATGAAAATCGGGTGATGCGAAGATACCGAGGAGAATCTAGGATGTTGAAACCAAAAATCCCTTCTGATGAAGATTGGCATACAGTTGGACAAGAGAAAGTTCATTTCCCAGAAACGTATCAAGGTTTAAGTCGAACACAGAAGCGTCGGGTTCAAAGGAAGTTCGCAGCCATAATGCAGAGAGAATTAGAGATCAAACAAGCCCAGCTCGAAAGGAGGAAGTGGACTTGGACAAGAGAAGAAGAGGGTGTGAACTTAGCTGAAGTTCAACTTAAGAAACAAACAGAAGAAGAGTTTCTTCAGGCAATGATTGCAAAAGGAAAATTTCAACCACTTGAGCAGATGTCGGTTGATAAAGAAGAAAAGATGGATACTCACGAAGGAAAAGAAGTGAAGAAAGAAAACAAAGCAACCGTCAGAGATAAAAAGGTAGAAACCAAAAGAAGGTTATTCTTTGGAGAACACGAAACAAATATCGACTGCAATATGGTGTTTGTTCTTCCTCTCACATTTGAAGCAAAAGAAGAGCAAATGGTTCAAGACGAAGAAGATGTGGAGGACGAAAAGGCACTGGTACCAAACAATTTTGCAGTTAAAGAAAGGGATATAATAGCAAGTGACAGGAGCCAAAATAATTCAGACAAAGGAATAATGATCGATCGTGGAAACAGAGTCATATTGACCACACCAGATCCTCAAAAGACAAGGCATTTGAAGCCTTTATTTATCTCCACACTGATGGATGGTCAACGAGTGGCCAGAGTATTGGTCGATAATGGAGCAGCGGTAAACATTTTGCCCACCAGAATGCTGACGAAACTATGTAAAGACAAAAAAGATCTGATTCCCTCTGAGATCATGGTGTGTAACTTTGTAGGAGGAATTTCCAAACCAAAAGGTGTGGTCCCAATAGAATTGACCGTTGGAAAGAAAACAAAGATGTCACCATTCTTTGTTATCGATTCTTCTTCGAGTTTCAACGTTTTGCTTGGAAGAGATTGGATACATGTAAATGGCTACCATCATCACTTCACCAGGTTTTAATATTCTGGAGGGAAGAAAAAAATGGCAAGAAGGTGGCTGAATTAGTTTGGGCTGATGACAAGCCATTTCTGGCAGAGTCAAATTGTCTTGAAGCAAAATTTTATCAGCAGAAAATAGAACCACTAGTTTTAGACGAAGATGGGGTTTTAGTGGAATGTCGAGGAATCAATTCGATGGTTGGACCTAGAAACAGAAGGTCCTTACCAAACATGCAAGAAGAAGATTTTTAATGAATAGACGATCATCGAGAGAGAACAGAATGCAATGGGAATCAGAACGTGCTCACATTGCCCAAAATTTGGAAATAGAAGGAGACGATAAACATTCTGAAGATCAGCCGATAACGGTTGAAGAAATGAGCGAGTTTAGAAGAGGATAGGAATAAATCATGCAAACCTTAAGAAAGTTGATGGTCTATGCCATGGAGAAAATAATGGCAAGATTATCACCTATTGATTGGGCAGAATGCGTTGAAGATGACGAGAAAGACCGATTAGACGGAATTCGATTACAAGATCTTAGATTGGCACCAGCCAAGTTAGATGATCTGAGAATAGAAACACAAGATCCATTGATCGAGGTAAATTTGGGGACAGAAGTTGATCCACGACCAATTTACATCAGCGCTCAGTTACCGTTTGAAAGCAGGAGAAAAATCATTGACTTAGTTAAAGAATACAAAGACTGCTTTGCATGGAGTTATGAAGAAATGCCGGGTTTAGATAGGAAGCTGGTGGAACACAGATTACATATCAAGCAAGGATTCAAGCCGTTTATGCAAGCCCCCAGAAAAATGTCGAATGAAGTAACGTTACTGGTGAAGGAAGAAATCGAGCGGCTTCTCAAGGCCCAGGTATGTTGAATGGATGTCAAATATAGTTCCTGTTTTAAAGAATAATGGTAAATTAAGAGTATGTATCGATTTTAGAAATTTAAATTCTGCTACTCTTAAAGATCAATATGCCATGCCTATTGTAGATATGTTAGTTGATTCTGTGTCTAAGCATGCTATTATGTCATTTATGGATGGAAATGCGGGTTATAATCAGATTTTCCTTAAAGATGAAGATATTCATAAAACAACATTTAGATGTCCTGGTGCGATAGGCACATTAGAATGGGTAGTTATGCATTTTGGTCTAAAAAATGCTGGAGCAACATACCAAAGGGCAATGAATTTAATTTTCCATGATATGATTGGCAAGTTTTTAGAGGTATACATTGATGATGTAGTTGTGAAATCAGAAGATTATCAAAAGCATGTTGAACACTTGGAAAATGCTTTTATACGGATGAGAAAACATGGCCTAAAAATGAACCCATTAAAATGCGCATTTGGAGTTTCTGCAGGTAACTTTTTAGGATTTTTGGTCCATAAAAAAGGGATCAAAATCGATAAGAACAAAGCAAAGGCCATTATAAATGCTAAACCTCCTTCAAATAAGAAAGAGCTTCAGCGTTTTTTGGGGCAAGTCAATTTCTTACGTCGATTCATTGCTAATCTAGCAGGAAAGACAAAAGCATTTTCACCATTATTAGGGATGAAAGGAGATACATAATATCGATGGGAAGCAGAACAACAATCGACTTTTCAATCGATTAAAGAGTATCTAATCAAACCCCCCGTACTGATGCCACCGAAGATCGGGAGGCCTTTGAAGTTATATGTATCGGTAGCGGAGTCATCTCTTGGAAGTCTTTTAGCCCAAGAAAACGACCAGGGATTTGAACATGCTATTTATTATTTCAGTCGAGGTTTAAATGTAACTGAACAAAAATATACGGTTATTGAAAAACTATGTTTGACTCTATATTCTAGTGCAGTTAAACTTCGACATTATATGTTGCCGTTTGATGTGCTAGTTATAGCACAAACCGATTTGATAAAATATATGTTATCTAGACCAGTGTTGAGAGGAAAAATGGGCAAATGGGTCTAGCATTGATAGAATACATCTTAACATATGTTCCTCAAAAAGCTGTGAAAGGACAGGCATTGGCTGATTTCTTAGCAAATCATCGATGTAATAACCCAGAAGATGGGGTAATATATGTGGGTATTGCTCCTTGGAGAATGAAATTTGATGGGTCAAAAACTAGCCAGGGAGCTGATGCTGGTATAGTACTAATATCTCCTGGTGGTAACATACATCAGTTTGCTTTCTAGATTGAGAAAGATTGCTCTAACAATCAGGCAGAATACGAAGCCTTAATCATCGGTTTAGAAATACTATTGGACATGCACATCACTACAGTGCAAATATCTGGAGATTCTCAACTGGTGATAAAGCAATTAAACAGAGAATTCAAATGCAATGCCCCTGGTTTAGAGATGTACTTCAGCATTGCAACATATTTATTGGCAAAATTTGATGATGTAACTATAACTCATATTCTCCGGATAAATAATAGCAGTGCCAACGTAATGGCTCAGTTAGCTTCAGGTTTAAAAGTCCCTGAATGAGTCGATGGACAATGGGTGAAGGTGTCAAAGTGTCTGCCAATGATCAATGACATGTATAAATATTTAGAAATGGTTAACCCAATCGATGCAGTTCAAAACGATTGGAGAATGCCAATCATTCAGTATCTACAAAATCCAGAATCAAGAGTAGATACAATAGTAAAATTACAGGCAACCAAATATTTCTTGTTAGATAATAATTTATTTAAACGAACGCCAGAAGGATTGGCACTTAGATGTTTAGGACAACAAGAGGCAATGCAGGTGATGGCTGAAGTACACGAAGGTATATGCGGCGCCCACCAAGTAGGAATCAAAATGAGGTGGTTAATTAGACGACATGGCCATTACTGGCCTTCCATAATGGAAGATTGCATCCGATATGCAAAATGATGTCGGGCTTGCCAAAAGCATGGAGCCATCCATCGTGCGCTGTGTATTGAAATTACAATCGATAGTAAAGCCATGGCCATTTAGAGGATGGGCCATGGATTTAATAGGTCAGATACATCCTTCTTCATCCAAAAGACATGGATTTATAATTGTAGCGACTGATTATTTTACGAAGCGGACAGAAGCTAAGCCTATGAAAACGGTTACACAAGAGAGTGTAATCACTTTTATCAAAGAGAACATAATCCATCGATTTGGATTACCTCAAACAATCACGGCCGATAGAGATACCGTTTTTACTAGGGGCAAATACGGGAGTTCGCCAAAGAATACAGGTTTGAGATAATAAATTCTACTCCCTATTATGCACAGGCAAATGGCCAAGCCGAAGCAACAAATAAATCGATTAAGCACATCATGGAGAGAGCCATTGAAGACTCCCCAAATGAATGGCACCGCCTGTTATCGAAGGTTCTTTGGGCATTTTGAACTTCCCCTAGGTCCAGTACTGGGATAACTCCATATGCTTTAACATATGGACATGATCATGTATTACCTATGAAAATAACTGTAAAATCTTTCCGTGTAGCCATGCAAAACAGTTTACCAGTAGCAGAATATAACGAGGCCATGGCAATCGAATTGGCGACCATCGATTGGATGCATTGGATAGATTACATGCACAAAAACTAAGGGTAAGTAGATCTTATAATCGGAGGGTCTTACCCAAAACATTTCAGGAAGGAAATTTAGTATGGAAAACCATACTGCCCATAGGTTCAAAAGACTCAAAATTTGGTAAGTGGTCGCCAAATTGGGAAGGACCTTTTGTACTCCATAAAGTTTTGAGATGTGGAGCATATTGGTTAAAATCAATGGAAGGACAATTGCATGCTAAGCCGATAAATGGTCGATATTTAAAAAGGTATATCCCTTCCATGTGGGAAGGAATAGAATCAATCGACAGACATAGTTTGCACTAACCTGATAAAGGTTAAGAAAGCAAAATATAAAAAAAACTGCAAGTAAAATGTAAGGAAAGCAGTTTGATTACTGATAAATTGATAATAGTCCTAAAACAAAGTTAAGCAACAAGAGTAATTGTTTACATCAAATATCAAAAGCAGATTGAATTTCTGCCCACTGACTTTCTGCCCTAGTCATGATTTGGTCAGCAAAAGCGAGCTGAGATTGTGTTCTAGCTCGTTTCTTTAAAGGCTCCTCCATAGCTGCGGTTAAATCAACAGCCTCTTGATAGGCACTATTTTGCTGTTCCATCAGACTTTGCTCTTTCTGATTCAGTGCGTTCATCTTTATTTCCAACTTTTTCTTCTCAGCCTTAATCTCATTAATCTCTCTAGAAATCTGCAAACTAATCTGATGCTTCTCTTGGACTTGAACGTTTAAGGCATCAATATCTCGATCTACTATCTGAACATTAGATCTAATTTTCATACCTTGTTTCCAAGAAGCTAATATCAGAGAGATTTGGAATTTTAAAGTAGATATTAGAGCCGACTGAGCAACGTTCAAAGCTGATGTATTATCAGCGAGGGTATCGATCAAATCGTTCATCTTCCGTACAGCCTCCTCATTAGCCAAAATATCAGGAAGACGGTGGCTAAGCAAACTTTTAAAAATGTTAAGAATAACAACCGTATCAACACTGGAAGGCGAAGCCGATGTACTACTTGAAGGACATGAAAATGCACTAATGACTGACTGAAGTTGCAAGAACTTACGGTTGATGTTATCAACAGCTGGAATATGAGCAGAAGTTTGTTGAGCAGCCAAGATACCTGTAGCTTCTGTTATCATCTGGACGATTAAAGGAGAACTAGAAACAACTGGAGGGGCTGATGACTCAGACATTGAAGGGACAACCGCAAAATGACTAGATGTTATAGGTGTGAGTTTAGGACCTTGAGCCAGATCTGCATCAGCAGAGGAACAACCTTCAGTCGGAAGGTGAGTTTCAACAGGTGGAAGATTAGGCAAAGTAGCATCATCTAGTTGTTCAGAATGGTGATCGATAGGAAGATCATCAGAATCTTCTTTATCTGGAATATCGCAAGGTTTATCGATCTGCAAAATAGACAACAATAGAGTATGAGTCACTAATAAAATAACAGGTTATGATGGTAAAACAATTACAAACCTGTTGAGGAGAAGATGCTGATCGAGGAGGAGTAAGAGCTGGAGATGCCCTATTACTAGTGATCTCTTTATTAATCTCCACGCCAGCAGAAGCATTGGAAGAAGTATCATCGAAGTTGTCATCCTTGCTGGCACTCCCCTGAGTCAAATCGATGGTAATACCACCTAAATCCTAAATAAGGGGGTAAAACAATGAATTTAGCAAGTAAATACAAGAGCCAACAAAAGGATTTTTTACCTTCAAAGACATGGTTCTTGCGCTAAAACGAGTTTTGCGAGCAATGCTTTTCTTCCTGGTGGATTTTGATTTTCTCAAAGGAACTCCTGATCGATCGATCGGGGCAGGAAAAGACTCTTGTGCTTGTTTAAGAGCAACATCAGCAGAAGTTCCCATTTCAGTAGAAGGTTTTTCAAACGATCTAGCATCTTGATCGGCTGCGTGAAGATAAAATAAAGGTCGAAATAAGCTCTTAGTGTATATAAGAAAATGATACAATAACAAAGAGATTCAAACCTGGCTGAAAAGAGCCAAAAGTTGAAACACTCTGAGAAGGGAGAGCAACACTTAAAGGAACAACCGATATTGGTTCGTCTGATGGATGGTTAGAAGGGATATCATCAGGTACATGCTCAAATTGCCTCTTCTTTTCTCTAATTGTTTTTCTATGATAGATAAGAGGAACATTATCTTCTTCTTCCATGTCTTCAAACTCTTTTTCTTTTTCGGATAATAAACCCTCAGAAGACTCATCTGAGTCATCATCAACTTCATGTTTTTCTGAAGAAAGCTCAGTAACGGGCTCTTTCCCTTTTCTACTCGATACTGCTTGAGAAGATTCTGCAGAAGGAGATCGATCCCTTTTCCTAGAAGCAGTAGGTTGATTGATATTTCCTACATTGATAAATTAAGATTTAGTGGGAAATGATATAAAATCAACCATAAATAGCATCAAGAGAAAAGAGAATACCTGGTCGATGTGGGTTGTCCACATCTAAACGAACCATACAAGAAGCATAAGTGTTGTCACCATATAATCGTGAGACATTCTCTTGATACCAGGAGTCAAAAGGAGTGACTGCCCTAGCAGTACGAATCTTGAAATTGGACATGACGAAATTGTCCATTGATTCATCAATGGCTCTGTCGATTCTCTTGATATGATTCACTGTGATATGTTTAATTCTTTCTTTAGATTCCAAAAAGCCGTTATCTATGAAAAAGGGGGCTGGAATCCCTTGCACCAAACCAAATTGCTGGCCAAATTGAGAAGGAGTATACCGCTCATATCCACAAGATCCTGAAGGAGTGGTAATAATTTGACCACCTGAATGAAGAATCGCCCACAAAGAAAACTAGCCCATATCCTTCGAACCATATCTTGGAATTCGATGGACATAGTATCATTGATGTAAGTAGGGAGGTTTCTAAACCAGTGAGGACCGATTGATCAGGCAAGAAAAGGGTGTCCACGCTTGTAGAAATTGAAGTAAAAAAAGAAACGGAAACATGATATAAAAGAATGTAGCCTGATATCATCCAAAGACAAGCGATGGCCATACGTCAAGAAGAAATAATCAAGTTGGTTAGGAATTGTGGGACTAAATTCTGGAAAATAGGCATGCAACCACAGTTGCATCAACCAAAAAGGACCACCAGTGCTCCAATGAATTTTCTTTTCCACCATGGTAAACATCGACTTATACAAATTACCCAATACTAAGGGTGCAAAAGCATATTCCCTACCATGAGCTAAGCTGATAGCTAAGTTCAGATATTCTTTGGTTAAAGAAAGTCTAGAAACACAGAAAACATGACGAGAAAGCCACATCCAAAGGAAAATGGCTAACTCTTTTAAATCAGGAGAAGAATTAACATTCTTTGATTTAAGAAAATATCTTTCAAAGGTCTCAGAATATTTGGAAGATGAAATATCGAGAGACAGATTGGTAGGATTATGACAAGTCAAAGCATTAGCGTGACCACCAATCGGCAGAAGGCCCGTTAAGGCACAAACATCGAGTATGGTAGGGGCCATCATCTTGGTTTTTAACATAAGAGCGTTGGTAGTAGTTGACCAGAAACAAAAAGATCTAGATAAAAGCCATCGATCTACTTTGGGAGGGGTTTTAGACATTTGAATGAGTTCAAAAATACCTTGCCGTTTTCATTGATCGGCATAGGTAGCAGACAAACGGTCAACCCATAAACCCCAATCGGCATGAATCAGAGTCAGCCAGGATCTAATCGGCAAACCAGTCTCACCCCAACCCTTCCAATTTAAAAAAGGCGAACTGAGCAGCAACTTTTCTGAGTCATCGACTGTGTATCCTTTTAGGGTTTGAGGACGAACCCTAAACGAGGGACCTAAAATATGCGGGGTAGATATTGAGCGTTTCTTAGATGGAATCAAAATACGTGAATCAATAGGGTCAATATGATTCATAAGAGCCCCAACACCCCACCGAGGGTTTGGATGACACTCTACTCCATCTCCCTCATCACCATGAGGAAAAGTTCTTGTCTTCACCATAATCGCTCAAGGGAACAGTGAAAGAAGCAATTGAGGGTTTAGGGTTTATTGAAGAAAACCCTGATAAAGATTAAAGATCAACTTAAAGCAGCTTCAAATAAAAACGGTTAAGAGTTTTAAAAGTGATAGAAGTTGAGACAACAGAGTTAACTCATCCGACTGTATCGTCGCGTGAGTTAAAGGGGTGCAATGTTGGCACCAAATATTTTGACTAGTAGTGTGCAAACATGTGGCATAGTGATAGCCACAGAAGAAATGCATGAATAAAGGAAGTGAAAAAGAACACAGTTACAGTGCTACCGAATTATAAGGAGTAGATGAATAAGCAAAGAAAGCGGGAGAACCAAATATTTGAATAAGCCGTACAAGAAAGAAGAAACCACCGATCGATGTCACGGTCGATAACGCACCATGGAAGTCGGCTAGTGGGGATAAGAAAGAGGAAACCGCCAGTCAATGTCACGATTGATAACGCACCATGGAAGTCGGGATTTTAAAGTAAACCACAATGGACACGATTAAGGAGTTTTCAGAAATCATAGAGATTGAGATAAAAGATGACAATTACCAAGGAAGGGCAGTTACAGACATTATCAAGTATAAAACAGATGAAAGGTAATAGAGAAAGGGGTCGTCAATCTTTCCAACTACATTTAGATTAAGAAAATAACATAGATAGCTTGCATATTTCTCTTGTAAGGAGACTTTTAGACGATTTGTGTAGCTTCGATAGGAAGCATAGTTCGTTGTAAGAATAGTGTTCGAATTACGATCACTGTTGTGTTTGTAATTCAAGTGGGCACATCAATTATCGATCTAGTTAGTTTGCTTTTATTAGTGAGTTTTTCTTTTTAGTGAAGTCCTCAGGCCCGAGAGGCAAAAAAGATCCCACGCTGTTCATCGATTGCATTGTCGGCGCGCGATCGATAGTGAGTTTGCCCAGCAGCGCAAACAGCGACCTATCTGCATAAGACATATGACTTACTCAAAATCATATCAGCTGGTCTTGAAACTTGCTTAAAAACCCTATCATTTCTATATGGCCTGGTACAATGTCCACTAGAAGCCATGGCCTTTTGCTATGTTGTTACGAAAAGTTTTAACCCCATTAAGAAAGTCTTTTCCGCCGGACGACTCCAAGGAATATCAGGATTCGGGGTCTGCTCTATCCCAGCTAAGCTTCCTAATATAATACGTTCTGCCCAAGTTCCACACGCCTCCTCTCTTTTGAGTCAATCTCTATGCGGGGCTTATGCATTCCACTAGTTGTTATCGAACTCCCATTTTATAGCTCTTGCGAACAGCTAATGGTGGTACCCATTCATATGACAACAACGTCAGTAGGTAGGATCCTTAAAGCAGACTCTCCATTTATTAGATAGAGAAAATCATCAAGATTTTGTGAGGTCGGATGGAAGAATTCACCCGCCAGGAGGAATAGAGCTGCTAGGTTAAAATTGGTCACTAGCAAATTGGAGCAGATCGGGCTAACATCGATTTGGTCGAGCGAGTCACTTTTAGTTTATTAGAAAATCAGCCCATAGCTCCATAATGAAGGGACAGTGAAGAACGAGCGGTAACATTTTTCATGGGTAATTAGAGCACACAGCACAAGTGTCATCAATCAGTGAGTTCCATCTTTTGTCCTTGAGCACTTCCTGCAAAGCATCTGACAAGGAACATTATGAGAAGTTTCCAGAAAACCATTTTTTTACTCCCACCAAGGAGCATGCTGAGGCAAATATGATCTTACCATTAGCATTCAGATTTCTTCTAATCTGATCAGGAGTTTCAGCGGGATAAAACGTAACTGAAATCCAATATGAGTTCCATTGCCTAGATGAGATGACATAACAATGCATGACGCCACCTCTTTAGCATTTAAGGGGAAGGTTGTCATAGGCAGTTGTCTCCCCAGTTAAAAAACTCATCAAAGCTATGTAGCATTTAAGATGACTAGCACTTGCTTAAGTGCTAGTCTTTTTATGTCGTTTTCAAGTGGTTTTTTGTAAATGCTTTCTTAAGATAGATGCTTGATGCTTCTGTAACATCCCAGAAATCTGGTACGTTAGACACTCGCTGGATCATTCACACTAAGACACTAATACTCTCAAACTCAACAAATAAATGACTATTATCAGAGCAGCTAAACCATTAATCATACTCCTAGTAAACTATTGTAGATGAAACATCAATCCAACTCTGAAAATTTTAAATAATAATATTGTGATACCCCGAAATTTCTGGAAATTAATTTAACCGCGAGTTTGATGAATTAATGGGGGGTTAGTTATTAAATAACATTGCGTAGGTGATAATTAAGTGTTAGGGAGCTAAATAAGGGGTGACTGTGACATTTGGGGCCAAAAGATAATTACATAAAGTTTAGGGGTCATTTTATAAATATGAAAATTTTGGGGGTCAATTCATAAATTCTAAAAATATGCCCACATGCCAAGTGTTAGAGGAAATTTTGTTACTTGTTGCCACCTCATGCTAGGGTGCGGTGACTAAGTTACTTTAAATATTTAATTAATGTATGGATAGAGATTTCGGGTAAAGAAAAAAAGAAGAGGAAAAAAAAAAAAACCAAAACAGAGAAGAAGTAGGGAAGAGCAACAGAAAACATAGCAAGAGAGAGAACAGACTCGGGGAAAGGGAGCAAGGGAATTCGGCAGGAATTTGAAGGGGAATTGGAAGAACCTTGGAGGGTAATTACTCTACCCTATTTAGTTATGTGATTTAGTGTGTGTCGTGTGGAATCAATGTGTGTGGTCACTGCGCGTGCTTGTGTGTGCGTTGGGTGACTGTATGTGTGTGTGTGTTCTTGGTGCGCAGGAAGGGGATGGTGAGTAAGGATGGGTTAAGTTCGGATAAGGTGGTTAGTGTGTAAGTAGAACTAAGGGGAGGGGATTGAGAGTTTTGTTGTGTCCAAGGGGCTGCGTGTGTTAGTGTGTGTTTCAGTGACTTGGTGTGTGTCTTGCAGCCGTGTGTGTGTGTGCTCGTATGTTTTCGGGTATGTGAGTGGTGGGGTGATTTGTGTGTATAATTCCATGTGTATTGAGTTAATGGGAGTGTTGGTGTATGAAATTAAATGGTGTTAATGGAGGGAAGAGCAAGGCAGTGTGGGTCCGTGAATGGTGTGTGTTATGTGGGTGAAAGTGTGTGTTCTTGGCTGTGGGTGGTTCGGGTGTGTGAGATTATGGGTATTGGATGTGTATTAGGTGTTAAGGTGTGAATTCTAATGGGTTTAAATGATTTAAAGTAGGTTTAATGTGATTAGTGAGTGGGTGTGTGTATGGTGTGTGCCCAGGTGCTGTGGCCGAAGGTTGAAGATGAAGGTAGGTGTGTGTTTGGGGGGGTTAATTTTACCCAGCACCCTGTACTTAGGGGTCAGTTGCACCCAGTACCCTAGGGTTTTAAAATTGGCACCCAACACCAAATGACGGTCAAACTGCCTGTTGACTAGACGGCTGTTAGTTTTTCAGGGGCAAAATGGGATTATTGCCCCTAAAGCTTACATGTCATCCCAGTTAGTAACACATGGCCAAAATTTTACCCAGATTCATCTTTCCCTGGGATCCTGCCAGATGCCATTAGCCGGCCCCCCATTCCACCGCTGACCCATCACTGTCCTCGCCGGGACCGGTGATGGAGCTAACCTTCTGACCGGAGACCGGGCGCCCCTCTCTGTCGTTCTGGGGAGTTCGCCGGACTACGGCCGTTTTCTCGGGATCTTCGCGGGAGACTTACGGACCCTTTGGGTCACTTCCTTGAGTTTTCCTTTGTTTCCTGCAATTTGAACCAAAATAAATGCAAAAAGCCCTTTACTCGTGACTAATTAGAAATTGCTCATCTCTGCCATCTTCCCAACAAACTTGCAAGCAAGCTCAAAGTATGGCCGGTCTCAACTGCAAAGCAAACATGGTGTCTCCCGATATACGAACCAAATCGCCGAGGCCATCGAACAAGCTGAGCATACCGGTGCTGCCGCCGGTTCGCGTCGCGGATCTGGCGCCGGCCATCGAACAAGCTGAGCATACCGGTGCTGCCGCTGGTTCGCATCGTGGATCTGGCGCCGAGGCCATCGAACAAGCTGAGCATACCGTCTTGCTCGGCCTACGAGCACTACCTGCGTCTGCCGGAGCTGAAGAAGATCTGGGACGCCAAGGAGTTTTCGGATTGGAAAAACGAGTCGGTTCTGAAACCGACTTTACAAGCGTTGGAAATCACTTTTTGGTTCGTGTCCACCGTGCTGTCGGATCCGAAGCCGTATACGAACCAGAGGGAGTGGAGGGGCGGCGGCTCGAGTCGCTCGCGACGAGTCAGATTGAACTTATTGCTGTGCTGTGTGAGGACGAGGAAGAGGAGAGCGAGACGCGGGGGACGGCGCCGATCGTTGATTTGAGCACGTCAGGATGCGTGTTGGCTCGAGAAGGGAGCTCGGCGGAGGTGTGGAAGCTGCATGACAAGGGGCAATAAGACTATTTTGCCCTTGAAAAACTAACAGACGTGTGGTCAAAGTGCCTCTTGACCGTCATCTGGTGCTGGGTGCCAAGATTTTTCAAAATTTTGGTGCGGGGTGCCAAAATTAGAACCATAAGGTGCTGAGTGCAACTGACCCCTAAGTACGGGGTGTAGCGTAAAATTAACCCGTGTTTGGGGTGAAATAGTAGGTGAAAAAAATCTGAATAGTGCTGGTTAGTGTAGCTAAAGACTAAAATAAATTAAGCAGTTTTTCAATGAATTTGAATAAATATCTAGGGCTAGATTTAGCCAAAGTGCAAAAAAAGACCTTAGGTATTTTTAGGAGATCTTTATCAGGGAAAAATTTCAGATTTTTTCGAAGACTGGAAAGGGGTTAACCGATACGGGGAACTTTGAAACTTTACAATGTAATTTAAAATACTAAACTAGCGCGGTTTCGCGCAAAACTTTTATGGGAACCCTAGGATGTTAAGAGGTTTCTTTTTCCAAGATTTTGGGGCATTTCGAAGTCGTTCGCTATTTTTTTGGCCGAACGGACTTTTAAGCGCTCGGTTCAGACACTAGTTCGGGATTTTCGGGCGAAAATTTTCTAAAATAATTTTTGGCTTAAGAATGACTTCGGGAGGATAAAAATAACATTTTAAAGTGGTTTTGAGATTTGTCTGGTGCCGAGAACCCTCAGGGGGCATTTCGATAAATTGCCACCCGGAGAGGGGTATTTTGATAATTCTCCCGATAAAGTTTTTCGAATGACGTTTTAGTTCGAAAAGGGTGTTAAAACACCTGAAAGGTTGTTTTGAAGTTGATTTGAGGTGATTGTAGTGATAGTGGACCCCGGGGACATTTTGATAATTTGCCACTGGACAAGGGGTATTTTGATAATTTTATCACGTGAACTCCGAACTTCGAAGAATGCGTTAAATTGAGCGTTCCGAATAACTTGAAGTGGGGAATGGGTTAAAATTCCTAAATGAAGGGTATTAGCACTAGTATGGTGCCAGGCTAGGCTAAAGACCCGGCTATCGAGTCGGAGTAGCCGACCGCTGTAGAACACGGTAAATAATTGATGAAATGAGAGTAGAATAATTTTGTATTATGATGGTTAGTGGCTAACGAGTAAATTCTTATTTGATTAGGTGACCCCGCTCGCGGCGCTTTGAAGTTATTACCCTCGTCGGCTAAAAGCCAGCCAGGTAAGGATAGTACGGCTCTCTGTATGCTACGAATTTGCTCCTCATGGCTTACCCTTCGTTGATAGGGTGTAGTATGATGAATGTAGTGTGGTGGATATGGGGTGTCGGTGGTTGTTGTGCCGATATGTCTCTTAGCTTGAAATGTTGTTGAGGTTTGCGACTAGCTTGTTCTCTAGTCCATTCTGTGCATATTATTGGTGTGATTTCAAATTATCGTGTTGAATCCCGGTCGCATGTATGACCGGAAATTTTGTTGAGTAGTTGATTGATCGAGGACATAAGGTGAACCCAGTTCCCTTAGTCCGTCCAGTTGTTGTATTATGTGCTTTGACGACAGCGTGGTTTGGGGACAAACACTTTTCGTGAGTTCCCTTCTTGTGCTTGTTGTCTCTTTTAATTGTCCGAGACTGAGATGAACATCCCGGAGTACGGGACATTATGTGAAAGGAGGGTAAGTGAAACTTAATCACCGGCAAACAGGATGTAGGGCACGCATGCCGAGTCAGTTGTGTCAGTTGAGTCCAGTTAGACAGGTCGGTGTCTGCATTGCATTTGACTTTACTATGACATTGTGATATTAATGGCTTGTATTTTATTGATGTTTAATTTGGCGATTTAGTGTTCACGTGCAGAGTAGTCAATCAGTCGGTTCAGTCAGTTTAGTTCATTAAATGTGGTGATAATGTTGTTCTGTTGGGCCTTAAAGCCGCTCAGTCTGGCTAAAAGAAAAATAAACATGTTGTTTGATTCGTTGAATTGATGTTGTGTCATCCTTTGGAATTCTTGATTCTTCATGTCATTGATGTTGATTATCATTTCTCCCAAGGCTGTAACTTCGTTGTCTGCGTTGCTCCTCGTATTATCTTTACTGGACGATTTGCGTTTATTCCTTACCTGTAATGTTTCAGGCAGTCAGGGCGAAGTAGGGGAAACTTCGAAGAAAGGGAAAGAGAAAGCACTTGATCGGTGAATAGGAAAGTAAGACAATGATATGCGTATTTTGGGGACTAGATATTTTGTGTAACTACTTCCGCTGTGCTCATGTTGAGCTTTACGATGAATTTTTTTGGAAGGATGGCTTTTTTGTGAAACCTTATGTATATTCAAGGATGTTTCTAGAATTGCTCTGTATCAACAGGGTTTATAATGCAGTCATGACTGACAAACCTACTCTAGTGACGTCAGTAGGGTTGGGGGTGTCACAAATATTCACCCACGCAGGGGTTTTAATGATAAATACTAAGATTAAATCTCTTTCTTTCACTCGACTCTAATCCACACTTAGGCAACCTAATGCTAGTTATCACCTACGGAAAGTAAGTCAAATGTGAGTGAGCTTTTGAGAGCCTAGTAAGGTCGATAAAAGATTTTAACAAAATGAGCGATTCGAACGATTTTACATTCAAGTCAAATAACATATTTTCAAAGGATTTTTAAATAAAAACAGTTCTGTTTTGATATTAACACAGGGACGAGTATCAACTCATTCCCTCAATTAATAGTTATTCAAAACACTTTATGTATAATAAAACAGAAATAGATAACATTGAACATGAGCACTACACTATAGCGAAGCCACCCGGTAATGCTCGATACGCTTTACATATGCATATGTACACTAACTAGTCAATTTAGGTACTAGTTCAACCCATCCGACGGACCATCCTTATAACGCCAACAATACACACCATCCTTATAACTCCCAGGTTTACTAACTCATGCCATTATTCAAGGAATTAAACACAATTCAAATTGTTTTACAATGATTAATTCAATAAAATAGAAGAGAATAAAAATTTCCAAGCGATTACTATAAGGCTCAAATTAGGGTTTCACGGGCATTTGAAAACATTTTTATGGCAACAAAATATCAGAGTTCAATAAAATCCAATAGAAACTTAGAATAAGATATATGATAGCAATCTGATGAAATGAGATTTCGGATAAAATTTTCTTACCTCGATCCAAGTTACGCGAAGCTAATCAACCTCGATCCAAAATCCTCAAATTAACCTAAATTGTCAATTCATTTATTAGAAAACAATCTACACCGTTACACCATAACCCTAATATCAACTACCCAAACAATGCTCACTTTTAACTCCAGAATGTCGCAACCTAAAGCGGTCCCACACACGGCCAACCTAACTGAAAATCCCGTATACTCCTTAATGTGTAACGATATCCCAAATTCATTATAAATTACAATATAATACATTTATATCTAAAACATTACAAAAAGTCAAAATATGAATTTATGAATTTTGGAATATTTTTGAATTAAAATAATTTCTTTAAATGCCATAAAAAGCCATAATTACATCTAGCTAAAAATAAATTCCCATAATTTTTGTAACAGCTTTAGAATATTTATAAAAATTATCGAAATTAAAATCAGAATTTAAAAGGCATCAACACTATTTTTAAATTATTCATTTTTCTAACACCAATGCGATACGGTAATGATAATAAATCAACTCCAAAAACCACCAAATTTATACTGGGACTTCTTTATACTCTAAAAACATTATTCTAATTTTTCTAGAACTTTTTCTTGAGTTTTAAGGACTCTAAAAGATTTTACAAATCTAAACTTTCAGAGAATGTTAAAAATATACAATTTCAGAAAATTATAAAATATTGCCACAATGTCTAATATAGCTTAAGGTATTATACTTTAAAATTTCATGTGCTAACGATCACTGTACACTATCCAATGCTCGCGCCGTATCTAACGTTAACCCGTGGTACACCAGTGCTTGCACAGGGTACTACCAGTTGCTCAACCCCATAAAACCCATTTCTTCTTCTTCTTTACTTTTTCCCTCTGCGCCCAGCTCCTTCCCAGAATTAAACTCATGCAGAGAACCCTCCATATTTAGTCACTCCTTACACACGCTACACACATGCATACACTTACACACACACACACACACCCCATTTACACCCACTTTACTCGCATTAACACACACATTTTCACTCACTGTATATTCCACACCCACTGCCTCACGGCAATGGTTTTTCTTCTTATTCCTCACACACATATGCACTCCCACATTCACTCTTTTCACATACACATATATACCCACTAACTATACACACATATATACCCACTAGCTATACACTTATATCTATACACTCACCACACACACAAGCACATACAAAAATACACACACACACACACACCTGTTACAACTACTGCCTCATTGCAGTAGCTTCTTTTTTTTTTGCCCAATACACAAACACGCACACACACACGCACTCACTTCATCTATAATCACACACTATACACACACACGCACCATGTGTTACATAACAAACACTCTGATGCCAAGGAAAGTGGGTTCGTACCTACGTGGAGGTGCCACAAAGGCTGCAGTCTGCGTCAGCTTCTAAGTATGTTGATGTAGGACACAACAAGAGTGGAACAAGGGCAGAGACCAAGGGCTTCCCAGACATAGCTTGAGGGTGGCAGTGCTGCGAGGGCGATGGCGCAAGGTGAATACACGACGACAGTCACAGTCCGATGCTTAGGTCCAGAGTCAGGGTCCTGTATGTTTCTCTCTCTAGGATTCTAGAGTGAGAAAGTGAAAATGTGAGAAAGTGAAGAAAAAGTCCTCCAAATGAATTCTCAAGACCTCTATTTATAGAGATTGAGATGATGATGTCATTAACCGACACGTGGCGCTCCCCGAGAGTGACACGTCACTGGGGGTCCACGGGTGCCGGTGCTCCACTGACTGTCATATCGCATACTCACCCGGCCTGCCCCGCACAGCGTCGCTCTGTCTGTCTAGAAAGACTGGCTCCCACAACGTCGATGTGGCCAGAGAACCCCCTTGATCTAGCCTCTAATCCAAGCCCTTGCGGAGTCCCATAGGCCTGACAGCGGTGGGGAAGACCCGATGCCCAACTGCCAGGTGAACTAGGCACGATGCCCTCCGAAGACCTGCTCCTGTCTCAGAGTGACCCGGGGGTCATAATCCTTAGGGATGCCGGCGTAAGCCCTCAGTGCCGGAGCACGTAGGCCAGTCACGCAGGCACCCTGACGGAGATAGTGTCCCGGAGGAGTCGCCTATTCCGCAGGCCGAGGTAGTATCCCGGAGGAGCCGTCTACCTGGCCGGCCAAGGTAGCATCCCGGAGGAGCCGTCTACCTGGCAGAAGGGGAGTCTTCGTGCCGGAGCACTTAGAGCTCCCTGGCAAAGATAGTGTCCCGGAGGAGTCGCCTATCCCCGCGGGTGAGTCCTTGTGCCGGAGCACTTGAAGCGAGTCAAGGTAGCATCTCGGAGGATCCGTCTACCCGACTGGCCGAGGTAGCATCCCGGAGGAGCCGTCTACCTGACGGAAGGGGAGTTGAAGAGCTCCCTGGCAGAGATAGTGTCCCGGAGGAGTCGCCTATCCCCGCGGGTGAGTCCTTGTGCCGGAGCACTCGGAGCGAGTCAAGGTAGCATCCCGGAGGAGCCGTCTACCCGACTGGCCGAGGTAGCATCCCGGAGGAGCCGTCTACCTGGCGGAAGGGGAGTTGAAGAGCTCCCTGGCGGAGATAGTGTCCCGAGGAGTCGCCTATCCCTGCGGGTGAGTCCTTGTGCCGGAGCAGTCGGAGCATGTCAAAGTAGCATCTCGGAGGAGCCGTCTACCCGACTGGCCGAGGTAGCATCCCGGAGGAGCCGTCTACCTGGCGAAAGGGGAGTTGAAGAGCTCCCTGGTGGATATAGTGTCCCGGAGGAGTCGCCTATCCCCGCAGGATGATGTACACTCTGGAGAGTGGGTTGAAGCATGTTCCACGACCAAGGCAAGGTGTGTTGAATGAGTGTGGTGCCCGGGGGCATGATGACATGATTGTGGCGCATGGGCGCGATGAAGTGAGTAAGGTGTCGGGGGCACGTCTGTGTTAGTGGCGCGACGCATGGGCGCGACGGAGTGCGTAAGGTGCCGGGGGGCACGTTTGTGTCAATGGTGGCGCATGGGCGCAACATATTGCGTATGGTGTGCGGAAGCAAGGTAGTGTGACAGAGAGCCTGGGGGCATGGCTGTATCAGCGGCGCGGCGTACGGGCGCGGCGGAGTGTTTAAGTGCGGCGCCCAGATGCTGGCGACGGAGGTCGCGGAGTTGTGTATGGGTGACGTGGTCGCGGGAGTTGTGTTCGGGCGACGGGGTCGCGGAGTTGTGTCCGGGCGACGGGGTCGCTGAGTTTTGGCCTGGCGACGGGGGTCGCGGAGTTGTGTCCGGGCGACGGGGTTAGACCTGGCAATTTCTTACCCGTACCCGCGGGTCGATCCGTACCCGGTCAAAAATCCCGAGTACGGGTACAATATGAGAGACCCGTTGAAATCAGACCCGTACCCGGACCGGACCGTTATTTACGGGTCGGTCTGGGTCGGGTAGCGGGTTACCCGCGTTACCCGGATTACATGACTATATATATGGACTCATTTTTGTGCCCTAAGGACATAGTCTTCATTTTCTTTCTTCTCAGACATTTCTCTTCTCTCGGCCGTCGCCGCCCCATTCTTCTCTGACGCTGCCGCCCCTCTGGCCTCAAATCGAGTTCTACCGCCAACCGTCAGTGACAGTCCGTCTTCCCCCTCACTCTATCAAGGCTACTGACGACCTTCGGTGCGGCAGCAAAGGCCATCGCCGACCGCGACCGCTGACCGCCACTCATCAGCCACTCAGACCCCTCAAGCTTTAAGGCCACCACGGATCTGCCGATCTACTCCACGGATCTGCGAAAATACTCGTCAGATCTACTGCCGCCACTCTCTCTGTTCCTCATCTTCACTCACTCAGTTCTGATCTCACAAATCGACCGCCGATGGACGCCAATCTTCTTGTTCACCGCCGACGAAGAACATGTGATGTTGTATCTGACTGACAATTTGATTATTGTATTTGGAATGGTCAGATTTAATTTTTGTATTTTGGATTGTTGGTGGGGAAGTGGATTGTATTTTAGTTCAAATTTAATTGTTTTCTTTTAGATTTTGGGATGGGAATGGTTTTGGTATATATTATTTAGCATTTTTTTTATATAGTTTATAGTTTGTAATTTCTGAGTTTTGTTAAATTGAGAATGATGCCAAGAACTACTGAAAATAAAGACCATACTGGTCGAAAAAAGCAAAAGAAAAAAATAGTATGCCTAAATTTTGTTTATTAAAAAAGTAAAAAAAATTATTATTTACCCGCGGGTAATACCCGACCCGCAAGGGTAGGGTACGGGCATTAAAAAAGACTACTTGGGAAAAACCGGGTAATTTTTACCCGGCCCGTTTTATCCGGACCCGGCCGGATTTTACCCGTACCCGGCGGTTTTACTCGTTTGCCAGGTCTAGACGGGGTCGCGGAGTTGTGTATGGTCCCTTGAAGAGAAGTGAAAGTGTTAAGTATGGAGACCAAAGGCCAACCCATAGGGGAAGTCCAAGGCCAACCCTTAGGGGGAGGTCAAGGCCAACGCCAAGGGAAGGCCGAGGCCGACCCCCAAGGGGAGGCCGAGGCCGACCCCAAAGAGAAGGCCGAGGCGGAGGCCGACCCCCAAGGGAAGGCCGAGGCCGAGGCCGACCCCAAGGGGAAGGCCAAAGCCAACTTCCTTGGGCAAGTGCCATGGTGCGCCGACGGGCGAAGTGCGACGGTCGAAGCGTGATGCGGCGTCGCACAAGGATAAGTTTCTTAGTGACGAAGTCACGTCACGAAAGTGAGAAGTGCACGTGACTTGAGCGTGCATGCTTTGACCGGTTGTGAGCGTTGAAAATGTCTGTTGCTTGTGCGGACGTGTCATGCAAAATGGGACCACAGTGGGCCTTTGGGTGCGACCAGGATAGGTTGGGAACACACTCATGCACCACCTATTGCACAACACACATCATGCACCCATTAAACACACACACACACACAAAAGACGCACAATTGCTGCCTAATACACCCTACACTCCCTGCTTCCTACACACACATGAACACACTCATAGTGCACACTTCACGCAACACACTCTCTCACGGATGACGGCACCCACCATATCACACAGAACACATGCACACACACACCACACACACAGAACTAACGCACACAAGCTGACACAGTCACACATACCTCACGCAACCCTTCCCCATTACGCGCACACTAAAAACCACTATTGATCAATAGATCTCTAGCCACAATGACCACTATTTTCAACCATCATAACACATCAAACATCAATTGCCTCAAGCCACTACCCATGCTGTCATGGCCACCAGCCCATTCACCGCCGCCGACAACCAGAAGAGACAGCATATCTATTTTCCCATAACAAGGTAACCTCACGGCTTAGTCTACCGGTTTATGGTGAACATGATGAAGAGGTGGTTGTGATTGAAGTGGGTATCTTTGAGGTGACAGTGGGTGCTATGGAAAGTGGTGGTGCTATGGTGTTGTGCACGTATTAGGGCCTGCTGCTCCATTCTAGCACTCACACCATCCCAACCTTCACGTACACAGTACTCATAAACACGTATACACTCTGAAATGACACACTCACGGCTATAAACCCATACACATATATCTCTACACACATAGGTAAATTTAGGAAAAAGGGAGTTAGAAATCTTACCGAAACAATCTCGACGAAATTGCTGGAATCGCTCTCTCTCTCTCTCTGTCGTTTTTCAAAAAAAAAATAGGAGAAGAATTAGGATCGGCTGCTCTTAATAGCCATATTACATATAAAAACCTAGATTGGCAATTTACCACTAACCCCCTAAACTTTAGGAAATTTTCAAAGTATACCCAAAACATTTTATTATTACAAAAGGAGTCCAACGTAATTAGTTACGATAATTTAATGTGCTAGGAAAAAATGTAAATGGGTTGTTACATAGCCCCACTTCATTAATCGTTGCTAAGGGTCGCTAATAATACATTGATGCTAACCAATAAATAAAATAAAAATATCATCGCTATTAATTTCCAAAAATATCGCTTACGCTAATTGTCACTAAGTACCTCGATCAATATTACTCATCGTTAAATAATAATTTATGATTTCTAAATTTTTTTGTTCATGATAGGTGATAAAATTCGGTCATACTAATCGATGCTAAATGTTGCGTATGAAAATCGTCGCTAAAAGTTAAATCAACTGTCTAGACAATATCACGGTTCGGGCTATTACAGCTTCACTTTGTGATGCTTTTGACAAATCAACTAATTTAGTTGTGTAAGTTTCTAATAGAAAACTCCGTCAGTCGTCTTGGCTATCTGAAAACAATTGAATCATAAAGTATACACATTTATTTCAGGACAATTGAATCGTTTTATGTTACAAGCATAACTAAAATAAGTTTGATAACCCTTGATCAGTTGCAATGTCATCTTCTATTTGCTCTTTGTAGACAACCATGTTTCTTCACATCCCTCCACCAACATTTTGGTAAAACCTTACCCTTCTAATTTTTTTTCCCTCAGTACTCTGCTTTGCTGGAATGGCTCCTTCATCCTAGTGTTTTAGTTCGTCCATGTTCATAAATATGTTCGATTTATCAGGATCCAGATATGCTGTTACGTCATTGTTATTTTTTGTCATTTGTTTTCTGCGATAAGTATATTGGCTGTATTATTATGACCTTTATCAGCTCTGCCAATGCTCTATCTCTTTGTCGCTATATTTTAAGTTGTAGAAGAAAAAATCCGTTGATTTTTCCTAACGGAAATTGATAACTTATTGAATTTTTGGGTGCATGTTTGGTACACACCAGGGCAAATCCTTCATTTGGAAACTCATTTGGTAATCTTCTAGGTGATAAAACTCTTGACTTCTTGGTCCATGGCATGTCTTGAGGAGCCTTTTAAGATGTCACCACACAAGGGACTAGATCACCCACAAAGACTCTTTGTTATGAGCCAAATCCCAAAGATGCTTGCATGTAGCAGCCTTATTACAGCCATGGGCTCTTTTGATAGGCAAGCGCCCCTCACATTCTCGAGGACAAGCATCAGCCATCCGAAGGCAAGCGATGATCTTCTATTCAATTTCCAGCATAACTCATTAGTAATATGAACAGTGAGGACCCTAAAACCTGTGTGTAAGATCAACTCTGATGATACTGGATGCATAACCAAGAATATTGTAAAAGATTTTGAGAAGAAAACGTATCCTACTTGTTGCCTAGAACTATATGAAATTCAACTATCAAATTTTCTTTATGTTGTGAGAATGTGCGTCTTTTCAAATCAGGCCTCAAGTAGTTAATCCACCTTAGCCTGCAGCTTTTCCCACACCTTTGAAGACCTGGAAATGGAAGACATATTACACCCTTTTGTTTTGCATTTCACCAAAGAGAAGTACTGAGGAAAAGAAGAGTACCTGTAAGTTTAGAAACAGAACTCCAGCACCAATGTCCCTACATGGTTATATGCTTCATAAGTTTATTATCTTCCTCTGGAGACCATAATGCTTTCCTTAGCTTCTGCTTGTAGCACCAAGAGTGCCTTCTTATATGGAGGACAATTAGCTCGCAATGCTGCCAATATAGCTTCACAAAGATGGGAAAGTTTTTATAGAATACTATCTGAATGAATTGTCAACACAAAAGAAGATGAGGTATGCCTATGTAATGGATTTTAGGAGGAAGGGGTGGGGGGGGGGTGTGTGTCTGTGTGTGAGAGAGAGAGAGAGAGAGAGAGAGGCCTGGTAAGGAATCAAATTAATAGGAGGCTCAAAGAGAAAGGTGTCATTCAATTAAGGGGGGTGATTTCAGAATTCAGATGTTGTTGTTCTAAAAGGAACAATGTGGTTTGGGTTTTACATTTAGTTTTGTTTCCTTAAAATGTGAAGATGAAACTCCAATAACAGTCTGGCTTGCATGTCTCATATCAGAGGTTTGAGAATTAATGAGTTTGACAGCACTGTGGGACATAATAGCAAATAGGTGTTTTACTTGACTTCAAGGGTTTGAGGTGAGAGAGTCATAACCAGTCATAACGCTGTTTACAGTAAGAGCCTAGTCAATATTTGCTCATAATTGAGATGCAGTTAATAAATAATATGGAAAGGAAAAAAGAGAGTGCAAAGCAAATTCCCTACTGTCTCACAAGGAAAATAACGTCCTGACAGAAGGCGAAAATTCAGAGTCATATACCACTTACCAGTGACGATGTCCCTGAAGAACTCGACGGACTCTGTCAACTCCTTTGCACTCTTGCCCTTCCACTTAACAGCGAAAAAATGACATCCTCTTTGCAGTGAATCCCCCCGTTAAGTAGTCATGCAAGCTTTCGAGGGGCTCATTCAGAACTTAAGCGACGACACTGCACTCTCCTCCACATACACTCCTCTGCACTCTTGAATTTCCAGGCCCTTCACCCCTGCCCACAACACATACAACCACCGTCCACTTTTAGTTTAACTCTAGCACGACCTACGCCCTCCCCTAGCCAGTAACTTTTAGTCTCAGTGGGTTGGGTTCAGCAAACTCTTTCAATATATATTTTCATGTCTTGTGTAAGCTGATAGTTTCATAATTCTCTCCTCTCTCCACACAAGTATAAAACAATAATAAAAGGAGAATGGTTTAGAGATACTTGACACTTGAGATTTAGATGGTTCGGCTCGAATTACCGTCAAGCCTACGTCTACCCTTTCAAGAAAGTCCCTTGAAAGGCCCTAGAATCCACCAGTATGATATTCCTTACGGGTCAAGATCGAACCGCTTACAATCCCTTGATGCTATACCCACATCAAGAACAAGCTTTGACAATCCCAAAGCTTGACAACCCCAAGCTTTGATACAAGAAACTTTAGATGAAGAATCGTGTACAAAGATTCACTCTCAAGAAGTAGATGTGTACAATTTTAAGCTCTAAAACAAGAGAGATGAGTGTACGATGACTTATGGAAGTGTATATCTCTCAAATGTAAGCTCACAATAAATGCTCTCTTGAAATGGATGAGAAAACAATAAAAATCAAGAGAGATTGAACAATTGCTTTGATCTTTGAGTATATGCAAGATAAGAAGGCTTTGAATGCAATTGATGAATCAAAACTATGCCTAAGATGAGTATTTATAGGTGCTGGAATTAATATGACCGTTTGGAGTAAGGTGGAGCATTAAATGCGCCAAACGGTAAATGCAGTCGACTGCAATGTGCCAATGCAGTTGACTGTATTCCCAAAGTAGTCGTTGGAAATTCAAAATTTCCAATATAAAGTCGACTGTATTGCAATGCAGTCGACTGCATTCCTGAAAATGCAGTTTCCTAGTTTTTTAAGAATGAAAAACTTTTATGCATGCAAGGGAAATCTATGGGCAAGTTCTAGGTTTACAGTCATCGATACGATCATCTCTCTATGTCTAATTACAAAGAAGGAAATAAAAGTATTGAAAAACTTAATCGATGAATTCCTTCTTTGATGCGTTCCGTTGAGAGTCTTTGAACGATTTGCTCATCTAAAATTCCGTTTGCATGAGTATGAGATTGTACATGTTGCTTCATCAACTCAATTCATCGTAATCATTAATGTTAGTTATCATCAAAATCAAATATATTTCTAGGTTAAACAACCGTATGGTTAACACCTCTGATCTATTATGTCTTCTCAATCTATTTGTAAATTTGTTTGTCAGAAGAAGTGTTAATTCCATATAACTACTTCTAGCCAGCTTTTATATTAATTTCAATTAGGAAGGCCAAACACTCAGAAGTACCATGCTACACAATTCTAGTACTAAGATTGTTTTCCAGTTTAAAATCCCTGTTAGGATTCACTACACTATACTAAAATTTGAATAAATGTTAAGTATCAATTCCCAAGTCTATTTGTAATATTTCTTTGTATGCCTTGACCATAGAAGAACACAAATGCAACAATGGAGATGAGAAGAGTTCTCGTAATGTCTGTTGGGAAGAAATGGAAGGAGTGGAAGCATTCCGTGAAGGCCAAGGGTTATGATCCATATGATAACGATGTTGAGCGCTTGGCAAATTGCCTGAATAGGGTGGAAGAGAATCAATGGCCTATTCTTGTCCACTTTTGGGGTTGCAAAAACGTGAAGGTATGTTTCAAATGGTTTGGACGAACTTTTTAGTAGCATGTACCCGCGATGAAAGCCTAGGTTTTTCTTGATGTTCCCGACTCGAAGAGTTTATATAAGGCCATTCGTTCTCAAGCGAGTCCAGCTCTTACCGGTCTAGGATTCCCTATTACAAACTGATATTTTTCCCATGTTGGCTCTGTTTAATACCTAATTATGCTTTTCTGTTTGCTTCAAATGCTAGGCAAGGAGTGAAAAAAAGAAGAAGGGAGAAGATGAAGTTCCCTCGTACAAATGGTTGGAAGAGCAATGCTCAAGTAAGAGTGGAGGTAAACTCTCATATACTTTCTGCAATAATTGTAAGTTAGTGCAGATGACTAGTGAGCTCAAATTGGCATTCAAATGTGTTTTCTTAACGGGGATGTAGCTACGGAATCCTATCGGTAGAGACCAATCTCGTCGTGAGTTTTTTAAAGGAACATACAACTGGAGAAGTGGCTAAAGCTGTTGTATGTGATTTTTCCCCCTCTTTTTTTTCCCTTCAGATTACTATAAACATTAGCATTAATAAGTAGCAAGGAACATGATTTCATCAAAATATCTTTTTTATTTAGACTACAAAGTCTATTGTTCAGTCGATTAGAACACCCAATTTCCTAGCTTCAGTTTATGAGTACGAAATGATGTTGGTAGCTTCATTGAAAAAAAAAACCTCAGTGTATCTATATCTTAGACAAGCGAGCAATTTAACGAACGAACGAGCTATAGAGCATATGAGAGAGTTTATAGTCAAAGATCAACATTCATCACTTGCTTCTTCCTTCTCGAATCCAGCTATCCTTTTCCAATAAGCTATATTCATTCAGGAAGGTACCTTCATACCAGGCATCTTTCTTCTCATCCAAGGAAGTCACTGACCGAGCTCTAAAAGCATGTTTTTACTTGTTGGGGAAGGCGTGTGGAACTCTGGTAATTACATTCCGAACATGTTCAATCCTCAACCTCCATCTGTCATTAGTAATATCAATTCGCTTTTCCCCATTCACTAGTACACTGCGTGCTATAACTAGTAGCATCCCCTTTCTATGTTATTAATATGCAAAGGCAGATGCTGAGTGTGCTTGTTAGTTCTCTAGATATCCACTGGTCATGGTTTGGTTTAAATGTGTGTTATCTTTAATGGTGATCCTCTGTATATGAGTATTTTTGGAAGGATTCAATAGTGCAGAGTGGTATCCAAATTTTACAAAAGAAAGAAGGAAAAAAAGGAAGAGCTTGCATACGTTTAGTACATCAGTTGGGTTACTAGTGAGGTCCAACGATATTGCATTAACACGTTAAATGAATTGGGCGGAAGTTTGATATATCCAGAGCCTGTCTCTGCTTGTAGCTGATTTCACCAGCCAGCCTGCCACTTTTGATCCTAGTCAGTTTTATTTTTTCCTTTAGTTGTCTTCTTGCTAAGTGAAAGATGGCACATATACTCTTCCCCATTTTCCAAAGGTCAGAGTTTTTTACTAGAAGGGCTTCAACTTTGCATTATGTCTCTAATTCTTTTCTTTTCTCAAATTATTTCCCATCTTTTTTGCTATCTTTGTTTTGATAGTTTGGATAATGCATTTCCCTTTTTTTTTTATCTCTTTTTTGTTTCTCTGTTTGCATCATATGATAGTTGAACTTGTATAAATATTTTTTTGAGTGCATGTTTGTTTTTCATATGATTGTGTCTCTTGTTTTGTGTAACTAATGATTACATATGATCTAATTGTTCAGGTTTCTCAACATAAAAAAGTAAAGAAGAATTTCGTCACTTTGAAAAATTTGCAGAATATGATGCAAGAATGAAAGGGGATACATAGATAAGTCTTTACCTTTCTTAATGCATTCTATTTGTCGATTAGTTTTTCTGTTTAATTCGACTTATGTTATACCGGTTAAATTTATAACCTTCTTTCTTCACTTTTTTTTATTTCCAGGTTTATATGTCGAGAAGACATTAATGCTTTTGTTGAACTTGAAAGAAACGATATGCAATATGATGACATTTTGGACGGGATGTATATATCTTTAGGTTTGGTTGTTCAGTGACACTACATTTGCATGTTTTTGAAATTGAGAACTTCTGGATGGTAGTAATTACGATGTGAATGTTGGATATGACATGGTTGATGAGTGACATTAGCTTGTCTATAAGCTCGATAAATCGACTTGTTTGTTCATTATTCGTGTTGGATTTAAGCAGGATTATACAAAATATACTAGACTTTCACGTCATTTTTGGGGGAAATGTTGCTATTACCAGTGTTAGGCCAATGTATTTTTCACAAATTTCATAATATACCAGGCAAAAAATTAGTGACAATTTCTTAAAAGTGTCATATATAGGAACGACATTTCTAATATAATGCCGCTAAATGAAACTGACAGTTGATGGAAGTGTCGCTAAATTAACGACATTTCAAAGATTATGCCACCAAATAAAAACTGGCACTTTAATGGAAGTGTTGCTAGATAATGCGGCGCAACATAATTGGCACTTGATGGAAGTATCGCTAATTTAACGACATTTTCAAGATAATGCCGCAAAATAAAAACTGACACTTTAGTGGAAGCGTCGCTAACTTAGAGAGATTTTTTGTAATGTGGCACATAACTAAGTTGACTATCTACCCCATAAGAGGCACTTGGAAATGTCGCACAAAAGTGTCGTAAGTTTAATGCCAGCGTGTTCAAGAAGTGTAAGAAAATTTCTGACAAATGAATTTGCGACACTTAAGAAAAGCATTGATAAAGTGTCGGGAAATCACTTTGCGACACTTTTACTATCTTTGGCGACACTTTTCTAATGTCGCCTAAACACCTTTTTTTTTTGTAGTGTGACACGATCATCAAGTCTAGGAAGTGTGAAGATCATTGCATAGTCCTGAGGACATACTTTGAGAGATTAAGGCAATACAGTGTAAGACTCAATCTACAAAAGTGTGTGTTCGGGATGGGGGTCCCTAAAAAACTAGAGGGGGGGGGGGGGGGGGGGTGAATAGGTGTTCATAGCTCTAATTAGAAATTTAGAAATTTAGCTAACAAGATAACAACAATCACAGATCAACACAAAGATTTATACTGGTTCAACCTCACCTGCCTACGTCCATTCCCTGAGCACCCCACACAAGGGAGACCTACTCGAGCCTTCCATTAATTAGCTAGCTTCCGATTTTAGCTCAAACCTCAATATAGATCTAAAACCTCTTCAAGGTTTCCAACAATTACAAGTGAAATGAAGAATACAATTGAAATACAATTAACACTCCTCAATGAGTAGATATTACAATGAAAACATATGAGCTAAGCTTTCTTAGGTAGGAAGATCTGAATCTTAAAGAACTTAACCAAGAAGCTTGCTTTTCAAGATTTCAAACAAAGAACTCACTCAAAGAATTGTATATAGATGTATGAATATGTTGAGAGAGACTTTTTGAGAAGAATGAGAGAGATTTTTCAGAGATCAGAAAAAATTAGCCATAACTCTCTAAGGGTCCCTTTTGTACTTGAAAAAATATGACCGTTGAAAAGTATTTAAAGGGATAATACATAAATTATTTAAAAGAAATAGTTCGAATGAATGTTAAAAGTCATTCGGAGGAATTCATTCAAGAAGTGTTAAGTTACCTTTGGAAAGCAAAGGCTTCGAATGAAAAAAAATTTCTTCGAATGGTTTCAAATGAAAACCAATTTAGATTAAGACATATGAAGACTGAAGGATTCTGTAACACCCTGATATTTTCGGAGCGTTAGCCGATCAATCGATCAAATCCACAAATATCTAATCAATTTTAATATCACCAAAGAAACCCAATAACATTCATGTCAGAGCTCTACAAAGAACTCAACGTACTGTCTCAGCAAACTGTTCTCATCACAAAACAAATGTAAAGTACTTAATTTATTAAATTACACGTTGGTTCCCTCACAAGGCTTAAATAAACAAGTATTGGAAAACATTAACTATTCCGAAAATCAAGCTCGTTCGTTTTCGAAATCTTATTGACGATTATTTCCTGCAGAAGGGAACATAAAAGGGAGTGAGCTTTCGAGAGCTCAGTAAGGTCGCTTAGAATTCAATAGAGAATACAAACGATTTGGAACAGATAATCTCAATTTCTCACTTCAAGATTCAATAGATACACTTTCGATTACACTGAAACAATGCAAATGATATTGAACATGAGTATAATGCAAAGCCACACATGCAGTGCAGGGTAACACTTAGCAAAGCCACACAGGCAGTGCTCACTAACAATATGGTTACATATGCATATGAATACTAGCTAGATCATTAAGGTACTAGCATCTCCTGACAATAACAGAGTATCCTTATATCATCCCCCATACAGACTATCCTTATAACTCCTCAATACACTAACTCATGTCAATATGTAGAGTTCAATAATCGACGATGCAATGACTAATTCGATGCACAACGAGAAATAAATATGTAGCATCGAATATGAATTTTCAATAAATATATAAGGCTCAAAACATGGTATTAATGGCAATCGATACAATTTCATCACAATTATAACTGAATCCAATGAAAAAATCAATAACAATTTAGAAAGAATATTCACAATGTCAAATAGATAAAATAGAGTTTCGAAAAAAATCCCTTATCTCGATCCAAATACTGAAGCTAAAAATGTTCTCGATCAACTCTTTGGAATTAACCTAGGTTGACAAATCACTTATCAGAACACTATCCACACTAATATATCACAATTCTAATATAGCTATCCCCAGCGTACCCATTTCTCTACCCGAAAATGACAAAATTCGGAGCGAGTTACACACACGACCAACCTACCCCGAAACTCGTTACACTCCTCGAGACTCAGAATTATCCCAAAAATATTTTTAAGGTTCATTAAGCATTATTTATAGCTTAATACATCATATGGAATAAATATAATTTTTGAATATTTTTGAATTAAAAAATAATTTCTTTAAATATACTAAAAACCCATAAATTGCCATAATTACTTCTAGCTAAAAATAAAGACTCATAATTGTTGTAAAAGCCTTAATATATGTATATAAATTTCAGAAATTTAAATTAGAATTTAAAGAGCACTAAAACTATTTCTTTATTTTTCATTTTGCTAAAATCAATGTGATACAAAAAATGACAATAAATCAACTCCAAAACTTACCAAATTTTTACTGAGTCTTTCTTATACTGTAAAAACATTACTCTAATTTTTTCAAAATATTTTCATGGGTTTAAAGGCTTTAAAATTATTTTTATAAATCTAAACTTGTAGAAAATATAACAAATACATACGTTATCAGAACAAATATGAACATTTACCAGAAATTCTAATATTACGCTACAACACTTTCTGTAAAGTTTCAACATTTTTTTACTAGTGTACAAAATACACACATGCATAATATATATATATCACTCCATACCTATTCACTCAAACACACAATTTCACCACTATCACACGCCCACTGCGTCATGGCAGTGGCTCTTCAGCTTCTTCTTCATTCACACACACACATATATATAACACACACACACACACACACACTTACTTGCAAACACACTCTCACTACCCACATACTTACACTAAATCACTCACAATACACTCACTGAAATTCACATTCACTATTTTCACGGCTGCAACTCCATCTCCTTCTCTTTATAAAAACTAAACCCACAGCTTATGGTCGTTATCTCTCTCTAAAACCCACATGCACACACTTATATATACATATATACACTCACCTCACTACACACACACACACACAGATATATATATATATATATATATATATATATATATATATATATACATATACGGGGCCGATCCCCACCCACCAGTGGATATTATCCACCCAACCGCAACAAATTGTTGCGGTTGCTATGTTGTCCTTTTCCCCCCACCCCCCTGATGTCCTCCCCCCTCCCAAACAAACCGCAATAATTTCTTTATATACAATAGAAACTCATATATTGCCAAAAATACTTCCAGCCGCAAAATAAGTCCCATAGTTTTTGTAACAGATTCAAAATATGTATAAAAATCATAGAAATTTAAATCAGAAATTAAAAAGCATTAAAACTATTTTTCAAATATTCGTTTTGCTAAAAATAATGCGATATGGAAACCATAGCAAATCAATCCCAAAAATCATCAAACTTTTACTGATTCCTTATCATACTATATAAACACTACTCTAATTTTCCCCAGAACATTTTCAGGGTTTAAAGGTTCCAAAAGAATTTCCCAATTCTGAATTATAGAAAATACTATAAATTCATACGATCTCAGAAAAATATCAAATTTTGCCAAAAATTCTAATATAGTCTATCGTACTATACTGTAAAGTTTCACATGCTACTGATAACCGTACGTTAGTTTACGCACGTGTCGAACTTAACGCTATATATATATATGTAGCGTTACTTCCCCCCCCCCCCCCCACCACCCCACCTAAACAAACCGCAACAAATGGTTGGGTTAACGTTAAGTTCGGCACGTGCGTAAACTAACGTACGGTTATCAGTAGCACGTGAGACTTTACAGTATAGTACGATAGACTATTTTAGAATTTTTGGCAAAATTATATATTTTTCTGAGATCGTATGAATTTATAGTATTTTCTATAATTTTAGAATTGGGAAATTCTTTTGAAACCTTTAAACCCTGAAAATGTTCTGGGGAAAATTAGAGTAGTGTTTATATAGTATGATAAGGACTGAGTAAAATTTCGATGATTTTTGGGATTGATTTGCTATGGTTTCCATATCGCATTATTTTTAGCAAAACGAATATTTGAAAATTAGTTTTAATGCTTTTTAATTTCTGATTTAAATTTCTATGATTTTTATACATATTTTGAATCTGTTACAAAAACTATGGGACTTATTTTGAGGCTGGAAGTATTTTTGGCAATATATGAGTTTTTATTGTATATAAAGAAATTATTGCGGTTTGTTTTGGGGTGGGGGGAAAAGGACAACACAGCAACGGCAACAATTTGTTGCGGTTGGGTGGATAATACCCACCAGTGGGTGGGGATATATATATATATACCATTTCATCTGCCCAGGTCCCCTTCTTCTTCTTTCATTTCATATATACATAATTTAAACACATTCACAGAACTCACACACACACAGGCCATAAGCACACTCATACACTCATCACAAACCCACCCTCACTAGCTGCCTTGGCAGCTTCACTCCTTTACTAGTACACAGATTCACACACCCACACATTAACATTCACACATTCGCCCACCCATGCCCACTGCCGTGCGGCAGTGGGTCTGTTCCATCCCTCTTTTTTTTTTCTTGCATCCATTTTGCTTTGAACCCACCAATATATTATACCCAGATCCACTCAAACCCATCTTCCCGTTCCAACTCACGCTCCACACCCTCATAGCAGATTGTCTTTCTCTCTCTAACTCACCACCCATTTCGCTTCCAAACACAACAACCATTTATTTTATGCGAGAAACAGGGCCATGGCAGCCGTGAACCATACTTCCTGAACCACATATAAAAGAAATGGGTTTAGAAAGCTTACCGAAAATCAAGGAAGATCGCCGAAAAACCTTCTTGATCTCTTTCCTTGTCCCGTTCGCCTTCTCTCTAACCCTCACTCTGTGTATTTCTCTCTCTCGCTCTCGGTAGTGGTTGTGACGGCTGAAATGGGAGCCTTTGAACGGCTGCCCAGACGTGCTTATGTGTGTGTGTGTGTGTGTATATATATATATATATATATATATATATGCTAAAAGAAACCCTAATTGAAAAATGTAAAGAAAACCCTACACATCTAATTGTCGCTAAAACTTCTAACCCAAACTCATTATTGCGAAAGTGGTCCCATAATAAAATATTTACGATACATAATGTGTTAGGAAAATTATAAATAGGTTGTTACGCCATCCCGTTTGACAATTCGTTGGTAATAAGTACATCGTTACGAAATAAGTTTAATTGTCGCTACAAAGTATACCAATGCTTAAAATAAATCCATCGCTAAAATACACGTCAACGTTAAATAATAAAATATATCGTCGCTAAAAATTTTATATCAACGCTAAGAAAAAGTTAAATTTGTCACTAAAAATACCACTTTAATTTATGAAGAGTATTTAGGGTTTGGGCTATTATAGATTCCTTCGATCGAAACAAGATTTCCTTCGAATGAAAACTGAAAATTTTCGAATGAAAATCTCTTAAGTTGCAACAACGAAGTTTCTGATGAATTTTATCGAAGGTTTTGAGAAAACTTCGAATGATAATCTTTTCCGGCTGAAAACTTCTTGGTTTTGTCCTTTTTTATTTTCTGTAGATCTTTAAGAAGGCTTAGCTTAAGAGTTTTACAATGAATGAGAATAAACCTAGTCTAAGTCCAAAGTCTTTGACAAGAGATTTATCCATGTTATGATTGGTTCTGAAATCATACTCAATAACATTGTTAGATTAGTTGTCAGAACAATAATCTTGGAATCATCAAAATAACTAATCTAGACCTTTTAGGTCAACAATCCCGCCCTATTTGATAACGACAATACATTAATCCAACATATCACAACATACTCCCCTTGGGAATAAGCTGAGAAGATAATTAAAAGCAACTGAAAGTAAGATCATCAATAGTTCAATATATCCAAGAAATCAGTTTAGAATTCATGTACAATAAATACTATATACAATTTGTTCTCCCCCTTTGTCAAAATCAAAAAGCGGGCAAAGCACCAAAGACAGAAAAAAATCTTAAGGTGATGGCGTCCACCCTGGGCAGAAGAAGAAGGATCCAGAGGTGGTGGAAGATCAGACGTAGTTATTTCAACAATTTTGACTACACGAGGCGACTGCGACGATAGAGGAGCATAAGGGATGTTCGGATTGAAGAACCACTATTCACTATCGGTTCCTCCATGATGGGATGGAATAATATCTGGAAGAGTAACTAAAAAACCATGTGATGTGTCTAAGATATGATGTGCCAAAAAAACGATTCTGCTAAGTGAGGATGCACATAGATAATTCAGCTTGGCGACGATTTGCTTGAAGAGCAGCCTCATGCTGACGCTGCAGATCCTATTGCATGAGAGTTAATCGGTCCAAAATTGAAGAGTGGTTGAGGGGAAGGGAAGAAATGTTAGAGACGAGACCATTTAAAAGATTGTGGAAATCGATTGATTAGACAGAAGTTGGTTTGAGGAGGTCTGGAGGGAAGACAAATGGTGAAGGAGAACAGTCTGCTTGGCTGTGATAGTAGCGGCTACGGTAGTTTGTGACTCGAGTAGAAGTTGGATGGAGTTAGATATGCGATAGAGCTGGTCAGAGAGAGATGAGCTGTCAGAAGTAAGAAAATCATAAAATCTAAGTTTGAAATATCATTTAGCAGACTTTGAAAGTGGTCAAAGGATGGAGGTGGCACAGAAGAACTAGGGTCAGAGGAGTGAGGTGGTGGTATGGATGAACTTGGTGCAGAGGAGGAAGTGGGCGGTAAGGAGGAACTTGGTACAGTGGAAGAAGTGGGTGCACGAGGTGACTGTGGTGGTGATGCCCTCTCAAGAGACAAGGCATGGGTTGTGGGGTTGGTTCTAACTGTGAAGTTAGGGCGATGGAGAGTGACGATGTTGAGGCAAAAGGTGGGAAGAATAGGGATACACTCGGAGATAGAGGTGGAAAGGGGAACTTTGAAGTGTGTAAAGACTTTAGAGAGAAAGAGGCCATAAGGAAGATGAGCAACATTCTTAGCTTTACAGTTAGCCATATTCACCATCATAATACATGCAAGATTTAAGGGAGAGCCACGGATAAAATTGGGTAAGGAGAATGATGTCAAGATAGGTAAAAGTAGCATAAGAGCCGGAGCGGCCCGCAAAGTTATATGAAAGAATTAAGTGCAAAATACGATGTATAGATGGAAGCTCGATAAGGACAAGTTTTATGGCAGAAGGGAGAGAAAGGTCATTGTACAACATTTGAATTTGTTCGAGGGTAGAAAAGAGTCCGCCTGTAGCCCCTGAATTTCTTAGATACACAAAAAGGGATGATTGGTTGGTAAACTTGAGAATTTTGGCTAAGGAAGAGGCAGTGAGACGAATAGACACACCATTTACGTAGGAATTAAGAGTGATGGAAGTGGTAGAGTTGTACGACATGTTGGCATAGAACATTCGGAACAAATGGGGGTAGTATTCAGTTGGTGTGGTAAAAAGAGACAGACACCCCATTCGGACAAAGAAAGGAGGGACACCAAGTTGTGTCACGAGGTCAATATAACATGGTTGACCTAGAACGATCTATCGACTAGCAAAATGAGTGTAGTAGTAACGTGATCTTTAGCAGTTTCAAAGAAGTGAGATAAGTGATGGATTTTCGTGGGTGATATGCAGGGATGTGTGGGTGGAGGACAAGTAAGGAAGAAATAGCGAGAATAAGAAGAAGGAGCAGAAGAGGATGATGGAACATTGATACCTGGAGGATTGTGGTTGGAGGAGAAGGATCGGCAGGAGCGGTAGAGTGAGCAGGTGCCGTAGAAGTAGAGGAACAAGTGTTGTGACGAGTGAGGACATGGATAACCTCAGGTTCACTATCAGTATCTTCTTAAAGTCTGAGTTGATGTCTTGAACGAGGGTGACGCGTGGATGGTGCGTCCATGGCAGAAGGAGACAAGGAATAAAGAGAAAAGTGCTGAAAAGATGAAAGGGTTTAGTGATGATGACGTAGAGACTGCAAAAAGTAAACAGTGAAAACTGAGAAAGGGTATATATATATAGACAAAGGATTTCATTCGAATGAAACTAGGATTCAGTTGAAGGAAAGAGTCAGTATGCAAAAGGCAATGAATATGTAGAGTTTCATTCGAATGAAACTATGATTCGGTCGAAGGAAAGGATCAGTCATCAAAAGGTTTGTAAGAGCCCCTTTTATGCTAAGAAGGATTATATTTGTTAGAAAATAGATTAATGGATAAATAAAATTATTAGATGAAATTGGTCGTTAAAACCCTCTCGGAAGGATTCGGCCGGATGAATCTTGATTCATTCGAATGAATCTTTGTTAGGCAAAAATATCATAGAGCTACTAAAAGATTCATTCGAATATTTTTTTTTGCTTCGAATGAAAAGTGTTTTAAATCGAGAAAAGAAAGGACTGAAGGATTCAGTCGAATGGAAAGTTTGTAGTCGAATAGAAGACCTTTTTGGTCGAATGAAAGGTTTGCAGTCGAATGGAAGGTTTTCATTCAAATGAAAAAGATTGAGCGTGAGGGGGTATTTCGCGACTAAAGGATTCAGTCGAAGGAATACTCTTTCCTTCGAATGAAAGTGTTAGATCCCATTTTCGTAAATATTAGAAAGTTTTGGGTACATTTTGAATAATTATCTAAAGTTGGGGGAGTGTTAGCGTAATTTGCCAACTTAGGACTTTTCCTTTCAATAGCTTCCTTTTTCTTTCAAGCTTTTTTTCTTTAGGTTCTCTTGCTTTTCTTTCTTAAAGGTTGAGAGAGAGGGGGAGAAGGCTTGGGAGGCTCTTTAGATTCTAAGGCGGCGCTTTAAGGATTTCGTATCAAAAACTTGATTAAGGTAAATGATTTCGTACTTCTTGCTGTGGTAAGGAATTGTTACGTAGTATCGCTTGCTAGTTGTTGTACAACTTTGGAGTTTTGTTCAAATTGCTTCGTAATTACCTTCGTTACTATTTGAGTTCGAAATTCGTAAATTGCTTATGATCATTAAGATGAACAACCTTTTGTAAAAATGGAGTCTTTAAGACGTTTGTAGTCACATAGTGACTTTTGTAGCCACCTTAGTGGCTTTTGTAGTCACTTTTCGTGACTTTTGAATAGCCCTCATAATGACGGGTATTACGCTACAGGTAGGCGTTTCGTACCTTCGAATTTTGTGTTCGCTTTGGACCTATGGCCATTAATGATCATTTCGTATACTGGATTCGCCTTATTGACATTAATGTCAATTGCTATTGCTTGTTCATCAAGGTTATGGCTTTGTTTTAGAATCCGAAATAATCCATTTGCTTTCCATTTGATTTCCCCTTACTGGGCTATTTCAGCTCATCCCCTTTCTGTTTACTTATCCCTTACCACATGTAGTAGACATGATTAGAAGCATGGCACGCTTGGGGAATTAGAGCTTCTATTTTGTTAGCGTGTCAAAACAATGTGTTCCTTTTTGAGAACTTTACCCGAATGTGGGTAATTTGATTTGGCATTAGACTTTTGTAATAGAATTTTGGGGATGGATTATTCTTTTGTGATTAGATGGATTGTAAGAGGCTGAGTTTTAATCAAGCCTCTATCTTTTGAAGATATTTTGTCGATAATAAATTAGACGCTCGGCTTCATACATTTGTGTAACTGAATCTTTATTAGAATGCATTGACTTTAGGATTTGAAATTTTGGTAATGGCTCCCAATGTCGGGGGCATTACAGTTTGGTATCAGAGCCTAGGCTGAAGATTCTATAGACTCTTAGAAGCAGTTTAAGACATGTTGGTTTAAAGCTTTCGTGCTTGTTAGGATTAGCACTTAATTAGTGTGTAACACACTTTATCATGTGCGATCAATGCTTGTAGAAGAGACACTACAATGGAGAACACATAGTGGGTGTGACTGAGAGATAAAGTAATCAAGAGAGTGTGGACCGCACATGAACGACCATATGTTAGCGAAGAAAATTTTCTAACAAGGATATTATTGGAGTACGATGGAACAAGACTGTATCGAGCATGTAGAAGTGCCACAAATGTCAATTTTACACTAATTTGTAGCATCTCCCTCCCTAAAAGTTATACAACATGACATCTTCATGGCCCTTTTCAGTTTGGGGAATAGATGTGATGGGAAAGATCAGCCCCAAGGCTTCTAATGGACACGAGTTTCTACTGGTAGCCTAGATTATTTTAAAAAATGGGTGGAATTCGCGTCGTATGCTATGCTTAATGCCACAAAAATGACCCCGTTCACTCAAACCAACATCATTTGCCGCAAGAGTTGATTCTCGACAACGGCTGGCATTTCAAACGGGAAGTCATAGGTTCAACTCAAGAATATGGTATCATCCGACAACTCTCATCACCCTACCGTCGATAGACCAACGAGACTGTAGAAGCCGCTAATAAAAACATCAAGAACATGCTGGGTAAAATAATGGATTCCTGTCAAAGCTGGTCGGATAAGCTTCCCTATGCCCTTTGGGGCTACAAGACATCAGTAAGAACATCAACCGAGGCTACCCCATATTTGTTAGTTTATGCTATGGAAGCTGTCCTCCTAGTGGAAATAAAAGTAGACTCTCTAAGGGTACTGTTAGAGAACCAAGTAGTTGAGGAAGACTGGATAACACACTGTTTCGAAGAACTAGAGTTGGCAGATGAGAAGAGGTTGAAAGCTTTAGAACACATTTAGGGTTACCAGAAACGGATTACCGAGCATTTAATAAGCGGGTGAAAGGACGTGGCTTGGAAGAAGGAGATTTGGTACTACAAAAGATTATTGGAAAAATCTGCAAACCACGAGGAAAGTTTGAATCTAACTGGTCAGGTCGCTATATGATCAAGCAAATGATGACTAGAGGTGCAGCGTTATTATTCGATTTAGATGGAATCGAGTTGTAACAGTTAGTCAACCTAGACCAGTTGAAGAAGTATTTTGCATGAGTGAAAATTACAAATGAACTACAAATAACCTAATCCTCCTTTAAGAACAATTCCGTACACACATGTTAATGTAACACCTGAGATGAAGGTACGTAGGTAGCCCATAAAGATGCCTTAGGTGAGGTCAATTTATAATAAAAAGTTTTTTACTCCACTGGCTATAGTATTGACTAACATTTTGAGAAAATAAAAAGAGCCTGCTAGGATAAAAACCCTGTAAAAGGGTGGTCTACGCAAAAGTTAGGGCCAAAAAAAAATTCAACCAAAATACTAGAAAACATAAAAAAAGCCCGCTGGGATGAAACATGTATAAAAATTATAAAAATTAAAATCAGAATTTAAGAGGCATCTAACTTAGCCTAAAGTATCCCGCTGTAAATTTTGACATGCTGACGATAACTGTGCGCAACCCAACTCACGTGCCGAGCTGAGCGTGAACTCGTAGTACACCTGTGCAAGCACAGGGTATCCCTGCACAGCACTGACCCTGAACCTACTTCAATATCTCCTTCGCTCTGTACTCAATCTCCAACTCACTTACAGACGACTAACAAACCTCACTTACACCGTGCATTCACTCTCTCTCACACACACCCCCCCCCCCCCACCCACCATACACACACATCTATTCGCACACCGACCTATCAAACTACACACACATATTGATATATAATATATGCTCATTCACACTTATAAAAATATAGACCCACATACCTCCACTCACTCTCATATCACACACCCTCACGCACAAAATACATGCACAGACACAGGTTCACAAACCCCATTTTTATACACTCTTTTCAGTCCACTACACACATATATATAAATATTGCACACAACTACCCTCCATCACACACTCACCTTGCACCTCACACCCACTGCCTCACGGCAGTGGGTCTCTCTCTCTCATCACAGTTACCCACATATATAACACACATACACGTGTATATATTTATACATCCAGCCACACTCCAACACCCATCTTCTACACTGCACACATATATAAATACACACCACACACAACACTCACCACACTGCACAAATATGCACACTTCCGTTGACCTCTCTCTCTTTCTCTCTCTCTCTCTCTCTCTCTCTCACACACACACACACACACACACACACACACACATATATATATACACACACTACAGCTGATGGAAAAACTAGTGTCGGCTGCTCTCTTAAAGAGTACACACACACACACACACATATATATCTAACCCTAAACTGGAAAATTACCAAAACCCCCTACACTTTAGGAGATTTTCAAAATTCACCCAAAACTTTCTTGTATTACGAAAATGCCCAAAATAACTATTTTTGATAAAATAATGCATTAGAAAATTTTAACAGGCTGTTACATAAATCCGCTTCACTAATCGTCGCTGAAAGTCGCAAATAAATGCATCGATGCTAAGTAAAAAAATTCCGTCGCTAAAATTTTTCAGAAAATATCGTTTATGCTAATTGTCACTAAGTGACTCAATCAATGTCACTTATAATTGCCATCATTAAATTATAACTTACAGTTTCTCAAAAAATTGTCGCTAATGGTTGTCGATACACTACAAGAAAAGACATCTTTTGCGACGGATTTTTAGCGACGGAATAGATTCCGTCGCTAAAAGGAGTTTTACCGACGGAAATCTCCGTCAGTAAAACTCCGTCGTAAAATATTATTTAAGCGACGGATTTATTCCGTCGCAAAAAACTCCGTCGGTGAAAAGGAGTTTTACCGACGGAAACCTCTGTCAGTAAAACTCCGTCGTAGAATATTATTTAAGCGACGGATTTATTCCGTCACCAAAAAACTCCGTCGGTCAAAATAGGTCTTCACCGAGGGACTTTTAGTGACGGAGTTATTCCGTCGCTAAAAGTTTATTTAACTCTCAGATCTGGTTTGAACTGTCACTGCTTCTCTATTCGAAAATCCCAAAACCCATTTTCAGTGATTGTGCCACCGCCGTTCTCACATCCTGCCCCACCTTCGGCGCCATCGAAAGCCTCGACACCGGCGGCGATCTCCCTCGACCCCAGCGGTGACCTCCCTCGACAACGGCGGTGACTTCCCTCGACGCCGACGGTGACCTCCCTCGACACCGGCGACTCCCATCAGGTAATTTTTTTTGTAGTGTTTAATATCACTACCCATTTTTTTCTTTTATTATGTTACAATTAAATGCCCTTTATGCTTCATTTTCTGTAGCAATCGCCGACAGTCACTACGGCAAACTCCGATAGCCGTCCCCCACCGACCATCGCTGCCGTCCAACTCTAGCAGTCACCTTTGTCCGCTGCCTCTACCAACTAGAATAATGAAAATAATCTCATCCAAAAATATGACTAGTTTCAAACAAAATAAATTAGAAGCTAAAAAAGTTGACTCGTATTGTAATTGATCGGATTAAGTGGCGTTGGATCTAGATGGGATGGGACGGGACGAAACTGGGCAAGGGACATTAAAATTAAGATGACGCAATATGGAGAAGGGGGTGGTGGTTTGCGGCGCCCCGTATTGTCTCCTTGATAAATAACAATCTTGCGACGCAAAGAGTAATTGAGATTACTAAGTATATAAGTATTATTTGACAAGTCAACTGAACGACATTATAAAGTTTAATTCCCCATTTTGAAATTTATGTGGAATTTCGTAAAACTTAGAAACATGTAGTGGCCACTTGCGCTCACATTATTACGGTAAGATTTTATGGTCCATGTACTTCAAGGCCCAGCACATCCGAAATGGACATATGGGGCTGAGCAACTTCCTTCGGCCAATCTTGTGTTGTATCCAAGAACCCAAAGTAGAGTAGTACGCCTAGTCCTGTGAGTCTGTGACAAATTCTAGCCCATCACCTAGTACATTTCTTGTATTCTCAGTAATTTGAAATGAATTTGCTACACTTCTAGCAACTTTACAAAATTAAACAATCTTGCTTGACCTATTAATTTGACTAGTAGTCATTTGTGGTAGGGCTTGATCATTCAATAGTCAATCTGGATAAAAAAAAATGTAAAACAAATATGTATGTACGAGTGTATGACCCATTTCAAACTATATTTAAATTGAATACCCTAATTCAAGCATAAAGGGCAATAGCGAAATCAACCGAACCCTAAATTGAATCAATAGAACCCCCTAATTGAACCCTAAATTGAAGTAATTGAACCCTAATTAAACCCTAAATTGAATGCCCTAATCGAATCGAACCCTAAATTAAACTAATTGAACCCTAAATTGAATACCCTAATCCAACTGAAACCTAAATTGAACTAATTGAACCCTAAATTGAATGCCCCAAATCAACTGAACCTTAGATTAAATCAATGGAACCCCCTAATTGAACCCTAAATTGATGTAATTGAATTCTAATTAAACCCTAAATTGAATGTCCTAACCGCCCTAATCAAACCGAACCCTAAATTAAACTAATTGAACCCTAAATTGAATACCCCTAATACAATTGAAACCTAAATTGAACTAATTGAACCCTAAATTGAATGCCCCAAATCAACCGAACCCTAAGGAACCCCCTAATTGAACCCTAAATTGATGTAATTGAACTCTAATTAAACCCTAAATTGAATGCCCTAACCGCCCTAATCGAACCGAACCCTAAATTAAACTAATTGAACCCTAAATTGAATGCCTAATACAATCGTACCCTAAATTGAAATAATTCAAGCGCATCGGATATGTGCATTTTGAACAATTTTTTCCATTTGAACCTTGATAATTTGTTTGATAATTTTAGGTTGTTAATTGTGCATTTGAGAATTGTGATTATTGATCTGTGATATTAGATTGTTAATTTATGATTTTAGGTTATTAGATGTGCATTTGAAGTAATTGCGATTATTAATTGATGATTTTAGATTGTTAATTGATGATTTTAGATTGTTAATTGTGCATTGAGCATTTGAGATATTGATATTATTGACGGAGGATGGGACCCAATTGGATTGAATGTGTGATTTTTGTTAATTTTTATTGCATTGAGCCTTTTAGAATTGAGAATTGAGATTGTTGACAGAGAATGGGACTCAATTGAATTGAGATACAATTGAGAAGCTACCGCCGTCGTACTATGACGCGAAGAAGATGATGAGGAAACTTGGGTTGAGCTATGACCGGATAGATGCGTGCAATAACGAGTGTGTATTATTCAGGAAAGAGAATAAGGATTTATCACGGTCTCCAGTATGTGATCATTCGAAGTACAAACCGGACAAAGGGAAGAAGAAAAACATTGCATGGAAGATATTGCGATATTTCCCGGTCACACCACGGCTTCAGAGAATGTACTACTCCTCCAATACGGCTGAACATATGAGGGCTCACCGTGAGACTCGCAGCAACGATGCCGATGTGCTGACACACCCAGCTGATGGAGAGGCGTGGAAGGAGTTTGACCGCAGGCATCCAGTCTTTGCTCAGGAAGTTCGGAATGTTAGACTTGGTCTGGCAACCGATGGGTTCAACCCTTTCGGTCAGTCTACCACGCCTTACTCCTGTTGGCCTGTTATTATTGTCCCTTACAACCTTCCACCAGGCATGTGCATGAAGAAGCCGTATATGTTCTTGTCGTTGCTTATTCTGGGGCCGAAGAGTCCCGGTAAGGACATAGATGTGTATTTAAGGCCGTTGATTGATGAGTTAAAATAGTTATGGAATCATGGAGTCGAAACATATGATGCATCCCTTAAACAAAAATTTCAGATGAGGGCTGCTTTGATGTGGACTATACATGATTTCCCCGCATTGGGAATGACGTGTGGCTGGAGCACACATGGGAAGCTAGCATGCCCTGCTTGTATGGGCGTGAACCCCGGTCATACGTTAAAGCACGGCGGAAAGGCCTCGTGGTTCGGATGTCACCGTAAGCTTTTGCCACCGGGCCATCAGTTTCGTAGGCAGAAGGATAAATTTGACGGGACAATCGAGCGTGAGGTTGTCACACTGGACTACCCATCTGGTGAAGAAGTACTCTCACACCTGGAGGCACTTGATACTGACATACCACACGGTAAGGGTGTGCCGAATCAGAAGATTGCAGGGTTCGGGAAAGAGCACAACTGGAGAAAATTTTGTATATTCTGGGAGTTAGCCTACTGGAGGACGCTCGTTATCCGAAACAACATGGATGTGATGCATATTGAGAAGAACGTTTTTGATAATGTGTTCAACACAGTGATGAATGTCAAGGGCAAATCGAAAGATCACCTTAAAGCGAGAAGGGATCTACAACAGTTGGGTGTACGCCGTGAATTGCATCCTCAGACAGTCAGTGGGATGATCATACTTCCGAAAGCACCTTACTGTCTAGACAAGAAACAAGTGGAGAAGGTCTGTCAGTGGGTTAAGAATTTGAAGCTTCCGGATGGGTTTGCGTCCAACATATCTCGTTGTTGCAATGTATCGGAATGCAAGTTCCAAGGGATGAAGAGTCACGACTGCCACGTATTCATGGAGAGATTCATTCCTATTGCCTTCCGGGGACTGTTGCCACGGGTTGTTTGCGAGACTTTGACTGAATTATCTCATTTCTTTCGAGATATATGCTCTTCTACGATCCGGGTGAGTAACATGGAAGTGCTTGAGAAGAACATTGTGGTGACGATTTGCAAGCTGGAGAAAATCTTCCCACCTTCGTTCTTTGATTCAATGGAGCATCTGCCTGTTCACTTGGCATATGAAGCTAAGATGGGTGGACCCGTGCAATATTGGTGGATGTATCCCTTCGAGATGTAATCCTTAATTTGTTACAGTTGTTCGTTTACACTTAATGCGACATCTGTTATCATTGATATTCCACCTAACTCGATTCGCTAAACTTCTAGGTTCATGTTCCATTTAAAGAAAAAAGTCTGTAATAAGGCTCGGGTTGAGGGCTCAATTGCGGAGGCTTACGTAATGGAAGAACTTGTAAACTTTTGTAGTCAATATTTCGGGCCTGATGTTGGTACAAGGTTAAATCAACTAGGCCGAAATGACCCCGGAGCAAGCACAAATTTGGAAGGGCAATTGTCAATATTCAAGCAGTCAGGTAGTCCGTTCGGCCGAACGTATACTCGATGGCTAACGGATGAAGAGTACAGTGCTGCAACAATATATGCCCTTCTAAATTGCGATGAAGTTTCGGCATTCGTTGAGTAAGTTAAAGTCTTAATTCACTTACATTGCTGTACATAATTGAAAGTGTGTGTTAAGCGAGTCAACTATATTGGTTTGCAGTGAGTTCGATGCGGAATCTTTAATCACTGATCCCGCTGGACTTGAATCTCATCGGAAATCACAATTTGTACAGTGGTTCAAAATCCGTGTAAGATTGTTTAACGAAATTATATTATGTGTTATATACAGTTCTGTGGCCAATTAGTATACTGATTTATCCTTAATTTTTACCGTCATCTACAATAGGTTCAGTCAATGGATAGACCAGTGGCCTCCTGCTTGAAATTACTAGCCGAAGGCCCTAACAAACAAACATCCTGTTACGGAGGCTATATCATCAACGGGTTTAGGTTTAACGTAAAAGATGATGACCGAACAAAACAAACCCAAAACAGTGGAGTCTTGGTCAACGGCGACTGTTATGCCGAGAATTGCATGGACTTTTACGGAGAGCTAGATGAGATTGTTGAGCTAACATATCTGGGTTCCCAAAACCGCCTGGTAATGTTCAAGTGTACGTGGTTCGATGTCACATGCAGTAGAGGAATCCGTGTTAGCTCTCAAGGGATTGTAGATGTCAATGTCAAGTCAAGACTTGCATCAGACGAGCCCTTTGTGTTTGCTAGTCAAGCTGTACAAGTCTTTTACGCGGAGGACGTCGCCAATCCCAAATCTCATTGGTATACAACTATCAAGTCCAAGAAATTGCCCGTGACATATGACAGTGAGCTAGACTCCTTTCAAGCCGACCAACCACGTGTCTTGTTCCCTGTTGAGGTCAACAACGAGGAGGACGATCTTCCTCTTCCAACAACACTTCTTGTGGGAGAAGAAGTCGTAGATGATGACGCGGAAGATGTGGAAAGTGTTGGAGATGATGTGACCGAGTCTACTGATGAAGAGGATGAATTAGAAGATGAAGAGGACGACGAGTCCCACGAAGAAGAGGGCGACGAGGAAAGTGATGAAGATGATTCGCAAACTGAAAATGATTGACTTGTAATGTTGTAACATCACGGGAAAAATGTAGTAACATTTTAGAACTTGGTGTTTATTGATGTGTTTTTGCACATCCGTTCATATATATATATATATATATATATATAGTGCCGATGATGATTTATGCCAAATTATTATTTTTAACGTGTTAATGTCTTTGTAATTTATCTATATGAAGTCAGATATGGATAGGATACGGGCTATTCGTGGCCGGGCTAGACGCCGAGCTGCTTCCTCCCCGGTGGGTCCCACCTCGTCATTGCCTACTGATGACGAGGCACAGAGTGATCGCGGACAACAGATGGGGCCCCAGCTCCAGCTCCAGTCCCAGCCCGAGTCGTCGCCCCAGCCCGACGCAGATTCATCCCATACGCGCGTGCATTCTCCATCTTCCGTGGGTTCTACCTCAGGTATAATTGTGTTCCCAACCTATTCTGGTCGTACCCAAAGGCCCACTGTGATCCCATTTTTCATGACACGTCCGCACAAGCAACAGACATTTTCAACGCTCACAACCGGTCAAAGCATGCACGCTCAACTCACGTGCACTTCTCACTTTTGTCACGTTACTTCGTCACTAAGAAGCTCATTTTCGCACGAAGCCTTATCACGCTTCGACCATCGCACTTCGCCCGTCGCCCGTCGATGCGCCATGGCACTTGGCCAAGGAGGTTGGCCTTGGCCTCCCCCTTGGGGTCGACCTCGGCCTCCCCTAAGGGTTGGCCTTAGACTTCCCCTATGGGTTGGCCTTTGGTCTCCATACTTAACACCTTCACTTCTCTTCAATGGACCATGCACAACTCCGCAACCCCGGTCGTCCGGACACAACTCCGCGACCCTCGTCGCCCGGACACAACTCCGCGACCCCGTCGCCCGGACACAACTCCGCGACCCCCGTCGCAGGCATCCGGGCGTCGCACTTGAACACTCCGCCGCGCTCGTGCGCCGCGCCGCTGATACAGCCGTGCCCCCAGGCTCTCTGTCACACTACCGTGCCCCTGGCACCATACGCACTATGTCGCGTCCATGCGCCACCATTGACACAAACGTGCCCCCGGCACCTTACGCACTCCGTCGCGCCCATGCGCCGCGCCATTGACACAGACGTGCCCCCGACACCTTACTCACTTCATCGCGCCCATGCACCACAATCATGTCATCATGCCCCCGGGCACCACACTCATTCATCACACCATGCGCACCTTGCCTTGGTCATGGAACATGTTTCAACCCACTCTCCGGAGTGTACATCATCCTGCGGGGATAGGCGACTCCTCCGGGACACTATCTCTGCCAGAGAGCTCTTCAACTCCCCTTCCGCCAGGTAGACGGCTCCTCCGGGATGCTACCTTGACTCGCTCCGAGTGCTTCGGCACAAGGACTCACCCGCGGGGATAGGCGACTCCTCCGAGACACTATCTCTGCCAGGGAGCTCTTCAACTCCCCTTCCGCCAGGTAGACGGCTCCTCCGGGATGCTACCTCGGCCAGTCGGGTAGACGGCTCCTCCGGGATGCTACCTTGACTCGCTCCGAGTGCTCCGGCACAAGGACTCACCCGCGGGGATAGGCGACTCCTCCGGGACACTATCTCTGCCAGGGAGCTCTTCAACTCCCCTTTCGCCAGGTAGACGGCTCCTCCGGGATGCTACCTTGACTCGCTCCAAGTGCTCCGGCATAAGGACTCACCCGCAGGGATAGGCGACTCCTCCGGGACACTATCTTTGCCAGGGAGCTCTAAGTGCTCCGGCACGAAGACTCCCCTTCTGCCAGGTAGACGGCTCCTCCGGGATGCTACCTTGGCCGGCCAGGTAGACGGCTCCTCCGGGATGCTACCTCGGCCTGCGGAATAGGCGACTCCTCCGGGACACTATCTCCGTCAGGGTGCCTGCGTGACTGGCCTACGTGCTCCGGCACTGGGGGCTTGCGTCGGCACCCCTAGGGACTATGACCCCCGGGTCACTCCGAGACGGGAGCAGGTCTTCGGAGGGCATCGCGCCTAGTTCACCTGGCAGTTGGGCGTCGGGTCTTCCCCACCGCTGCCAGGCCTGTGGGACTCCGCAAGGGCTTGGATTGGAGGCTAGATCAAGGGGTTCTCTGGCCACACTGACGTTGTGGGAGCCAGTCTTTCCAGACAGACAGAGCGACGCTGTGAGGAGCAGGCCGGGTGAATATGCGATCCGACAGTCCGTGGAGCACCGGCACCCGTGGACCCCCCGGTGACGTGTCACTCCTGGGGAGCGCCACGTGTCGGTTAATGACATCATTATCTCAATCTCTATAAATAGAGGTCTTGAGAATTCATTTGGAGGACTTCTTCTTCACTCTCACATTTTCACTTTCTCACTCTAGAATCCTAGAGAGAAACATACAGGACCTTGACTCTGGACCTAAGCATCGGACTGTGACTGTCATCGTGTATTCATCCCGCGCCATCGCCCTCGCAGCACTGCCACCCTCAGGCTCTGTCTGGGAAGCCCTTGGTCTCTGCCCTTGTTCCACCCTTGTTGTGTCCTACATCAACATACTTGGCATCTGACTCGGACTGCAGCCTTTGTGGCACCTCCACGTAAGTACGAACCCACTTTCCTTGGCATCATTTTGGCGACTCCGCTGGGGAGGTGAGCATCGTACTACAGTCTGTCTATCTTCCGCACTTAGTCTCCATGCCTAGACAACGAAAAGTTACGAGGGCTGCCAGCCAGGGCCTTATCCATGCCGTGCAAGAAGAGGACCACTCGGGTGAACAAGAGGGGACCAGTGCTGTGCGTCCCCAAGACCAGCCACAAACTACCGCACCTGACATACAAGTTGCAGTCAATGCGGCCATCCAGCAGTTTTCGCCCACTATAGCCACTCTTATGACAGCCATGGTGGAAATGCAAAAATCAATCCAAGTCTTGACTTCACAATCACCGATTTCCCAAAGCCTTAGAGCTCTGCACCCTGTGCCCATTACTCACCCCGTGTTATCCCAAGATCCAGGTTTGGCCCCTCCTGCTCATATCCAACCTTCAGGGCCTGGGCTAGTTTTGGACACTGCTCAGGTCCCAGTGTCGCGACCACCGCTGCCTTGGTCCTCCGGGCCCTCGACAGTAGGACTCGCGGCACCTCAGCCCCCGGCGCCACGCCTTACCCTTGCTCGAAGCACTTCAGAGACTCACGAATCAATTGAGATGGAGCCTAACCCGAACATAACTAGTCGAAACCTAAACACAAGTCATTCCCCCGGCTTACTCCAGTCGACCTTTCCTGACGACCGGCCTCCAGCAGCTGACACTACCCATATGCAAACCATGCCCCAACAAGTTGCTCCCCACCACCAACCCCTCTCTACCATCGTCATCCCCTCAATGCCTCAGGTTGCACCGTCTGGGGGCTCTGGTGCTCGGATCATCACGACAGGGCACAAACCCTCACATGCGTCGTACGTCACCAAGCATGACCTTGATGCCCTCCTTCACCGTCTCAAGCAGTCATCCTTACCCCACTCCCCCTCTAAGCTGTCAGGCCATGCTCCCTACTCTGGCAGCCTCGCTACCAAGCCCTACCCTGTCAAGTACAAGCAACCATCATTCACCTTGTTCAACGGCAAAGAAGGCAACGCCCGCGAGCACCTCACCCGTTTTGCTGGCTCCCTCGAGCACTACGGGGAAGACGACACTTTGAAGCTTCGGGAATTTCACAAGTCCCTGACTGGCCTCGCCTACTCTTGGTATCATCAGATTCCTGACAGTACTATCCACTCATGGTCCGACATGGTCCAGCTCTTCCTTGACAAGTTTCACTATGAGACGGAACGTGTGACCATCGTTGACATTGCAGGGATCCGCCAGAATCCCGGGGAAGACCTCAATACCTATGTTACGCAATTTCATCACAAGTGCTTGGAGTGCACTAACTTCAGCAAAGATGAAACCTTTGTACCCATTTACATCAAGAACATGAAGGACACCTACAGGGTCTACCTTGAAAACCTCCAGCTTCGGTCTTGGGGACATCTCAAGGAAGCTGCACGACGCACCTATGACTCGGTCGGTCCGTCAAAGACCCCAAAGCCCCAACCTCATATTGCCTTGGCCGCGACGATGGAAGCAGCCAGTAACGACGACAACAACCGCAAGCGTCAGTCCCAAGGAAGGGACGGGCGCCCTGACAAGAGAGGGCAGCCGATGCCTGCCCCGGAATACCCGTGTGACTGGAAGATTGTTAGAATTCTCCTCGAGACATGGATCGACGACAATGCCATAACCCTGCCCAATGCCAACACTGAACCTACCCCGGAAGACTTAGCACATCCCAACTACTGCCCCTATCATCGGAAGGTCGGTCATGGCCTCAAGTGGTGCAGGGGCCTCAAGTTTGTCTTCGCTGACAAGATTGCGTCCGGAGAGCTCAAACTCTAAGTACGGGACATATGACCCACCCGACCAAGCCTTGGCATGTCTTAGTGCAATTTCCACACTTGTAATTTTTTCGTTCATTTTGCAAGTCTTAGTGCAAGTCTTCATGTACGTCATACCCATGTATCAAGGCATGTTGTCTATCCTTCGTTATCAATGAAGTTACATTTTCCAGACTTAGAAAATTTTCAAGTTATATTGCTCTTGCACAAGTCTCTTGACGTCACCCTTCATGCCATCACCCACTCCCTTGGGGGCTTCACCCCTTCCCAATCCCTTCGGCCTCACATTGCAACGACTTGGTACGTGGTGCGCGGGGTGGCTCGAGGCGCGCTACTACGGTCGCATCATCATCCTTCATTTACTTTTCTTGACACTTAGAAAAAAAAAATTCATTTTTTTTCGCAACCGGTCATCGATGATCATCCTCAGTGGTCTCCCTCGGTATCCTTGTCTCAGCCCAACACTTAGAAAAAAAAAATTCATTTTTTTCGCAGCCGGGTCACCACCCTCAATGGCCTCCCCCTAGAATCCTTACCCAAACTCAAAAAAAAATTTCAACACTTAGAATTTTTTTCAAGTTTTTCATCTTCCCCACTACTCCTCACATACATGCTCTCATCACTCTCCTTCTCACATTTTCCTCTCCTCCCTCACCATCCAACACCTTATCACCATTTCCCCACTTCATACACAACTTCTTTTTTTCTTATGGAAAAGCTTCATTCTTCTCCCATCCCATTTCTCTCTCTCTCATCTTGCACATTGTGAAAATCTTCATTGGGGGCTCCCTCTTTAGGGCTGCCAAAAAAAAAATAAAAACAATTTTCAAATTTCAGATTCAAATTCAAAAAAAAAAATATATGGGCAAACCCTACCCGCGAACCCAGATGACCCGCGCGCTCGAGCCGATCCGACCCGTGACCCGCGCCTCCTGGCTCTCTCTCACTGCGCCCAGCTCCCCGACCCGCATCATCCCCCAAACCCTAACCCTAATTCTTTTCTCATCTCTTTCTCTTTCTCTTCACCATGCGCGGCCGCCGCCCTCTTCTCCTTGCAGCGCCGCAGCCCTTCAGCCTCGCCATTCTGCCGGTAGCCCCCCTCGCCGGTGACGACCCCCCCGGCCGCACCTCCTTCCCCCCCCCTCGGCCTCACCCCGCGGCACCCCGCCGCCACCATTGCCGCCGCCGCCGCCACCGCCGCCGCCGCCCCCCTTCTTCTTTCCCCTCCATCTTCCCACTCCCCTCCTTCGGCCTCGACCTCCCCAACCCCCTCCCCTAGGCCGACCCCAACCCCCTTCTTCCCCATTTCCCCTCCCCTCTCCTCCCTCTTCTCCTTCCTCCCTCGCCCCCTCCCTCAGCCTCGGCCTCACCCACCCTTCGGCTTCGGCCACCCCGCCCTCTCCCCCCTCGGCCTCGGCCTCCCCAACCCCCACCTTAAGGCCGACCCCTCCCCCTTCCTCTCTCCTCTCCTCCCTCTTCCCCTTCCTCCCCCGCCCCCTCCCTCGGCCTAGGCCTCACCCACCCCGCCCCGCGCCGTGCGGCCTCGGCCTTGGCCAAGCAACCTTGGTCGGCCGGCCTTGGCCCTTCATCCCACTTCCCCATCCTTCTCTTCACTCCCCATGGCCCTTGTCATCCCGCGGCAGCCTCTTGGCGCCGCCGCTTTCCCATCTTCATCATTATTTCACCCAATCTAGCCTCCAAGGCCACTAACTTTCAACCACCTCTCCATCTCTCATTTTCCTTCAAACCCATAACCTCTTCCCTTCGGTCACCACACCCAAGTCCCCCCGCCACCTTCGAACTTCAACCTTCACATCATGGCCGACATCCAGGGCCGGTAACTTCAAATTTTTTTTTTTTGCAACATAGACTGACGTGCATTGCCCGCGCACATGCGCCCGTCGTGGACTGCCCCCGCATCGCGACGTCCGACCACGCCCTTGTCGCGCCCGTCATGACGATGTCCCTCGACATCAACATCCTTGGTAGGTGGTGCGCGAGGTAGCTCGAACCACATACTCCAACTCATTATTTGACACTCGTCATCCGTCGCCCGGGCGCCGTCTCCGCGACCCTTGTCGTCAGTGCCCGCGCACCGTCTCCGTGACCCCCGTCGCCAGTGCCCGTGCGCCGTCTCCGCGACGTTTGTCGCCCATCATCCGGGTGACGTCGTTGCGACACTCGTCGTCCGTCGTTCGAGCGCCGTTTACGTGCTCGCCCCCCGGCGCCCTATCATCTTGCCCATGCGTCAACACCCTAGCATCCCAAGGATTTCATAAGTGGTGCACGAGGTGGCTCGAGCCACCTACTCTTCATCATCATCATGCATTGACGACGTCAAGAACTTGCCGGCCAAACAACATCAAAATCTTGCTAAGTGTTTATGCGTGCGGTGCCCGTTCGGGTTGCCTCTCCGCGCACACCACACGCAGGGGGCTTATGTTCCCAACCTATTCTGGTCGTACCCAAAGGCCCACTGTGGTCCCATTTTGCATGACACGTCCGCCCAAGAAACATACATTTTCAACGCTCACAACCGGTCAAAGCATGCACGCTCAAGTCACGTGCACTTCTCAATTTCGTCACGTTACTTCGTCACTAAGAAGCTCATTTTCGCACGAAGCCTTATCACGCTTCGACCGTCGCACTTCGCCACCCGTCGATGCGCCATGGCACTTGCCTAAGGAGGTTGGCCTTGGCCTCCCCCTTGGGGTCGGCCTCGGCCTCCCCATTGGGGTCCGCCTCGGCCTCCCCTAAGGGTTGGCCTTGTACTTCCCCTATGGGTTAGCCTTTGGTCTCCATACTTAACACATTCACTTCTCTTCAAGGGACCATGCACAACTCCACGACCCCGGTCGCCCGGACACAACTCTGCGACCCCGTCGCCCGGACACAACTCCGCGACCCCCGTCGCCCTGACACAACTCCGCGACCCCCGTCGCCGGCGTTCGGGTGCCGCACTTGACCACTCCGCCGCGCCCGTGCGCCGCGCCACTGATACAGCCGTGCCCCCAGGCTCTCTGTCACACTACCGTGCCCCCGACACCATACGCACTATGTCGCTCCCATGCGCCACCATTGACACAAACGTGCCCCCGGCACCTTACGTACTCCGTCGTGCCCATGCGCCGTGCCATTGACGTGCCCCCGGCACCTTACTCACTTCATCGCGCCTATGCACCACAATCATATCATCATGCCCCCGGGCACCACACTTATTCATCACACCATGTGCACCTTGCCTTGGTCATGGAACATGTTTCTACCCACTCTCCGGAGTGTACATCATCCTGCGGGGATAGGTGACTCCTCCGGGACACTATCTCTGCCAGAGAGCTCTTCAACTCCCCTTCCGCCAGGTAGGCGGCTCCTCCGGGATGCTACCTTGACTCGCTCCGAGTGCTCTGGCACAAGGACTCATCCGCGGGGATAGGCGACTCCTCCGGGACACTATCTCTGCCAGGGAGCTCTTCAACTCCCCTTCCGCCAGGTAGACGGCTCCTCCGGGATGCTACCTTGACTCGCTCCGAGTGCTCCGGCATAAGGACTCACCCGCGGGGATAGGCGACTCCTCCGGGACACTATCTCTGCCAGGGAGCTCTTCAACTCCCCTTCCGCTAGGTAGACGGCTCCTCCGGGATGCTACCTTGACTCGCTTCGAGTGCTCCGGCATAAGGACTCACCCGCGGGGATAGGCGACTCCTCCGGGACACTATCTCTGCCAGGGAGCTCTTCAACTCCCCTTCCGCTAGGTAGACGGCTCCTCCGGGATGCTACCTTGACTCGCTCCAAGTGCTCCGGCATAAGGACTCACCCGCGGGGATAGGCGACTCCTCCGGGACACTATCTTTGCCAGGGAGCTCTAAGTGCTCCGGCACGAAGACTCCTCTTCTGCCAGGTAGACGGCTCCTCCGGGATACTACATTGGCCGGCCAGGTAGACGGCTCCTCCGGGATGCTACCTCGGCCTGCGGAATAGGCGACTCCTCCGGGACACTATCTCCGTCAGGGTGCCTGCGTGACTGGCCTACGTGCTCCGGCACTGGGGGCTTGCGTCGGCACCCCTAGGGACTATGACCCCCGGGTCACTCCGAGACGGGAGCAGGTCTTCGGAGGGCATCGCGCCTAGTTCACCTGGCAGTTGGGCGTCGGGTCTTCCCCGCCGCTGCCAGGCCTGTGGGACTCCGCAAGGGCTTGGATTGGAGGCTAGATCAAGGGGTTCTCTGGCCACACCGACGTTGTGGGAGCCAGTCTTTCCAGACAGACAGAGCGACGCTGTGAGGAGCAGGCCGGGTGAATATGCGATCCGACAGTCCGTGGAGCACCGGCACCCGTGGACCCCCCGGTGACGTGTCACTCCCGGGGAGCGCCACGTGTCGGTTAATGACATCATTATCTCAATCTCTATAAATAGAGGTCTTGAGAATTCATTTGGAGGACTTCTTCTTCACTCTCACATTTTCACTTTCTCACTCTAGAATCCTAGAGAGAGAAACATACAGGACCTTGACTCTGGACCTAAGCATCGGACTGTGACTGTCATCGTGTATTCATCCCTCGCCATCGCCCTCGCAGCACTGCCACCCTCAAGCTCTGTTTGGGAAGCCCTTGGTCTCTGCCCTTGTTCCACCCTTGTTGTGTCCTACATCAACATACTTGGCATCTGACTCGGACTGCAGCCTTTGTGGCACCTCCACGTAAGTACGAACCCACTTTCCTTGGCATCAAATTGATAACGGTGTTTAGTACATTTTCGCTAGCCTTATATTTAAAGTATATTTGAACTGTATTAATGTCTGTGTTTTGTAGGATCTCGATGAGGCCGTGGTCCGACACGCAGGGTACGCATCGACCCCCAGCGTAAACAGAGAGTTACGCTCACGCAGGAGGGCCTGTAAGTACTAAAAATATCACCTCATGCCTTAAATTTAAAATTTTGGGGTGTTAATTTATATTTGAACTGTATTAATTAATTAATTTACTTCTTTGGCAGGATCCTGGAGAATCTGGTGAGGACAAAGATCGGCGTTCTTATGAAGGGCCGATTCTTCGACCCACGCCTGTACTGGAAGGACTGGGATGCCGCTGCGAAAGAGGCCCTATGGGAGGAGTGGCTGGTACGGTGAAGTATTTTTTTCAGCGTTAGTAAATGTTTAATTACAGTTTGTTTCTGGTCATAATTTGTGTTATTGAATGCCTTACAGGAGGGGTTTACGTTTGAAACGCCTCAGCAGCAAGCACTGGGGCAGCAGGCCTTTTTTGCCTACATTGGCAAGAATTACCACCGATGGCTCCACGACGCACGGGACCGGGCAAAGAAGCTGCTGCCCGAGGGTGCCCCGATGACGGAGATGACGAGATATCCCCCACATTGGATATCTCACCGTGTATGGGGGAGATGATAGATCGGTGGGCTGCGGATCCAGGCTGGGACGCCAATAGTAAGAGCGGGGCCGAGAACAGACAGAACATAGATCCGACGCACACGGGGGGGTCGGTGCCATGTGACATCGTCCGACACATGAACGCAGTCGAGCACCCGGATCTGGAGGAGGATAAGGTCATAGCTCTGACCTATAGTCAGATGCACGTGTGAAAGAAGGACAAGGACGAGGCGCACCAGGCGGGCGACTATATTTCAGATATTGCCCGGCGGATCGATGTTAGTCAATTTATTTAAGTTGTTAATGTTTTGTCTTTCTATCCTCAATGTCCGTTTCGTTAATTAATGCCCTAACATATCGTTAAACCACTGTTTTTGCAGGCCTCGTATGAACAGCTAAGGGGGTCCGAGCAGCAGTCCGGACAGCCATCAGCGTCCACTAGTACGGCTGCGAGTACTGGGGGGTTGAAGCGATGGCTGGATACGCCGGAGGTCGTGAATCGGCCGAAAGGCCGCATACGCGGCCTGCTTAGCACGACTGCTCGTGCCGTGATAGGAGCGTCCTCACCCCCTGCTGCCCCTCCACAGACACCGGCTCCTCAGCGTCAGTTGGACGACGAGGAGATCCAGCGCATTGCTACAGTGGTGGTGAGGATGATCAGGGAGCAGGGCACTGCTGGACATGCCGAGCCGGCCCCGGATCAGCAGGATCCAGATCCGGGACTCGGTGAGCCCTGATGAGCCCCTTCCCGTGCCCGTTCCTAGCTTCCCCCCTCCCCCCGTCCCCCTCGCCCGGCTTGTACTCTTCTCCCCTCCCCTAACCGGTTGTATTCGGTTCCCGGCTTGTACATATGAGCATTTTTTATATTAAAACATTTTTTATAATTGATTATATGCTTTTCTTTCTGTATTGATTATTGCGCTTTGTTGTTGAGAAATGAAAATTGTATTACAGGTCTGGGTAATTGAAAAATAAAAAAACAATTCAAAAACAAATTGACTTTTGGCGACGGATTAAATCCGTCGCTAAATAAGCTTTTTAGCGACGTAATATTCTGTCGCTAAAAATTTATTCCGTCGCTAATTTTATAAAAAAGAAAATAAATTAAAATAGTAAAAATATAATTAGCGACGGAATATCCGTCGCTAATTAAAAATAAATCTGTCGCAAAAAATTACATATTTAGCGACGGAGTTCAAAATTCCGCCGCTAAACTATTACTGACGGGCTTTTATACGAGGGACTTTTAGCGACGGTGAGTCCGTCACTAATTGTTTTAGCGACGGAATAAAGGCTTTTAGCGACGAATTTCCCCGTCGCTAAATGTCTTTTTTCTTGTAGTGATAGATTTTCACTCATGAAAATTGACGCTAAATCTTGCGTATAAAAGTCATGCTTAAAAATAAATTAAACTGTTAGGAAATATCAAGGTTCGGGGTGTTACATCCCCCCCCCAAAAAAAATTCATCCTCAAAATTTAATGTTCTTTGGATTGCTCGTTGTAATCATATCCAAACCTTAGATACTATGTTGTAACACCTCAAGTGCTTATATAACTACATCTACTCAAGCATTAGGCAAACAACCTAGATACGATTTCGAGCAACTTTGCAAGGTATATATTTAATGCCCCGAATTTTCGGAGCGTTAATGTCAAATAAACAAAGTTAGAAAATCTCAAAATATCAAAAAAATCTCCCAAGCGGTCATTCAAAGCATCTACTAATCAATCCCAAAGATACATCAATAAATGTCATAGCGGCCTAAACCATTTATATAAACCAAATCACTCCGACACAGAGTTTCAAAATAAATTCTAACAAATTCAATTGCCTTAATTATTACATCTAAAAATACTAATACTGACTCTGAAATAAAAATCGTTAGCTCTCAGTCACACAGTTAGCCATGTAATCCAATCCCACGTACTGATCACTTGAAAGGAAAAACAATAAGGGAGTGAGCCAAATGGCCAGTAAGGTCGCTCAATGGACCAACGAAAAAGGATACAAAATGTCTGCAAAAATGAGATTGCGGACATACATAATTTTTAACAGAACAGATATACAAAAGAATTTCGAGATGCCAAAATATATTTTTGTACAGAGACAGACACTAGAGAACCATTCAGAATAAGGTTACACATGCCATCACCGACACGTGAAACTAGGTTCAGAAAATTAAGATCGCGATTTCTACCTCATCCCACTGAGCTAGCCCACGTTCCAATCCACGTGGATAAAGAAACATAAAGTCACATACACTGTGACATGGCTCATAGAATTTGCCAACATACATATCCTATAAATTGAGCGAGATACCAAGGAAATATTAACTTAAATTAAAGACGACAATTATTATATCGCTGAATATGAGTATGAAACGGCTAATCAAAGAAGGGATTGAAATAAAGCTACACATAAACTAAAGTCATGAGAATAGTTAATATTTGACATGCCACATTGACAAATCACACAGAACCCATAGGAATTAAATTACGTTTCTCCATTTAAAATGCAAGAAACAAAAAGGAATTGAGGAATAAATCTTAGAATAATGGGTTCATTTTATGGGCAAGTGGGTAGACATTAGTCTAGCCAAAGAAAGGAAGAAAGGATGTACGGCCGAGGGATTTTGGGGTGGGGTCTACACAAGAGGTCAGAAGAAAAGCCAACACAAATGACTCCCTCGTATTCAAATGGCATGAGCAACACGAGGCCTGTAAATGCAAACAGGTATATTGTGCAACACCCCGGACCCTAAAATAATTTTTAACTGTTTAATCTAAAACTTTTAGCGGCGAAATTTTTAGCTTAGGTGTACTGATTAGCGAGTTTTAGAGACGAATTGGTGAGCATCAAATTTTGTTATATTTAGTGATAATGTTTTAGAAACTATAATTAAGGTATGATTTAATGATAATAGTTATAAGAAATACTTATTTAGATTTTTAGCGACGATTAGGGTGGCAGAATTCTACCGGTAACCTTTAACGACAACTAGCGTAGCGGGTTATGTCATACCCGTTAAAATTTTCTTTTAGTGCATTAATCTATCATAAATAATTATTGCGGGCCTTTTCACAATAATAAAAAGCTTCGGGTAAAAATTGAAATAACTAACGAAGTTAGGGGACTTTTAGAAGAGTTTAGAACTAGGGTTGCTTATATATATGTGACTATTAGGGTCAGCCGACCCTAGAATTGCCCATACCTTCTGGAAACGGCTGAGAGAGGAAGAGAGATACCGAGAGAGGAAAAGGGAAGGAGTTGTGTCGAAATCCGGCGAAGGGTCCATATTCCGGTAAGTATAATTTCTCACATTTTTCCCCTAGTTTGTTTCATGAATTCTGGGAGTGAGGGACTGAATATATATATATATATATATATATATATATACATATAGGGGTTCGCTACACACCCACCGGTGGGAAAAATATTTTTTCCCACCCAATCGCCTGAAAGTCTACCGATTGCCTAAAAAAAAAGACGGCTGGACTGGGCCATTTATGGCGAAAAGGGGCAATGATTGGCCTTGGGCCAATCGCATGAAAGTCAGGCGATTGGCCCAAAGCCAATCGCCCGAAAGTCAGGCGATTGGCCTTGGGCCAATCGCATGACAGTCATGCGATTGGCCCAAGGCCAATCGCCTGACTTTCGGGCGATTGGCTTTGGGCCAATCGCCTGACTTTCATGCGATTGGCCCAAAGCCAATCGCACGGTCCAATTTTTTTTGGGCCAATCGCACGGTCCATTTTATTTTTTGTTTTTTCGGCCTTGCCTCCTCTCACCCGAAGTAACCCCCACCTTGGCCCCACCCCTCTTCCCCCTCCCCACTTGTCCATTTTCCCCCCTAGCCCCCACCCCCCTCCCCACTTGTCCATTTTCCCCCCCTAGCCCCCACCCCCCTCCCCACTTGTCAATTTTTTTTCCTAGACCCCCACCCCCTTCGGCAGACCCCTCTTTCCTCCTCCTTCCAATTTCCTCCCATGTTTTGGCCCCCACCCCTCTTCGACACATGGCACAACATCAGTTCCCCCCCTCCCACGGCTCACTTTTCTGTCTATAAAAACCCTCTTCCCCCGAATTATTTCTTACGCTCTCATCATTCTCCCTATCTCACCTACATAATCTCCACAATTTTTTTTCGTCAAAAAAATTTACGCTAGAAGATCGGTGGATTTCTTCGTCATTTTTTTTCAAGTCAAAACAAGTATTTTGAATTTTCTTATAATTCAATGTTAATTTAAATTGTTGTTACGCTTAAATTGTTCTTACCATAGTCTAAAATTCGTGTTTAGGGCGTCAAAATTACGTTTTTACAAATCGGGGTATTACATTCGAAAGATTCGGTAATAGCGATTTTTTAGGGCGTCAAAATTATGATTTTTCACGAATTTATAAACAAATAGCTAGAGCTAGATTTTGCCAAAGTGCAAAAAAGAGACCCTAGTTATTTTTAAAATATCTGTATCAGGTAAAAATTTCAGATTTTTTCAAATACTGGAAAGGGGTTAACTGATACGCGCAACCTTGTAACTTCGCAGTCTAATTTAAAATATCAAGCTAGCGCGGTTTCGCGCGAAAATTTTTTGAGAGCCCTAGGATGTTGGAAAGTTCCATTCCCCATGAATTCGGGCCATTCCGAAGCCGGTAGCAATTTTTTGCCGAACGGGCTTTTAAGCGCTCGATCCGGACACCGGTTCGGGATTTTTTGACGAAAAATCCCTAAAATGCTTTTTAGATCAAGGATGCACTCAGCAACCTTCGAATAGCGTCTTAAAGCACGTTTGAGATTTTTTCCGATGCCAGGGGGCATTTCGGTTATTCGCCGCCCGAGAGGGGTATTTTCGTAATTTTGCCCCTTTCAACTTTTTCGAGCGCCTTTTCAGTCCGTAAATGTAAGCAAACCCTAGCGAAGGCTGATTTGAAGCCGATTCGCGGGGCGTTGGGGTCGCTAAAGGTGAAAACTTAATTAGACAGTTTTTCACGAATTTATAAAAAATAGCTAGAGCTAGATTTTTCCAAAGTGCAAAAAAGAGACCCTAGTTATTTTTAAAATATCTGTATCATGTAAAAATTTCAGATTTTTCCAAATACTGGAAATGGGTTAACTGATACGCGCAACCTTGTAACTTCGCAGTGTAATTTAAGATATCAAGCTAGCGCGATTTCGCGCGAAACTTTTTTGAGAACCCTAGGATGTTGGAAAGTTCCATTCCCCATGAATTCGGGCCATTCCGAAGCCGGTAGCAATTTTTTGCCGAACGGGCTTTTTAGCGCTCGATCCGGACACCGGTTCGGGATTTGTTGACGAAAAATCCCTAAAATGCTTTTTAGATCAAGGATGCACTCAGCAGCCTTAGAATAGCGTCTTAAAGCACGTTTGAGATTTTTCCCGATGCCAGGGGGCATTTTCGTAATTCGCCGCCCGAGAGGGGTATTCTCGTAATTTTACGCTTTCAACTTTTTCTAACGTCTTTTCAATCCGTAAATGTAAGCACACCCTAGCGAAGGCTGATTTGAAGCCGTTTCGCGGGGCGTTGGGGTCCTAATGAACCCCGGGCCATTTCGGTAATTTGCCGCTCATCGGGTTCTATTTTCCTAATTTTACATTACACGAATTTCCCGAACCACTTTTAGTTCAGGAAAGGGTGTGAGACATCCGAAAAGTTATACTTTAAAGTTGTGAATTAGATAAAGCTTGTTGGGGCGATGACTGAAAAAACTATGAAGCTTTTCTGATGGCAGGGGGCATTTTGGTAATTCGCATTCCCGAGAGGGGTATTTTCGTTACTTTGCCCCTTTCAGTTTTTCAAATGACTGCTTCGTCCAGAAATGTAAGCAAAGCACCTGAAAGGTGCTTTCGAAGCTGATTTGGGGCGTTATGGTGATAATGAACCCCCGGGGGCATTTCGGTAATTTGCCGCTCATCGGGGGCTATTTTGGTAATTTTACATTATACAAATTTTCCAACAATTACACTGCAAATAGAGTCCATTCTTCTTTTATTTAATTCTATGACTTGTTGAGAATGATATAATTTTTATTTTTTAGATTTCAGTATAAATATGGATGCAACTGGAGGAAATATTTTTTGTGAAGGTTCTGATCCACCTTACTTGGATCAAGTTTTTCAAACACTTGACGAAGTCGAAGCATACTACAGAGCATATTCGAAAACGATGGGTTTCGGTATTCGAACTAAGACGAGTAGAAAACGGGTGAATACCGATCAAATTGGTGCAAGGTTATTTGAGTGTCATAGAGGAGCACCGCATGTACCCCCGGTCGTTCAGATCAGTGACGAAGGGACAACAAGACAAAGAAAACGCGACACATTTCCGGGTACCGGCTGCAAGGCCCATGTGTATGCAGTACACCGGAAAAAAGAAAACCACTGGGTTGTGACAGGATTGGACTTGAGCCATAATCATCAGTTGTGCACCCCTAGTATGATTGGTCAAATTCATCAACACCGAGAAATACGCGCGGCACAGAGACAACTGATTTCAACAATGGCCGACGCTAAAATTCCACCTTCTAAGATGATGGGGGTTTTCTCAGGCCAGGCTGGGGGGATTGACAAGTTGAGTTTCAACGACGTAGACCTTCGAAATGAACTTCGTGCTCAGAAGAGAGAGTCTTTCGGTAGGAATGATGCTCAAGCTACCATTGATCTCTTCAGGTGCCTTCAGAGTGAGAATTCTGGATTTTTCTACAGTATCCAACTCGATGATGAGAACCGCATTAGTACTATATTTTGGGCGGACCCCCGTTCTATAGCTGCTTACCTAAATTTTGGGGATGTTGTGACGTTTGACACCACATACCGCACCAATAAGTACTCTATGCCTTTTGCTCCGTTCACGGGGGTGAACCACCACTATCAGTCAATCTCGTTTGGCTTTGCCCTGCTTAGGGATGAGACGGAGGAGTCATTTACGTGGTTATTTGAAACGTGGCTTCAAGCAATGTATCGTATTCCTCCAAAGCACATCATCACCGACCAAGATCTGGCAATGAAAAATGCAATCGCTAAGGTCCTTCCAGATACTCACCATGGCCTGTGCACGTGGCACATAAGCAACAAATATCCCGAACGGCTTCACCATGTATATGCAAACCATCCGGAATTCAAGACTGACTTTAATACATGTGTGAAGAAATCGTTGACGGTAGACGTGTTCGAGGAGAGGTGGGCCACGTTAATGGATGACTACTCTTTGCACAATCATGACTGGTTACAATCGTTGTATGCGATCAAGACACAGTGGGTCGGTGCCTACACCAAGAAGTTTTTTGCAGCCGGAATGACTACGACCTCGAGAAGCGAAGCTATGAATTCATTCTTTGATGGGTACGTAAGCCAGTCTTCAAGTATAGTGGAGTTCGTACTGGAGATGCAGAAAGCCGTTGATAGGCAATTGTACCGTGAGAGAGAAGCCGACGCGGCTACGGCTTACAAGGAAAGAGCCATACTACTCTTTTCACCTTTGGAGGCTCATGCGGCTCAAGTCTATACCAAGGAAATGTTTAGACAGTTTCAAGAAGAACTACTAAAGTCGAATCAATATGGCATGACAAAGTTGCACGAGTATTCCACCAGATCTCAAGGTTTATGCTTTGACAGACGTGACGCGCCTTCCCAGTCCGTGCTCTTCGTCGACTCCGAGGAACAGAAGACATTTTACCGTGGCTAAATGTATGGACACCGGGTTGGTAAATTGCAACTGTCAATTTTTTGAGCATAAAGGTATACTTTGTCGACACGCGTTGAGGGTTTTGATCTCGAAGAATGCTAGTGAAATCCCTCAACAGTATATCTTGGAACGGTGGACGAAGGAAGCCAATAGAGTCCACGGTCACATTCCTTACGTGCCCAATGTTTCAGTTGATTTCGAGCAATCTGAGCCGCTGCGATATAATCACCTTTGTAACATCATGCACAGTTTATCATTGGATGCAGCGTCAACGTTTGATGGGTACAAGTATCAAGTTGAAGCAGCCGCACGGGATACGGCTAAGCATGCACAGTTTAGGATGGCTGATCCACAAAGACGGGACACTCCGACTACTCGGACGACTCGAGCCGGTAGATTCAATCGAGCCAAACAGCCAGTCATTGACGGCACTAGCATGCAAGGTGAGGAGGACGACATTTTTGATCCAATTATTTCTCAAACAAAAGGGCGAAAACGAGAAATACGCATGAAGAATCCCATTGAAAAAGAAACGGGTCAAAAAAAATTGCGAAAGTGTGCGTTGTGTAATAAGATGACTGATCATGACAAGAGAAACCATTATAAAGCGTTAGGTCTTGCACCTGGCAGTATGGTCGAGGAGGACGATGATGATGAAGAGTGTTAGGGTTAATGTTTCAGTTGTATAACGAATAACGTTTATAATGTTTAAATTTGTGATTTAGTTTGTTGAATCTTTAATTTGTGATTTGGTTTGTTCTTCCGAAAAATCTTGTACTTTTTTTGTCACTTTTTTTTCGCTCATTGCACCTCAGGCACGCTAGTTAGCCCATTCGTAACAATTTTGGCGAAAAATGAGACACATTATTTTTTGGGTTTTCCTAGGAAGGGCCTATTCGGGCACACTTTAGGGCCCAATTCATAGCTTCCGAAAAATTGAGTAATTTTTTTTGTCATTTCTTTTTTGCTCATTGCACCTCAGGCACGCTAGTTAGCCCATTCGTAACAATTTCGGCGAAAAACGAGACACATTATTTTTTGGGTTTTCCTAGGAAGGGCCTATTCGGGCACACTTTAGGGCCCAATTCATAGCTTCCGAAAAATTGAGTAATTTTTTTTGTCATTTCTTTTTTGCTCATTGCCCTCAGGCACGCTAGTTAGCCCATTCGTAAGAATTTCGGCGAAAAACGAGACACATTATTTTTTGGGTTTTCCTAGGAAGGGCCTATTCGGGCACACTTTAGGGCCCAATTCATAGCTTCCGAAAAATTGAGTAATTTTTTTTGTCATTTCTTTTTTGCTCATTGCACCTCAGGCACGCTAGTTAGCCCATTCGTAAGAATTTCGGCGAAAAACGAGACACATTATTTTTTGGGTTTTCCTAGGAAGGGCCTATTCGGGCACACTTTAGGGCCCAATTCATAGCTTCCGAAAAATCTCGTAATTTTTTTTGTCATTTCTTTTTTGCTCATTGCCCCTCAGGCACGCTAATAGGCCATATATATGAATTTAGGCGAAAATCGAGACAAATAATTTTTCAGAAAATCCTATAATGTATTAATATGGGTGCACACTGTATCGCCAAATTCGTAGCAACAATACAAAAAATGATGAACATTTGTGTCAGGGGTTCTTTGCTCATTGCACCATAGTCACGCTAATTAGGATAATGGTAATGAAGCCATCTAGCTTCATTTTTTCAGCTCCCAGGCTATCCTATACCTAAACGTCAAGGCAGCCTTCCTTGTCCACGACGTATATCTGAGCACCTCCGAGCGAGCAATGTAGTCCATGTACTTGAGGACGTAAATCCCGCAATCATGACTGTTATATTGCTTTGGTCGGTCCTGTAATTCTCGACCGTCCAAGGATCTACCGTCGAATTCCTGGTGATGGATTCCCCCGAATAATCTCGGCACGCTAGCGAAAGATAGTAGTCTGCATCCAACAATAAAAAAAGGTCATCAATATATGTTACGATAAGAATATACTATGAGCCAAGGTCAACCGATAAAAACTAACCACTGCAGTGATGTACTCGCTGTATGTCTGTGCCAGCGACCGAAAGGGAGAGTCCTCCCGTAGGCTATCGTATATGTTGACCGCTCTGTTCGCTGGATAGAGAACTAATAGGAACCAGTGGTGTTCGTGATGGCAAGGCATCATGACAAGGTTCGCATGAGCAGCGTGACATTGATTCTCTGCGGTCAACAGGGCTAACAAGTTTCCAGCTGGTTTCCACTTACCCATGCCTGCCCCTCGCCTCCTCGATTCTGTGAACTCCCTCATGCTGGTCACCATTAATGGGACAAGATAAGTGGGATACATGTTAAGCTTCAAATCTTCGCGATGGTTATAACGTAGCTCTCTAATCCGGAGCAGATCTATATAAGCGTTCATGACAAAATTTGAAATATCTGTCTCCGGTGCCAACATTCTCACATCCGTGTGACCTAGCAATGTTCCAAGAGGAAAGTCTGTTGAATCGTTGCTACGCTCAGGCCCGAAGTAGTGCCGGTCGATCCAACCCCGCTTCCATCGCCCCAATGGCTTTGTCGCTTGTCCTTTATCCGACCGGTTGCTTGGGCGCGAGGCCTGGATTCCTACTTGGGTCACCTGACTCTGGCGCTGAGAGTCGTACGTGTCAGGAGGCAAGCGACTAGACGGCTCCCAGAATTCACTCTGGGGCACAAAGTCGTACGTGTCAGGAGGCAAGCGACTACACGGCTCCCACACCTGACTCTGGGGCTGAAACCCGTACGCGTCAGGAGGCAAGCCACTAGACGGCTCCCACACCTGACTCTGGGGCTGGGGCTGAGAGCCGAACGGGTCAGGAGGCAAGCGAGTAGACGGTTCCCCTTGGTAACCCCGGTACGCAACACCAAAGTTGTGAAGATCAGTCTTGTACGACTCAACGGAGCTCTTGAAACTGTCAGGCGCATGCGCGACATACCAGTCAAACCGCTCGAGCTGCTTGAACATCTCAGTGCCCTTGTCAACCTACAAACATGCATAGAAAAATCACCGTCATCATTTCAGGCATGGTCGAGAAGGTGCGCAAATAAATATTGAAACGACACTCAAGCTGACTTACAATGCTCAATGCCCAGAACTGGTCATAGACCTCACGTGGCGCGTACGATGACGTCCTCACTTCGGAAGGGCGATTCACCCTCGTGCGCGTCACCCTGAGAAACCACTGTAAGTATTCCTCAGTACTGGTGCCGTCGTCCTTGAGCGATACAAGGCTATCATACGTTTCCTGCCAGGTATTCCACTGATCCACCTCGTCACCCAACAAAATCAAGGCATTAGCCACCTCGAAGTTCGGCCCTCGACCGCTCCTGTATGGCCGCATGTCTACAGCGAGTTTTGGAATCCCTTGTGGACAGCCAGCTTGCTTCATAGCTCGATCGGGCATCTGAAACTCACATACTTCGAAATGAATAAGTGGCACCCGAACCAAACCTGCCAGCACGTACGACACCGAGTTGCCAACACGTCTCATCCAACCGATGCATCACCTTCCCATATGGCTGCCACGTCACCAGGGATGCATCCATCATATCTAGTTCCCCCCGATAGAACATTAGATTGTGGTGAGGGTCT